>CAMXCT020003124.1:240000-355000 GCA_947184155.2 Cladocopium goreaui | reverse complement strand
TGACTTCGACTTCTCCCTCTGAAAATTGATGCAGTCTTCGCCACTTTAAGCGACTTCACCGGCATTTCAAGTGCTGTGCGACGTACTTAAGGCGTTCAGCTTCGTGGTGAAATGGCCGTGAAATGGCCTCGATCCGTGTAAAGAGTCAGAGCACAGCACGCCACGCTTGGAGAATCCCAGGAATTGTATCATTGGTTAACCCTGCTTCCCTGGTTTGTAAGTCTTCTAAGTAGGGTTATAGTTATAATATGTTATGATATGTTATCATATATATTCACATAGGTTAGTAATTAACCTGTTTCTAAGTAGGATGATCCTCCAAGTAATCCTATCGCCATTACGAAATCGCCCTCCCGGACTCCCTTCAAACAACCAGGTCAGGAGTTCAGGGCCGTGTTTGTGGCCATGTTGAATTTCCGTTATGGCTGTTTTATCAGGGCTTTAGTGATGAAATAACTCCTGTCACCATGTAGGTGGTTATATAATGTTATATATATATATATGTATATATCATGAAATGAGCCAGTTATAATCCCATTATTTTGTGATGTGCCATCATTTTTCCATCATATTCCCATCTGTTAAGGGCCACAACTGTGGACGTATCCTACTCCTTCCAGGAGCTACAGATGGCTAAAGCTGTTAAGGCGGGCTATAACTGTGGGCAAGTATTTCTCGTCCACAATATCCGACTGAAATGCCTTAAAATGTGATGCGGAACCAAACCATTCCTGGATGGCTGCCATGTCTCTGGCAAAGAGGGAACGCCAATCTACAATACATATATATATATATATGTGTGTGTGTACGTGTATATATGCGATATATACAACCCCTCCAAAAAAATATTTTAAAAAACGGTAAAGGTACTAAAAGCTGTGGGGTAAAACACCACTTTGAAGGGTACTTGGAGGGTCTAGCTATGCACATCCAACACACATATAATCAAATATGTATATATATATATATACACCTACATTTGCCTAAAAATCACCCAAATGTAGGTAAATATACCATACATGGAGCATATGGGATATATATATATATACACTAAAGACTAAAGTCTAGCATGTGGGTTGTTAATCAAGCTTATCAACCTAGATGTTGTTGCGTAAACACCCAATCATCAAGCTGAAACTATCTGAAGCCAGTTCCACCTGATTCATGGATGAGATTATTTCGATGGGTTATCCTCCAAGTTAGTAGCTATGGTACTGTCAAAGCAGTGCAACCCGGTTACAAATGTACCATTAAGACCGACATACTCAATATAAAACCCACTTAGAAAGGTCATGGAAGTCAATCCCAGTCCCAGTCTTGGTTTCCCGAGGAAATTCGAGATGGCTCGAGAAAAGTCCGAGCTATCATCGAGCCTATAGGTCTGCTCGCAAATTCCCCATGCGTTGATCTCGACATTTTCGACGGAAAAAGGTTAGCAACTGAAGAGCCGCAGGTTGCCACGTTTAGGGGCTGCACATGCTATACCGATCACTCCTAGTTCTGTGCATGTGTTTAAGGTACGGTACAAGAATCAATTCAAGTTCTGAGTTGGACTCCATTTGAGTAGTATAAATCAGTCCGTATGTCTACAGTCTTGGTCTGGCTAGTGATATCCCCTGACGGGCTGGCGGTGGTACGCTCCATGGCTAACGGTTCATCCCTGGCATGATGTTCCACAGGGTAGAAGCTACCAGCCAACAAAAATTTGGTAGATATACATTGCAACACGTGATTATTGAATAATTATAATGTAACACCACCCAGATTCGTGAAAATCGCAGTATTTGCATTCGAAGAATATGTACCCTCTGGTAATTTAACGTAGCTATTGAAAATGGCCATTTATAGTTGATTTACCCATTAAAAATTGTGATTTTCCATAGTTATGTTAGTTTACCAGAGGGTACAATATTGGGGCTACTATACATCCAGATCCATTGTTTGATGTCAGAACCGCATCACGGTGAAACCAGCAGTGCGCTCTGATTTCACCAGTGCGAGCTCAACATAAGCTTCAAGCCAGGGTAAATATGGCAACGAATCACATCCCAGATATGAGATATCAATAGATATCACGTGGATGGTAGACGTGGATGGTAGACATGCTCTTTTGAACAGTTGTACCCTCCAGTAAACTAACATGGCTATGGAAAATCACCATGTTTCATAGGTAGATAAACTATAAATGGCCATTTTCAATAGCTACGAATTACCAGAGGGTACATGAGGGTTTCTTAAAACTGAGGTCCCAGAACATCCTAAATTCTCATCTTTTTGTCGGACCCGGCCGACGCCACCAGCGGACATCAGAGTTTCCGAAGATCGCCAGATTCTATTTCAGACACCGAGTATCATCTTCCATTTTTTTTCCAGGTGTTGGCCATTTGTTTTGTTGGGGTTGAATTTTGCAGGCAGTCTCTCGACCAACGTGACAGCCGCATGCCTTAGTCTGTGGTGATGGAAAACTCCGGAGTTTCGCAGAGGTCAACCTCAACTGCCCCAAGTATGAACCATTTTTCAGCCACATTTTATAGGGAAATGTTATGAAATTGAGCCATAAAATAGGCCTTATACTTCTACGTATACCGGCAATTTAACATAACTATTGAACATGGCCCATTTATAGTTGATTTACCAATTAGAATGGTGATGTTCCAAAGTGTTAGTATACCAGAGGGTATCTGCCCATATATCTAGTAATTAAGAAAGTATCTACCATATCAATCCATATCATAATTACTATATATGGTGGTTTCCTGAAATACGGGTACCCCCAAATCATCAATGTTAATAAGATTTTCCATTATAAACCACCCATTTTTGAAAAAAAAAAACATACAACCTATTTTTGGTGATTTGGGGGATGTTTATTATTGTTTTACCCACATTATAGATATTCCCCACCGGTAATATGTTATGATACCGAAATGGCCATGATCCAAACTGATCACTTCCGCACCACGGCCTGCGGGCGGTCCGAGAGTCACATCGGGGAACGGATGACGGATTCATGACTGACTCTTGAAGCTTAATATCAAGATGGGATAATATGTAAAGAATATATTATATATATATATGATATTCTATATATATTATATTATATTATATTATATTATATATTATATTATATATTATTATATTATATTATATTATATTATATTATATATTATATTATATATTATTATATTATATTATATTATATATTATTTTATATATTATATTATATATTATATTATATATTATATTATATATTATATTATATATTATATTATATACTATATTATATATTATATTATATATTATATTATATATTATATTATATTATATTGTATTATATTATATTATTTTATATTATTTTATATTATATAATATTATATTAGATTATATTAGATTATATTGTATTATATTGTATTAAATTAGATTATATTATATTGTATTATATATATATATAAATATATATATGTATACAGGTAAATTATAACGACCTGAGGGTCGTGACCTCACTGGAATCATGGTTAGGGTTCGGGGAATCATCCCAAGAAGGCCTTCTTTCAGGTCAGCCAACTATTATATATGTCTATATATACAGTATATATATATTATACAGATTGATTAATTAACATCATCCAGAGTTACCCTTTGCTAAACTAACGTAACTATGGAAAAGTGGGATGATCCTCCAATTAGTTTTGAGGGTTTTCTGAAATATTGCAGAGGCTGTCAATTTTACAGCCTCAGGTCCGGTTTGGAATTTATTTCCCTAAGTTTGGGAACCATGTTTGATGGCCTTATCTATTTTCATGTCCTCAAACTCACCCCATAATCACTCGATTCATCATCATGTTTTCATTGAAATAGCCATTGATTTGGTGCCAATGCCAGTGTTTTAACAAGTGCCGTGGTTAGATATGGTTTGTTAATGTTTGTTATCCTGTTCGGTTGCATGTAGCCATCAAAATAACGCTACAAACAAACAGTGAATGTTAGCTATCATGCTGGATTCTATATATGTATATGTATATATAACATATACCTGTACCTAATATGGCCATATATATATATATACATACATATATACATATATACACCCTATATATATAATTATCCTACAAGATATCCCCGATCATGCTTTGTTTCATATCAACGTCCCGTCGTCCTGTCGTCCACTTCCCACGAATTCACCGCACCCACATTGCACAGCTGCGCGGTGCACCGTTGCTCGGTGTCCACAGCGCTCTGCGCGGCTGCCATGGCCTGCGAATTGTGGATTTCGGAACACCCGGAAAAGTCTAACTTTCAACGGATACTTGGAGGTTTGACCCTGATTTCACCCTCAAAAATGGTTGATATATGATGTTTATATGGTTTAATAGGTATTTAATAGGGGTAATGATGGGATAATAATGGGATCATGATGGGATAGAATCCTTTTTCTTGTATTTTTACATGTTTTCTACAGGATTTGAGATGTGGTTACTCCTTTCTATGTGATCCTCCTCCATGGGGTATGACCAATAATAGACTCCTTTTTGGGGATGGTTTGTTGTTGGGCTTACCTTGGTATATACCTAGGTATGGGGAATCATAAACCAAAATGGCAGTGTTTGGAAAGAGAATAACACAATGTGTCAAACCTCCCTTAAATGGATCCAACATGATCCAACTGGCAATTTTTTCATTGGGAATCTTATGATGATGATGATATATATATATATATATAGAACCAGTCGATCTAGGGTTTTTCCCCGAAATGTTCAGACAAACCCAAGTCACCTGACATATCATATATCCTAATAGTTCAGCTTGGTTTTTGATATCCGAAGTTAGCCAGATCCATTTGCTTTGACCCTCAAACTCTTGAGGTAAAGCCAATAGACGCTTCGGGTTTTTCTTGAGGCTCGCACAATATTCCGTTCTACTATTTTGTGACTCAAAGGGGGTAGATGATAGGTAACCATACCGCATGTTCTGGGGAGGAATTGCTCGAACGTTTGTTGCTAGATATACCTCCAGTTTTTTTAATCAAGGCACTTTTTCTTTCTGGATCAAACCATTACATATGGTTTGGTGTGTTTGCTTGCCAATTTGTTTTGCTATTGGCTTTTTCTCAATGGAAAAACACTTTGGACCGGATGCTTAAACAGATTAATCTATTGGTGAGGTATCATGATATGATATATCTACACAAGACTAGGACTATTTTTCTAAGCTCATGTTTGGTTGGTACATTAACTATCAATCATTTGGATATCTACACTTTCCTAAATTCTCACTATCACTTGGATATCTACACCTTCCGACACTCTCTCTATCACTTGGATATCTACACTTTCCTACATTCATCTACATTCTCCAAACGAATCAACTATCCTCATCGTTGCTGGATAAATCTCTCATTTTTTCCGTATAGTTTTTGAGAGTTCCCTAAGATGATCTCAGGTGTTCTGCTCAGCAGCAGGATCAAGCTACCAGGCCCCCGCGCAAGCGGCGTGCTTATCCCGTCGCGGAAAATTCAGTGGCGCCATGTGCTGAGTTGAGATGGCTGGTTGGTAGATTATATCTTGGAGTATTATAGTATCATGATGTATTCTGTGTATACTGTGTATATATATATACATATATGTAATATGTAAATATTTATATAGATAGATAGATAGATACATCCGTTTAATCCTGGTATGGGTGATAGTTGAGGACCAGGTGTTGCTTCATAACCTTGATTTTTCCGGAAAAAAAACGATTTGGATCCAAAATGCGAATGACCTCCATGAAATTTGCTTCAGCGCCTGCGGGCGACCTGAGACCACTAGGCTGTTGATCATTGGGTAGCATTTCAACAGCAAATTTCATCACTATTTGGGGGTATTCCCCCCTGATTAATCATGGTTAATCCAGAGTTTATATTAGAATGTGGGATGCCTAATGCCATATGAGCCACGTTTTTTTCCAGATGATGGAATTTAGATTGAGGAGGAACTCACATCATTCATGCGTAGGCTATTCTGCTTGGTGCGTAGGTTTCGCGTAGGCATATACGTAGGATAATGTAGGGGAGGCTGCGTAGGCAGTCTCGCGTAGGCACTTGTTTAGATGTTCTAGATTGTTTGTTTCTGACCTCGAACTCTTGTTTTTCGTGGTGGCTTACAATGATTTCAAATGCAAACTGGATTGTATGGTTCATATGTTTAGCTGGAAGACAGGGGAGATTAAGGAAACAATCGCTTTTTCAGAAAATTACAAGTGCCAAGTTTTCGAACAGCCATTTTCGGTTCGGATTTTCGCGTAGGCTCCGCGTAGGCCCTCGCGTAGGAAACGCGGAGGCCCTAGGTCAAATTGTGGCCCGTAGCCGTAGCCCATCAAAGTCTTACCGTTTCACTTTTCTAATGTTTCCATGAGTTCATCATGACTGCCGATCACATCATGACACAGTGCTCCACTCTTGATGAGGCTTCCGCCTTCCTTTCACAAGTCACCCAAAGAATCGTCATCTTCCAATTCTTTCTATTCCTCTTCTGAACCAGAATTGTGATCACATCACGTCAAGTAAAGAGATCGTTGCAGCAACTTTCGCGGAGGCAACCGCGTAGGCACTTCTTGAAAGGTAACCCTCGCGTAGGCAGTTTTGCTTGGGAGGAGTGGTTTGCGTAGGCCCCGTGTAGGTGTCCTAATTTGTGTATTGCAGTTTAGCAAGGAAAAAAAACACAACTCATATGCCATACCATTTGGGGATTGTTCATACAACCCATCTACTGTGATCTTGAGGACAATTTATTATCGGGCTTACCACTTTAGTGAATGTATTTTTGAAGAACTGATGGTTACTGATGGTGGGTAGTGTATTTTCACCAACAAAAATGGGAATTTCAAACTAAGACATGGGCTCTGTAACATTATGCAACCACCAATATGATATTTGGCTATGGGTAAGTTCGCTCTCCGAAATCCCCTTCTGTTTACCCCTATATTGCAGATGTTCATACCTGGAAAGAACACGAATCAATCATAGTAATAGTAGCTGGATCAATTCAAATCGTTCAATTCGAAACTGGGAAACTCAACAGTTTGGGATATCTGAAAATTGGGTATACGCCGTATACGCTATACTCACTATACTCCCATACCTGGCTATGTAACCATCGGCATGAACCAATGGCGGGTCCGGACGGGGCCTCTAGGATGATCATGACTGCTGTCGATGTTCGACGTGGTAAGGTGTTGAGCAATGAGCAACGCCTAATTTCAAAATATCACCAATGGTATGTCTGGTATGTTTGATTTGAATATTTTAGATGAATTTATCCAAGTGCCAAACATGATCAATAGTAATTTCATCTAAATCTTGATTCCAAGTGCCAATGCTCCAGTTGATCCTTTTTCGGATGATGTTTGGAAGACTGTTCCATTGCGATTCATTGATGCCCTGTTTGATGGGGCCACATTTTCTGAGTGATATCACCCGGATTCACCCCCCCCAAAAAAAACATGTTGGAGCGCCACCAATGTGCGTAACGTATTTGCCTGTATTTTTTTGCATGATGTATCATAGAAGATCTATCCAACAGATATATGAACATATTTTTCAAACATATAGACATAATATAATATATCCACACACACACACACGCATATATTATCATATATTCAAATATTAATATATGTACATACATAATATGATAACCCATATATATATATATATTATTAAATCATATATACATACATATGCATCTGCATGTGCCGAGGTGTCCGAGCTCAGAGACATGCCCGCGTCACCCGCATGGCCGCTCCCAAAGGGAGGCGCCCTCGGCGCGCTTCGCTTCGCCAGGATGTAGTTCCACTGGGAATTGGATGGAATTGGGTGTTTTATCTGTTTAGTTAGCTAGATGGTTGGATAATCCAACGGAAATAGTTACAATTTCCAGTTTTTTTAGATTAATTGCAAACCATTAGTAACCATGGTTTTATCTGTTTTATCATTCCCAGGATATAATATAGTTAGTGGTTTGTGATCCATGGAACTCGTGACAATCGAAGGGATCCAGGCCCGCGATATTTGTGGAATGCTTCAATGGTTTTGCAAGGAGATTTACAAGTGGTGCAGTTTCACACATCGATTCTGACTTGCTGGAGGCAAGGAATTGCTGAAGACCTAAAGCTATGAATAAACACAAATCACGGAAGATCTGAAGCTTAGAGTTGGGGATCAGATGTACGGACACAATAATCAGAAATCGTTCAGTAGCATAGTTCTGGATGTCCGAAAGAGAATGTGAGACTCAGAATGATGGAGCATTCTGGAAAAAAATGTTTGCCCATCAACCCTGAGTTGGATAGTCATCATTACCGTCCCGGTTAAGTTACTGTATCATGGCTACTGAAAATGGTCCATTTATAGTGGATTTACCCATTAAAAATGGTGATTTTCCATAGTTATGTTAGTTTACTAGAGGGTAGAGTCTAGAATTTGATCTTCACATCCCCACTTTCTCTCGGACTCATGATTGAGCCACCATGACTTTTGCATCCTGCAGGTTCTGAACACTGCTCAACATTTGAAGAAGGGCTTAGGCGAAGATGACACGTTGTCAATGTGTCCGCAGAGCTCCAATTGACCGCCGTCATGATATAGACCCATGACCCCGAGGATCTGCAAGTCCTGGTCATGTTCAGGACTAGATCATAATAATTAGAAGAATTACTGATAACAGTAATGCTAGTAATAATAGTAACAATAGTAGCAATAGTAATAATAGCAATGATAATAAAAATGATAATAATTGTAATAATGATAAGTGTAATATATCATAATAATAGTAATTGTGATAAGAATGATAATAATAATAGTAACAATAATATCACCATAATCACCATAATCGCCGCCACCACCACCACCAGCATCATCATCATCATCATCATCATCATCATCATTGTCATCGTCATCGTCATCGTCATCGTCATCGTCATCGTCAGCGTCAGCGTCATCGTCAGCGTCAGCGTCAGCGTCAGCGTCAGCGTCAACGTCATCGTCAGCGTCGTCATCGTCGTCATCGTCGTCATCATCATCATCATCACCATCACCCCAACATAGTGCAGTCATTTAGAATCTATACAAGTAGGTCACCCAAAAGAAATGTATATAATTCAAACATGTGTAAAATAAATTCATTGAGTCAGATAGGTGCATGCCAACCATGAAAACATATGATAACATGATACGACATGCCTACTTGGCTACTCTTCATCAATGGTGGGACTTCGCGTCACTGCACACCATGAAACGACGACAAGTAACCGGGCCGCGACCGTGTCATCTTCAGCATTTGTTTTCTGCGACTTCCATGGACTTGCTCTTTGGAACCAAAAAGAAACCGATGGCTTGGGTTTTGGGCGATAACCTCAACGATGGGTTTCCACCACCCCCTGTGCTGGCCATACTTTGGAGTTCTCATGATGTGCCCGGATGTGCCCTAATACTGCTGAGAGCATCCAGAGTGCCATAATTGGAACAGTTAGATCCGATTCGAAGTATGTGAAAGACATTGAAAGACACACGGTAATGTTGATTCGTTCATCCCAGTTTTTGCACGTCCCAACTTGGCATCTCAAAATACGACCCTCTTCATTCGTGGAATTCGGGATTTCACCATTCCTGCAGGACCTGGAACATGGCGGATACATGCGGATACTCACAGGGTCATCAATTCATTCCATTCACGATTGGATCAACACGCTGGGATAACTAGACGATGTGGCCCGATGTGATTTATAAATCATGAATTAATTTATGAACTTGATGTTTGGTTTACCATCTGGTTATGACTAACATAGCCATGGAAAATCACCATTTTTAAGTTCGGTAAACCATCTATTTCTATGGGCCATCTATACCATGGCTATGTTAAATAACCAGAGGGTATCCAAGATTCATCAACCAATTGTGTGGCCGCAGCTGTTCAGTCCGGATGATTTTTCTGTTGTTTTTTTCTGGGTCAACCCGCCCGCATGGGTGAAACCCATGCCGATGCTGCGGAGAAAAAACTGAAAACACGGACAGGAAGCAAGACATACCCTCTGGTAAACTAACATAACTATGGAAAATCACCAGTTTTAATGGGAAAATCAACTATAAATGGTCATTTTCAATAACTATGTTAGTTTACCAGAGGGTATTTGCAAGCTGCAGCATCAGTCGCAGAGATTTCGAGCTGGTTTCAGGTTTTGAGATGTTTTGAGGATCGACGTTTTTGTCTTCAAAAACACAAAGTTTGACAACATCTCGAGTCACTAATATTTCACTCAGTCCGGGAGAACGATTCAGCCAGGTGAACCCAAATGTTCCATGTGTGGTTGAGATTCCCACCCTTCAGAGTGGCCAGCTGGCACCAGCTGCGGGCAATGATCTATGGCCAGGCGCTGCATGGGGTAATGGTAAAGATTTTTCCAGGATGATAAGAGGATGGGTGATGGGTAGTTTTTGTCAACAAAATACCAACAAAACCAGGTGATTTTCGGTGGCTAGGGAAGCATAGCTGTTGAACCCGACTAGCGAATGGTAGCTGGATGGATGCATTTCTCGGCAGTTCAAGGATATATAAATGTACCCTCTGGTTATTTAACATATCTATTGAAAATGGCCATTTATAGTTGATTTTCCCATTAAACATTGTGATTTTCCATAGTTATGTTAGTTTACCAGAGGGTATGTTTGCTGTGGATTGCAACTCAACTTGGCACTGGCACTTGGATGTACATCCCAGTTAGTAAGTGGTTTGAAACCTACATATGATTGTATTTGCAACATGGTCAATGTATCAACACTTACGAACTGGGATGTGCCCCCAAGTACATGAACATGGAGAAGAACACCATGTCACGTGGAGCCACTCAGATCAATTCAGGAAAATGTGGTTTGTTTGAGAATGGGTATACCCTTAAAATGAAGTCTTTTTGGAGGGAGAACTGATGATAAACTATTGTATAAACTATATTGGGGTTCCCCCTAAATTGTAAGCCAAACCCATGTCTTTGAAGCAGCAGAGTCGCAAGTCAAATAGCAGGAAATATTTTGCAGACGCAGAAGTTTCCGGGCATTTCCCTGCACTTTCCGTGAGCATTTGGATGTATGCGCCGCAAAAAAAAAGAAATAGCAGCACATCGTGGTTAACCCTATTGCAGTTAGTAAGTCCTCGGGGTTATGCCCTACATAACAGGGTTTCAAATATGGTCATCAACCAGTTACTAGCTGGGATGGTCCAGATAATCATGCAACCTTCTATTTTACCAAATCTGATTTATTTGTCTCTATAGCAACAAAAAAAATGTTGGTAAAATTCTACCAAGATAGTATAGTGGTAAATGACTGCTATTTGTTTCGGATTACCCTCTAGTAAACTGCCACATAACTATGGAAAGATCCACCATTTTTCATGGCTAAATCCACGAACTAAATCACCATTTTCAATAGCAAACTGTATGTTTACCAGGCCGGGTACTTTAGGACAAGAATTAGTCAACTGGGTCTCCAGCGCTGTCCTGTTGTGGGCCAGGTCAGCGGATGGAGACGCTGAAAAATCGGGTAGCGCTATCCAGCGCTTCCCCCGAAGAAGTCGGACTGAGCCCATTCTCAAGGACTGCGAAGGGAGTTGAAAGGTAGTCTAGTCCTTTGGAGTATTGTTGGCCATCAGCCTATATTCATATAATTTCTTATATATTTATAACACATACAGTATATATATATATAGATTCATAAATTGTAAAATTACAGATATATAGAATTATAGATTCATAAATTCTAACCACCTTACTATTCTCTGGAATGATGCTTTTTGGTCGGAAATCATCCCCAGAATCCCCTTCAAAGCCTCGTCTGGCCGCCATGGTGAAGCTGGAACCATGGGATGATCAATATTTTCAACCAAAAATTGGTTAAAAAATATGGATCAATATGGGATATGAATGGATATTATGGGATATTTGATATGAATGGATATGGGATATTTGATATGAATGGATATGGGATATGGGATATGAATGGATATGGTATATTTGATATGAATGGATATGGGATATTAATGGATATGGGATATGAATGGACATGAACGATTGTTTAAGTCGATTCTTTTTGAATCAAACATGGGGAGACGCATCAGACGATAGCAGCATGTTCACCAAAAGATTGTTTCCCCATGGCTGGAGAACCGTTTGTGCTTTAATAGGGAACACGGCCCTAGAACATTCGAAATTATATCTTGTACATCGTTATGATATGATAGATAAATCATCCCAATATACATAGATTCTAATATGTTGGGGCAAATATTTTGTATCAGTGGGATATGATAGATCAACTCACCCCAAAAAACATGCGCACATATCTTCCTTTGTGATGTGAATTTCAGGTGTTTTCTTCAACCAGAAACCCTGGCTGTTGGTACACCGAAGATCGGCAAGTGGATGTGCAAATTTCACTTAGAGTGGTTTACACATGTTTATAAACCATATAAAAAGCCATGTATGGCAAGCACAAGTAGGTATAATGTGGTTAGTAAGAACTTATGGTATACTAACTAACTGGGATGACACCCTCTGTATCTTCCTGATTCTGGTTGTGGTTCATTCATGCGAAAAAAAAAAAACATGGGGTTGAGAAACCCCTGTTTGTCTCTATCGGTCTACAGTTGAACCCCCGACTGAAACCTGTTTTCTCTTATGATTCATCAGGATTTTGCGCAGATTTGGACTTGAAAACACACCCAGTCGGACGATTCCCGTCATTTCAAGGAGACAAAAGCTGCAGAGAATTCATGGCGATTTCGATGTGAAGTGTATCTCATAGCAGCCGAGGCTTGTCGAAAATCGAGGCTGCCAGGGAGTTGTTGAGAACGGATTATCACAGGTAAACTGGCAAGACTTGGTTTTATTGGGGAACATCGCATGTAATTCACCAGTTTGCTATTAAGAATTTTTATTTTGTTTTTAGAAGGTAAATCATCGAACTACATGGGCAATTTTCCATACCCATGTCAAACTAAAAGGGTATATGATATATGTGCATTTGCAAGTAGTTGATCGTCATTTTGCCTTTCAAATGACCCTCAATTGCGGGGTATACTTGTATACCCCATTTTCACAAACACCCCATATAGATATCATTGGATGAGTCAGACGATTCTCCGTTTCCAGCTAGCAACGATGGACAAATTGCAACATCTGAAAATTAGGATGTATTTAGGATGTAAATATCGTGTTTCAGAATCATGTATATCGGATACTGGAAACACTGTTCAGTCGTTCTGGTGGTCGTCAAAAAGAGTGCGGGAGGCAAAATCCTTATGGAACTTGACCCTCCAAAGTCGATGGCTTTCAAAGTATCGGTGAACACAAAAAGTTACAGCATAATTCTAGAGGTATAGTTAGTATAGTCAAACATAATTCTGGAATATTCTGGAGAGAATAACTTGTCAAATGTCTACTAGTCCATTAGAGGTTCTAGCTTGGTTTCACGGATGCAATTGATGAAGAAAATAAGATGTAAACAATATCAGCACATGTGCTGCAAGTCCGTCGTTTGTACTGGGATTCAGAGTGATTTTCGCCCAACAAGTCGTGTGTCAAAAGTGAAGTCAGCAAAACAGGGGCAGTCATGGTGTTCCACGTTCTACTGGCCATCATGTTCAAGATTCCCGCCCTGCTATACTAGCCTGTACTATCATCATGTCATGGTTTGGAGCCGTGCAAATAGGTTTGTCTGAAGATAGGGTACCCCAAAATTGTATGGCTATAGTCATCGTTTGCCTTATTTAATGGCTATTACCCGATTTTCAGACAGGCCCAAATACCATAGATCTCTGGCAGGTTCATCGTAGTTTTCTTCGTTCCCTATGAGGTTGTGGTTGTTTTGGCTCTTGCCGTCTACTGGGCCAACGTGTGGCTGTTTGAGGCTTGGCAATCGCAGGACTGCACCAAGAGAGAATACATAATATATATATATATATACATATAATTACATATACATTTAATTACATATGTATATATATAATTACACATCTAGGTAACATATATATATATATATATAGTAACATTAATCCCAATATTTATGGTAGTTGACTAATATATACCAGTATGTATATATATATATACATATACATATATATATATACGCATATATATATATACATATACACATATATATATATATATGTATGTATATGCGTATATATATATATATTATGTATATATGTATTATAATTCCAATGGGTTGATTTGTCCACGACCAGGTCCGTGCCCAGAACTCGGCAACTTCGGTGACACCTTCGACACTTTCACCGCACGGTGATGAGGTGCCTGTATGGGGCTTGCGCGGAGACTGTTTGGTGCAAAGTCAATTCAGGATTACATAAAATATAAACAAGACAAAGTGATCTATAGTTCTTATAACTTAGTTATATAACTTAGTATTGTGAAGTTGATGGACAATATTTTTAGATGATGTTTCAATTGTTTCTGTTTGCTTTCTACCGCTATACTTGAGATGTAAATCCATCTGTTGCCGTTTTCTTCCCATGTGGAACAGCTTGAACCTGCCAGGAACGATATCATGCAGGGCCACGCTCGGCAGGTCATGTTGTTTGACCACCATTGGTCTTACGTTTCTGGAAGACCAGGTCAATCTCAGTGATATATATATATATATGTGATGATATATATATATACATATACAGACATAATGCAATATATATATATGCCACAACCAATGTTTAGATTATATACCCGGATTGGGGGATGGTCATCAATCCATTTTCGACATTTATTTGCCCACTACGATTCCTAAGCCCATTCAGACGATGATCCCAATGACGATCATAGGTGCTTTTTGTCGGTGCAGCCATCTAATGTGTATATTATATATATATATATACATATATATATATATACATATATATATACATATATATATGAACATGGCATGTGTGTCTGTATCCATATGATTTATATGTCATATATGTATAATATTGGTCCATTTGCTGCCTAATCAGTGAACAGTTGATGACCTTGGTGGCACTGTCGAAGGTCAAAGAATCCTCTCATTGAAGTGTCTGAAAAGACAACTTGATAATGGCATATAATGGCAGATGGTGAAAAACCGGAGACATCTCTGAAATCTAACGAACTATATGGAACTTCCAATGGATTTGGAAGAAGTTCTAGTTATCGGATATGACTTTGTATGCCTTACATCGCTCAGTGGCGAAATCAAGGAGACAAAAAGGCTGACCCTTACCCCATCAAGCCTGGCTAACCTCATTACCAACTTAGAGTAGGGGGGCACCGCCATGAACTCCCATTCACTTCCATTAAATCACCAGGTTTGGGGGTCCTTGACCCACCTCTTCGCCTTGCCACTTGCGGCAACACAGGTGTGACACATCCGGTCCGCTGGGCCGAATCGACGAAGCGACGAAAAGGGCGTTCTGCGGCCGATTGGATGAGTCGAGTCATCGTCACAATTGTCGCAGCCTTTTTGGGTGGACCTAGGCCCTCCAAATACCCTCAATAAATGGTAAAAGTACGAAACAAATACGGTGTAAAGCATATTTATTAATGGATACTTGGAGGGTCTAGCGATTTTCACATTTTCCGGGTGCTCCATTTTTTTAATCAACCTTTATTGATAGATGATTTACGTAAATCATATACCAAACAAGGGAGCCTCCATAAGTTCCTACCAGGACTTAAGTTGGGCCAAGTCTTTGAGGACAGATGGCGACCCAACATCGAAAGCATGAAACATGCAATAGGATTTTTTTCCTCTTCCATAAATCCATCGGATTTGTTCCCGGTTTTTTGGTTGGGTTTTTGGTGGGTTCCCGGTTGGGTTTAGGGGTACCAGGTTGGTCCATCAGATCAACCAACTGGGACGAGCTTTGGAATCACCAATTTATAGTGAGCAAAGATGACTATTTTATAATATTATAGATATATATATATATATTATTGTATATGTATATGCTGTGTATAAATATATATATATATGTTTGTGTTATATATATATATATATATGTATATGTATATATGGCATTATTTGGCCCCACTCATTTCAAGCAGAATAAATGCAGGAATCAAGAACTATACCTAAAACATTCTAAAACTGGCATGACAATTTCGGAAGTCGACCTCAGGCAGACCTCACCCCACGTCACCTCGTCACCCAGCTTTGGAACTCATCCCAACCAATGGCAGGCATGGAGCGTCCAGCCGACGCGAGCGCTTAGTGCGTTCTACGCTGAAGGTGCCATTTGTTTTCACAGTGCTGGTAGGTGGAGGTTTCTTAAACAATGGGGGCAAAATTTAAAAATGGTGATGTAAAGTGGAACCACTGATTCTTTGGATACCACCATTCTACCAAACAAAAACACATAGATTTGGGATTATTCATTAGGGGCTCAATATGTTCACCTCCCAAAATGGATGATGACTTAAGCAGACCAATTTTGTTGGTTTATGAAGCCCCATTTCGCCATGGGTTGGATGTACATGGACCAACTCGCATGGGCGCCTGGTGGTTTTAAAGGGGTTTGCGTGCACTTCCCAATGTAACTGCACATGCAGCCTTGCACGCCTGTTTTTTCACTTCTCAAATCTTCTCAAAAATTACTTCAACCATGGAACAATTTCAGTGTAACATGAACATGAACGTTACCATCCCACCCCACCCAACCCCATGATCAACGCAACATCATCAGCGTAACATGAACGTGAACGTTAACATCCCTCCTCACCCCACCGCACCCCATCATCAAACAAAAACATAAAAAAGACACCAAAAAGACAACAACACACCCATTGAGTCCTCAATTGTTTGGCTGGTCTTCGTATTCTCACTATTGCATGATGAAATCCGATCAACTGATCCCTGACGAAGGTAAGTTTGATAATTTCGTACAATCTCTGATGTTGACAGAATTGTGGTTCTCCAACCCTAAATTTCTTGCTCACATGATCTTTCGGTAATTTCTGTTGTAGATGTCAGTATATATATATATATACATACATTAGATACTAGATAGATAGATAGATACATAGATACATAGATACATAGATACATAGATAGATAGATACATAGATACATAGATACATAGATACATAGATACATAGATACATAGATACATAGATACATAGATACATGGATGGATAGGATAGGATAGGATAGGATAAGATATATAGAATATAGATGGATATATAATTGTATATAGATGGATAGAGATGGGATAGATATGGATAGTGATGGATAGATAGACAGGATAGATGGATAGATTGATAGGATAGGATGGGATGGGATAGGATGGGATAGATAGATAGATAGATAGATAGATAGATAGATAATAGACAATATATGACTATATGTAAAAAATATCGGTAGAAGATTCGTATCAATGACATTTGTCAAACACATTACCGCCTAAAATCTCTGAGTTTGGATCATTTGTTGGATGCATCTCAGCTGCTACAAATTGAGCGGCTATGGATCAAAGCCCTCGTACCGGCATGAACATCAGGAAAAAACACGGTGTAACTTTAAGAAAACCCATGCAGTATAGGGATTCTGACGTAAGAAACAGGGCAGAGAATAAATGTAAAGACATGCGGTTTTTGATTCTTGTCAAATTTTGGTTTGAAACGTTCTGTTTTATAGGTGTTACATGAAATGAATTTTATCCACGATCGGAAGCGACATCACTGGAACTATGGTCACTAAGGATACCCGGCCTGGTAAACATACAAAAAACTATGGGAAATCACCATGTTTAGTGGGATAACTCACTATTTCTATGGCAATTTTCAATAGCTATTTTGACATCACCAGAGGAGATATAATCATCCAGTCATCCACTGATCCAAGTCTTATTTCAGTTTGGTGAATCATCGTGAATTATCATAAGTCATCCAGAAGTACTCGTACTTAAGTCCAGGAGTTCTTTGCCTTCAAATCCATTGCAAGACCCAATAAAATATGATAAACATTGATAATCTATGTATCTGGCCTTGTTGTTAACTTGTATTATATAGATATTACATATTATATTTATGTGTTTATCATTCATCAGCCATCTTCTCCGGTTTTGGTCTCGTTGTCAACGCGCTTCTTCTCAGGCGGCATGGGCCAAGTTTGGCGTGGAGGATTTGGACGAAGAGACCAGCGAGTGCCGCACGACCATGGACGGCTTAATTGACTGGTTGATTTACGGTTTGTTGTTTTAATGGTTGATTTGGAGTTGTTTATTTCATGGATAGATGTTTGAGATTCGCTTTGACTTGATAATGTTTTCTGTGCTGTTTGCTGAAAGTCAACTTAGTCACGGAAGGTTTGTTATGCATCAATACCCTGCAATGAACAGTATATACCTGAACCATGGAAGTAGAACCTGACCCGCTGGAAGAGACAACATGATCCTCTTATATATATATACTGGAAACGAAGATTTTCATGGTCTTCTCAACTTTCAGTTTCCAAGGCATAGATGTGGCCAACGGCCTGGTATTGAACATCCTAAGATTGAAGAACACATACGGGTTTCTCTGAAACTGGGGTACCCCATTCCATCCGTTGCTTAATCATCATGTTCCCAAACTCAAAGTGGTCATGATTTTGGGAAAATATCTGATTTTCAAACGCACCCTGCATAGAGAATTTTGTGTTCATCTACCCAACTTGCTCTTTTGAGCCGCCTTACAGGTGTAAATCTGTTGGCGTGCTTTAACCATTGCTCCCTTTCAAGAGACAAATGGTTGGTGAATGGAGCAATTCTTCATTGGTAAATGTGGCAGTGGAACACATCATATATATATATATGAGGGTATTGCTGGGTGGTTATATAGAATTATATATTTATATATACATTAGACAACTCTGATGCACAACATCTTCCAACAAAAAATATCCAACCTTGACTCTATAAAACAACTCTGGTTCAACATCCTCATATTATATATACACACTGTGTATAATACACATGTCTTTCCTGCACTTTCCGAACAACCATGAGGATCTTCCATGTGACTGGACGAATTGTTCGCCATGCAGGTACATGGTCGGCGTGGCCTGTACTGTCATTGCTGAGGCTTGTCCTTTTTCTGGGGGGAGGGGTGGCACTCTGCCATTTAACATGTTTAGCAACTGGTTGAAAAAGGCGTTGATTGACTATCGAAGCCATGAGTTTATCTTCTTGCTGCTTAGCATAATTTAGCAAACGAGAAAGGTCAGTAATACCATGGATCGTTGCTAAATCCTGCACCAGTTGGTAGATGGGCAAAATCCCACTATAATCCCATTAAATTTACAGCGTTTCATAGTTACCAATAGGTGCTGCAGGATTTCGCAACCATCCACAGTAGTGATTCTTGAGCTTCGTGTCAAAAAATCCAAAAACAAAGCATAGCTCCAAACATTCCCGGGAAGGGATCCGAGGGAGCATTGAAAGAACCCCCCCCATTTTTTCAGTGGTCAACGCCATGGTTTCTGATTTGCCAAACAAAATCACCTCCAAAGAAGCCCAGGGTTTTAGCAGCGTCTTTCACATGTCTGGCCGCTAAGATCGTGCACTTTGTTGG
The DNA here is from genome assembly GCA_947184155.2 of Cladocopium goreaui. Taxonomy (NCBI): domain Eukaryota; class Dinophyceae; order Suessiales; family Symbiodiniaceae; genus Cladocopium; species Cladocopium goreaui. The sequence continues at coordinate 335,395 of CAMXCT020003124.1, read as the reverse complement.
ATACCTTGGTGTCGGGTGATTCAATACTTTGATCTTATGTATAAGTGGGCATATATATATATATATATTATACGTATATAATAGGATATATATATACATATAAATTAGCATATATATATATACTTATATACATACTGTAGAACCAACTAGAGTGTAAAAAAAACATGTTTGTAGGATTTCTAACATTGGCAATGCATTTATATTTTGGAACACGCCACCCAGAAAATCGCCTAAGACGAGCCCTGGTGGAATGTGTTGACTCTGGGTGGATTTTTTCTTGGTCCTAAACAAGAGATGTTGATGATGATCATTCCCTTTTTGTTCATTAATGGAGGTTTGAATGGGAAAATCATTCCCTAGTTAATTTAGTTAATGATGATTGCTCAAAAACGAAAAAATGATGGTTCATGATTTTCCCATTCAGACCTCCATTGATTAAATAGGGAATGTTCCTGCCACGTTTGATTCTCGGAGGGTTGGTCCCCAGTAAAAAGGTGGACTAAACCGGTCACTAATGAATTAAACCAAGGTATCCGGATGCATGCTATTTGCCAAACCTTGATATTGTATTATAGCCAGTGAATCCCACTTTTTTTCACCAGGTTGGTTCTTATGATTATTTGGAAATAGGTTCCTGTAAAGTCTAATATACCAGGGACCAGGGGTTAACTATTTACTTAATCCATCTTAATCCTCATTTTCATTAATAGTTCCTCATGTTCATTCAAGCAATATAGCCTAATATAGGTGAAAAACAGATGCTCATTAGAATGACCCACTACAGTTGTGGCCCTTTACCAGTTTTAAGTACGTATAACCCCATTTATAGAATGTAGAATCCCATTTATAACCAGTTATAACATGTTATAACTAATAAATGACCATAGCTGTAAGAGATTTATCTCCGCCAGCCTCCGGCTCTCGCGCTGGAGGCAGCTACCGCGAGAGATGCGGAATTGGAGCTGCTACTTGGCGCCCGATAGCGAAGTTGGTGAATATGTATGCATCACATTACATTACCCTACATTACATTGCATCACATTACATTATATTATATTATATTGTATTATATTCTATTACATTATAATATATTATACTATATTGTATTATATTATTATATGTATAATGTTATTCGAAATTACATTAATATTGTAATTATCCTGAAGTAGATAGAATAAGGATGTTCAAACATATACCCATTTTAGTGAGCATGTTTTCGAAATTTCCAGGCACCACCACAAACACCTTTTTCACAGCTCAAATGTGGTATGTTCATGGAACGTATTGCATTGACTTGCTGTTAATCTCCGGTTGATGGTTTCAGAGATGTTATGCTCCTTGTTGAAGGGGTGGTGACACCAACAATATTTTTGCGTGAAACATCTTGAAACTGGGAATTCTCCTCGGGAAGGGCGTGCTTGCTGCACAAGAATGCATCAATATAGCTGGCAACAAGTCCAGCGATTCGCGCGGCTTCGCAAAAGGATTGAACGCAAAGGCCAAACTCATTAGCGCACTGAGTACCACAGGGTTGCCGGTCGCCTATTGAAACTCGGTCCGCTCGCGAGATACCCGATGGCTGGAAAACAACTATCTCTCTGAAGTCTCCAGAAATTGGTCATGATTTGTCAGCCGGGAAAACGCAGATACTGTGAAAACCAGGAAAGGCTGCAGGCAGAAGCAGCTTTCATGGAGTTTGATAGCTGAATGTTGTCACATCTGCATGGGCTCAAGATGGCTCAAGCCAATGCCCAGTGAAATGTTTGTTGGTTTATGTTTACCCATCTGATTATAGATCTATCACTATCTACCATAACCCCAAGCCAACTCAGCCAAACAAGGGGGTCCACTGTGCTGTTTGTTTTTCCAAAACATTCTTTCAGCGGGCTTACTCCGTCATCTGATTGGTTTTCCTCGGGGTAAGCAATATGGATGTCTGACCACTGTCGATCGTTTTCCTATTTGCGATCCAAATTTGCCCAAAATTTTTGACCCCTGTAATATCCTGCAATCAAGCACTAAAAACCCAACACAATTTAAAATTCCGTACCCTCCGGTGATCAAACATGGAAATGGAGCATCCAGTAACATCCCTCATTTATAGAAGTTCCCATTTATAAACCTCAATTTCCACGTTTGATTACCGGAGGTAAATTCTCATATTAATATCCAATTAGTGTTCTACAAAGCATGGCCGTTTTCTTCTGTTTTTTGGATGCAGCTCACACCTTGATTTTTCCGTTTTCCCAGCAGGTTTTCCCTGTGACGTTCCCACAAGAATGTCAATCAATCAGAGGCTTCTCGTAACCGTCGTAACCGCCAAAAGGACAGATTTGGACGTTAGTACCCTCTGGTAAACTAACATAGCTATTGAAAATGGTCATTTATAGTTGATTTACCCATAAAAAATGGTGATTTTCCATAGTTATGTAAACGTTTACCAGAGGGTAGTTTAGTAGGATTGCACCGGAGGTCATCCATTTTCATAGCTATTTCCATAGCCATTTTCACTCTGGATTTCCAGGGATGATACATAGCTACTCCCTGGTCCTATCGGATAGCCAGGTTCCAGTCTCTTGGACCTATTCTTCGAGCTCAGGACCGGGATGACCTGGACACTTCGGTGATACTAAGCAATAGAATAATCTCATTAGGGGAATCCCGTTCTTGACTAACCAGTATCTCAAAGGGATGGTTTAGTAAGTTTAGTACTCAAAGTGAGGAATTCAGTGGACCCATTCGTACCCCAAATGGCCCAATAATGGTGAGATTTCATATGTGAAAATCGCCATGGGAAACTGACAATTTCTCAGATCAAAACCCAGACCGGTGAATCTATGCAGATCCTTGGCTGCTTGTGCTTAGTAGGGAATGGGGGAATGGGATGATTGTTCATTATGGTTATCGATTATTATGGGTCATTCCCCCATTCCCTACTAAGCCTACTAAGCACCCGTAAGAATAAGCGCAATCATTTGAAATCTAGTTTTATATATATATATATACACATATATATATATATACACTTCCAACATCTCAATTGCAAGTTGAATATGAAGCACCATGGGATTTTTGGGATACCCTATTTTCAGAGCCGAAGGAGGCGGCAGCAACCCCGGCCAATTACGAATCTTTACAAGCGTCCATCTGGAATCCCGCCCGGGTTGGTGAATTTGTTCATCTTGGTCTGCAGCATCAAACCACAGCCTTGACCCAGGATGTTTTTTCAGCAGTATGCTGGATTCATTCATTTTTACGGGAAATGGAACCTTGTTGCCTGACTGGACAGTGAAATACACGCTGCTTTCTTCTGTTTGGTACCCAAAGATGTTTTGAAGTGTTTCTTCGGATCACCCAGTACACATGAGCACAACAAAGGCTGAACCAACATGAACCAACTATTCCTATCGATGTGTGATTAGGAAGTGTCACACTAGCAATATGTTTCACATTACCGACATTTCTCCTTGAGACCGACAAATCATGAGATGACACAACAGATGCGAAGCACTTGGGTTTGTCTGAAAACGGATCGATGTTGGATGATTTTCCCGCAAATGTGCAGATAAACCCAGTTGGAGGACAACTAGTGGGACCTTGAGTCATCATCCAACTGGGTTGTTTATGATTGGGACATCATATGAACCAATATAAATCAGCTATGAAAATAGTTCAAGGCAAAGTCATCATATTGGTTCATCATCCTTTTTAATGGGACTTTCCCTTATGAACCAATATCAACCAGCTATTCTTGGGGGAATTCCCCCGGTGGAAACCGCCAAACTTGGCTGTTTTGGCCATGAAACTCGCTTGCGCCTGACGTCCGGCGATGCGCCGTGTGCGCAGTGCCCTTGTGCGCTATGGATGGGTGGAAGCACAGGGGAAGGAGGACCAGGGCCCACCGGGGCCTGCGGCAGGGGGTCATCTGCATATGGGGAGGTTCTGAAATGGAGAAAAATGACCTTCGAAAGCATTGGATGGGGTGCTTTCTCAAGCTTTTTAGGTCCCCAATTGATAGGTGTATCCTTAAAGGTTTAGATTTAAGCACCAAAGATGGGGATTTATAGTTCATTCGTGATAGGTAAGTGGATAACTACCATGACCGTCTATTGGATTTAAGGCATGATGTGTTGAACTAGTTTGATGGAGTAACATAAGCCAGCGATGATTATTCCCCTAACTGGGCTTTCCCATTGACAAGTAGGTCCACTACCTGTTGTTTGTTTGCTTACTAGCTTGGATGATTGCGCACTCAAGTCGTGGCCAAACAAAAACCACCAAAGGGAAAGGCCAGCAAATGTAAGGGAGATAGGTTTGCTGTTCATTTTTTTGGTTCAGTTTCAGACGTTAAACTCCACTCCAGAGTAAACATATTTCAGGAAAAGCAAGTTGACATGATTGGATTTTTTGAAGTGTTCAATGTTTTTCGAGAAAGCTTTCCACGGACAATTATGGCCATGGCGTGAAGTATGTTCCATTATGTTCGTCAATTGAAAGTGGTTTCCCCCATGTTCCCCCCTGAGAATATTCTGTTGATAGAAGCTTTTGGACTTACTCACGTCCTCGCAAGGCGGTTTATTTGCATACTGTAGCTGGTTGGTGTCATTAAAGAGCCCTGGGATACTCCTAACAGGGCCACTCCTAAAAGCTGCTATCGTTTCAAACAAAATCAAAACAAACACACAATATCAAAAATTCAACAACAAACCTGCAAAGTAAACAATCCAACAATTCAAAAAGAAAGTTGGAACCTCAAAAAAAAAACAAAAAAACGGTCCAAACAAACAAAAAACAATCACATTCAAACAAATAAGAAAAACAAAACAAAAAACACAAAACAATTGAAAAAGAAAAACAAACTAAAAACACACACACACAGACACAAAATCAGAAAATATTTTTTTATAAATTATCAACAATTATTTAGGTACGTCTTTGAAATGACCTAAAAAATATGAATGAAACAATAGCTATTTGGAATGAAATATATTTAGAATGAGATGGAATAATTATTTGGAACGCAATTGAATTATTTGGAGCTAAAATGAAAAGGAATGTTCTAGGAGTGTTCCTATAAGGAATGTCCCTCTCCATAGAAAAGATGGTGGTTTCCCGGCGCATTCACCAGGAGTGGCTTGAAGTCCTAGATTCTTGGCGCAGTCCGCCGGGATCTACCCTCTGGTAAACGTTTACATAACTAACATAACTATGGCAAAAATCACCATTTTCAATGGGAAAACTCACTATTTCGACTGGGCCATGTTCAATAGCTATGTTAGTCATGACCAGAGGGTAAACCTCCATTTTCCTATGGTTTTCCTATGGTTTTCCTATGGATCCCATGGTTTTTTGACATAACCAGAGGCTAATTGTTGACATATTGTTGACATATTACCAGGATTTAAGATCCTGAAGATCCAAGTAGTGTTTCACCGAATCGGAAAATCCGAAGATGGTTTTTGACTGGTTCTTCAGCAGTGAAAGTCATCAAAGAGAGGTGATCGTTTCCATGAATTTCGGTCCTGGAGCGCAAAAAACTTTGCGGATCTACACTACCCCAAGCAAGGCGTAGTTCCGAGCCTACAGGGAAGGTCATGCTGGACACTGACCCCGTTCTTTTCATCCGGGATGAGTTCTCCCCCCTGGGCTTTTACTGACAGGAGAAGTGGAGAAAATCTGCCAAAAGTTGTGGTTGTGATACCAGTTACAACGTGCTTAAAGTGATATATATATATAATTATATATATACATATACTAGGTCAATTTTAGATGGATACAAACTAATCCTGACTAGTTGTTTGGTATGGGAATATCTGCGTTCACCAGCAAAGATGTTTTCATTTTTTGCAGGGTATCTAAGATTGGCAATGACCCTGATTTGGTACTTATTGATACTTGCAATGGTGGACAAGAGTGACAATGAATATCATTTACATAATTTTACATATAACTTACATTATTCGTAGTCCATTTTCCAGGCCGTTTTCCATGTGGAGGTGTCCTGAAATGGGGGTACCCCCAAATCCATTTTATGTTTGGATTTTCCATTCTAAACCATCTATTTTGGGGTACCCCCATTTATGGAAACCCCCATGTGTACCTCAATTTTCGATGGTGTTGTTAATAATCCATAGTTTCATTTCCTTTTCCACATATAATGGACTATTTTTGATAATTATGTTTTTGATATCATAATCCAAAGGTTTTCCACATCTCCTTTTGACAATTCAATTCCACCGTTTTCCATAGTCCATCCATAGTTCTTCCACAGTTATGGCCCGAAATACCAGTTATAAGTACTAACAAAACCCCATCTATAGAATGTTTTTTATCCCATAGAAATAGCCAGTTAGTTCACTCATAGCCATGGCCATGACTGCAGCCATCCCATCGAGTCCAGGCGGCTCGAGCGGCCGGAGTGAAGAGCGGCTCGAGCGTTGCGAATGAGACGTCGCTGGACGAGGGATGTGACGGCACTTGGGGTTGCGTCCCGGTCAGCCCATGTATAACCCACATATATATATATATTATATATATACACTGTGTATATATATTGATTATATGTTTAGTTCAGGATACCGGATATTGGATACATGTTTGGATTATAAAATTGCTTTGAAACCATGCAGTCACTGGGATGCACGTCCAAGTATGGGGCAACCGTTGTATGATTTGATGGCTTGGCGCTTATTCTATGTTTGTTCAACTAAGTGGGCGAGTTGTTTCTCAGTTCACCAGTTGGAGTTGTATAAATCACCAGTTTTCTTCGGCTTTTCCCCTTTCGCATCGTGGTATGCTTCTAGGTCCTAGACCCACCAAGTAGCATAGACAGAAACAGGAGTAGCTCTATGGAGGTTTCCTACGATGGGGGATCCCCAATAGCTGCTGCTTGGTTTATTTCATGGAAAAGCCATATCTGTAAATGGATGATGGTATCACGAGGTATCACTGTCTGTATCACCATAAATATGGAAACCTCCATATTAACAGAAATATATGGAAACCATTGGAAACCTACATTAATAAATGGTTGGTTTAATTATCATGGAAAGCTACACAGCAAATCATAGCAACATCTCTTTCTCTGCATGTTGTTTGCTTGTGCAGCTCATCCAGAAAAACCCATTCCGTGGAACTGCAGGCCCCCGGCACCACATCTAAAGTTATGAACGCAATTTATCCAGATAATTGTTACAATAATTATGAACACATCAACAAATTGTTCATAATATTGCTGTATGTTACAATAATTATCCAATTTTTTGAACACATCAACTGGATACCCCTGGCATGACCGTGTCGGTAGCGGCGGCCCAGGCATGACCTCACGCAGCCCCTTGTGCTGCGGAAATGTGCAGAGCAGTGGCGAAAGACATGGAGTCGCAACGTGGCAAGACAGGAAGGGCATGGATCTGCGAGGATACAAGGTGGGACCCCCAAAGGATAGCTAAGACTTACATAACTTGGTGAACTCGGCTTTATGGGGGATAACTATATATAACCATATCTAACCATATCTAACCATATCTAACCATATCTAACCATATCTAACCATATCTAACCATATATAACCATATATAACCAGATATAACCATATATAACCATATCTAACCATATCTAACCATATCTAACCATATCTAACCATATATAACCATATATAACCAGATATAACCACATATAACCATATCTAACCATATATAACCATGGTTAATGGGCTTATTATGGGCTTTATTAATACAAACTTATAGGGCCTCACCTTGGTTACTTAGGCAAAATCGCGGGTAGATCGACCCAGGGTTGCCAGCAGCGGTGTCTCAAGCCTTCGACTTATGGCGTGTCCTTACTTCATGATATGGATATTACATGATATTAGGTTAGATACTGTAGAATATTGCAGAGATATGTGATATATATATATATAATAATAATAATGATAATACAACAATAAAAATAATAAATAAATAATAATAATGTACATATATAATATACACATAGGACCCCACATGCAGCACCAGTACCTAGTCGTTTTGGTACTTAAAGTCTTGGAAACACATGTCGCAGCTGCTTCGCCAAGGAGACTCCTTCATTGTACCTTTGATCAAACTTGGGAGCTGGGAATCGAAAGATTGGTAAAGCGGCTGGCAAATGGTTGGTGAATTTCAGTAAATGTTCAGTCATGAAATGCCTGGTGAATTCTATAATCTATACAAATGGCTGGCAAATGACTGAAATTACAATTTGGCAATTTCAGTAAAATGACTGAATAGATTATAGAAATGTATAGAAATGTCCAGTCATAGATGGAGTGACCTGAGCAGAAAAAAAGGACGCGTATTGAGTTGGCAGAAATTGACGATCTCAAGTGCACCCCACCTGTAGGCCCACTTCGTGGCACGTTTTTTGAACACTAAAAAAATCAGGTTTTCAAGGGCCAAGATGAATCATATTTCAGGCTACTCAAACTCAAGGCACTAGATGACCCCCGTCCGGGGTACCTAAATAGAATGGGGGGGCTGAAGCCCCTTTTAAAATAAAAAAAATAAAAATAAAATGAAAATAAAATGGGTCAGACCCCTGCATTTTATTTTGTGGGTGCATTTTATTTTTTGAGGTGCCTAACCCATCAAGTTAACCGACAGAGATAGCATCATAGCAAAGATGCACAACTGTGAACGGCCTGATCATTTTGTGAAACGTTCCAGCGGATTCACGAACGCTAATAAAATGATAACGAAAACGATAACTTTTGGCATCAAAAATGGTTCGTGTGAGACACTGTTTTTTTTCCCCTTTCCTCTCCCTTCCCTTTCCTTTTTCCTGTCTCTTCCTTTTCCTTCTCCTTTCCTTTTTCCTCTCCTTTTTCCTTTCCTTTTTCCTTTCCTTTTTCGTTTCCTTTTCCATTATTTGGACATTAACTTCGAAAATGGGTTGGCCCCCCTCATTTTCTATTGCCTTCCTAAACAAGATTAAACAAGACTAAACATGGTTAAAACCAATCAAATAAGGAAACAATGTAAAGGACTAAACAAGACTAAACAAGACTAAACATGGTTAAAACCAATCAAATAAGGAAACAATGTAAAGGACTAAACAAGACTAAACAAGACTAAACAAGACTAAACATGGTTAAAACCAATCAAAGAAGGAAACAATGTAAAGGACTAAACAAGACTAAACAAGACTAAACAAGACTAAACATGGTTAAAACCAATCAAAGAAGGAAACAAGACAAAACAAGATCAACCCAAAAGAAAATGCCGGAGCCCGAGGTCCAACAGTTGCATAACGTAGGTCCACCAGTGGCCAGGCGGAGGGTGCCGACGTCATTTTCTTTTTGTACCTGTCCATTGTATTTTGCTTGGGTTTTCCTATCTTAACTTATGCCCTCTCATTTTATTGGCATTTTCTCCTTAGGCCCCTGCATTTTATTTTATTTTTTTAGGTGCCTCACCCCCCCCCCCGGCAACAGACGAGGGTACTAGATGCATATTTTCCTTGTTCAAGGGGATTTTGTGTTCATTCCATTTCTTTTCATGGTGAGATAATGCACATAGATGCATATAGATTGAATTACGGATGGTACCCATGCCAAAGATTTTGACAAGAGCACCATCAGGGAAACTCACAAGCTGCGATTTAAGGACAGGTTTGGACACCAAGACTTTAAATTGCGATCGTGTTTGGATCTTCATGAGTCACTCAACCGCAGCAGCATCCTGCATTGGAGAGGGATGCAAGGGGAGAGATGAAAGCTATCAAAATCTGCGGTTTATTCGGTCCAAATTCGAAACGGAATTTCTTGTGAGAACTCAACTCCATTTGAATGCCATTTTTAAACATATATCCCCAAAAATCATCAAGTCAGCTTCGCATCTACTAGACACGAACGGTGCAAAGCCATGGGTGCACCTGGCTGTCGTAGATGTCCTCTTCGAGCGCCCAAGTTTGTTCGGGGATAGACCCTTCATACTGGGTAAATTATAACGACCTCACTGTCCTCCCTCACTGGGAATAATGGTTAGTGAGGGAACTCATCCCCAAATGCCTTAATTCAGGCTAGTGAAATATTATAATTTACCCAGATCTATGTCATCATATGGGAATGGGTCAAACAACTTATACCCCAATAGTATCCAATTGTTGGGGATGAATCGGATGAAGATATTGTTTTCATGTCAAATGGTTTCAACCCATAGCCATAGAAATCTACAACATGTCCATGTTGGTTGATTGCCTGGTCATCATGTTGTGTTGTTTGAATCCCTCACGATTGGTAAGCCTCCGGTAGACGTTTACATAACTATGGAAAACCACCATGTTTTATGGGTAAATCAACTATTTCTATGGCCATGTTCAAGAGCTTTTTGTATGTTTACCAGAGGGTAAAGCTAAGGCCCCATCCTTCACCACTTTGAAAGCCCAGGTGTTCCTTCACTGGGCCATGGCGATTTGCGCCGCTGAATCCTGGTCTCAGTAGGCAGTGCCAGGTGTTGTCCGTTTTTTTGGGTCACCCTGAAGCAAATCCACGGGGCATGTCTATGGCAATCTTAGTGCTAGTACTGAAGATGATCTATCGGATGCTCTACTCTTTTTGGGGACATACCCATTTTTTTTGTAGGTGACTTAGTTTATCAAAGTCATAACATGTTATAACATGTTATAACCAACAATAGATCTTGCTTCAGATGGCGTTTTTTTCCTCACCATTTGGCATGGGGATGTTTGCACTGAAGCAGTGATGAAATCTTCGAGGCATCTATGATGTTCCTGGAAGGATGTGGAATTTGAATGAATTTGACTGAAAAAATGACCTGTTCAACCCATAAAATGCCAACCCATCTTATATATGCTAATATTATGCTAATATAGTCGGGTAAACGATATCCGACGTCAGCAGAAATGGTATATGATGGTATATGGTTTAATAATGTTTAATATAGGGAACCATCCCTAGCTCGAATTGTTTCTGCTGGGCGAATCGCCATGGTGGAATGTGGTGGGTCATTGCGGATGCTTATTGCAGTGATTGCAGGGTGAGGGCCAAGGCCTAAGGCCTAGTTGAAAGTCACACTGGGGGATCACGGATGCTCACGGCACACTTGGCCAGATTCTGACTCTGGTTTTTCAGAGAATGCCCCTTGGTCAACGTGAATACCTTCCCATTTTTGATTGGCATCCATTGACTACTCGTCACATTGCATTTGGTCATGTTTCGAATCTGGACGAAGGATGATGATTGCGGGTGCTCCCTCAAGTAAAGCAACGTGTCGTGGGTCAAAATTTGGGAGTGATCGAAGACCCACTATATGGTTGGGGGATGCGATTCTGACCAAAAAAATTGAACGGCAGAGGGGCATTGGCATCATCTCCGTATGTAACGGTATGTATACAATACTCGTAACTCGTGTGTATAATTCTCAATTCCGGTGCTGGATCACAAAAATCACAAGGTAGCACGAGATTTACCATGATGCTTGATGAATGACAACGATTGTAACGATTGTAAACTTCTCACAAGATGGCATCAAATGAATGTTTACCCATTAACCATGGCAGGATCAGGGCTGTGCAGCTCAGGAGAGAATACTTTGATCGAGATGATGGTGACGCTAGCATTATTTTCGAGAACAGCCCACTGGCCCTGCGAATCGGCTTGGGATTCCCGTTGGGATCTCGTGATCAGATCAGACTTCAAAAAATCTATCCTATCGACATTAATACCCTCTGGTAATTTAACATAACTATGGGAAATCACCATTTACAGTGATTTTTCCAATTAAAAATTGTGATTTTCAATAGCTATGTTAAATGACCAGAGTGTATACAATACTAAACCACCCATTTGGGAGTGGTTTATGCCACCTATTTATAGATTTTATATGATTTTATAGTGGTTTGGGGGATGTACCCTAAACATACCTGGTTGAAGTGGTTTGGAACCATGACATTTTATGACTTTCCAGAAACAGTTGGGAATATTTTTTTATGATCCCAGTTGACGAACTCCATCATTTTTCAGAGGGGGTAGGCTCAACCACCAAGCAGTTGTGTAATAAACATCTTCCATCAGGAGAAGTTGTTTGGGATGGTCAGCCGACCCCCACCATAGCATCTATGGGGAGGGGAAATCATCCGAAGTAATCACCGTTAAGTAATCTGGTTTTGGACATTCCCAGAGTGGTTGTGAAAAGTACCAGGTGGTGCCCCTTAGCTATGTTTGCTTCTTAGTCATGTAGCTAGGGTTATGGTAGATATATCTGCTTCTATCTACTGTGTGATAGAGTTAGATGATGTCAGATAGCTTTATAAGCCCACTTGTAAATAGGGGTCATCACCTTGTATATACTTCACTTGTATATACTTCAGGTATGATAGCAGAGTGAACTGAACCATAAGCATAGCCTGTTTGACATGGGCAAGGGTGAAAACGAAACACCAACAAATATGTAATATAGATTAATATAGCAGATATGTAATATAGCTAATGTGTATATAATATATAATGTACCATATATATATATAATATCTGGTTGGTGGTTTGGAACATGAATGTTATTTTTCCATATATTGGGAATAATGATCCCAACTGACGAACTCATATTTTTCAGAGGGGTAGGCTCAACCACCAACCAGTGATGTATGGACAGTTTTGCCCTCAAGATATCGGAGGTACCCGGGAAGTGTTGAAGTCTTCCAGTCGACTTTTCGAACAGCACCTGATGAATCCGGGTGTGTCTGAAAATTCGGTATACCCCGGTCCAATGGTGCTCAAAATCTTTGAATTTGAGTTTTCCATAGTTTTCCCGTACTGTAATGAATTTCAGGTACTTTTTTAGCCACTTGTGTTTTTTTTCTTATCCATTTCACCGTCCATGTCCTGGCCTTGGCGCGGGGCACGTTCTCTTAGGTTTTTTGCCTCCACCTTTGCATCAAGCACTTTGGTCGGGCGGTCAATGGCCAGAGGTTTTGTCGGGCATCTCAGCAACTTCGACAGGGAACTGCTTTGGGTTTGATTTGATGGTTTTAGCAGCCCATGTTTGAGCCTACGGGTTGAAAACCGAACCAGCGTTTTGCATGTTTCTACTAGTATGTCTTTCATGGGGTTAACGGGGTGGGGTGGGGTGGGGTGGGGTAATAATGTTCATTTGCATTGCCTGATATACATGATGCTACGCTGCTGTACGTCTTCTTGCACGTCCTCACATACATGATGCTATGCTGCTGTACGTCGTCTTGCACTTCCTCACATATATGATGCTACGCTAGTGTACGTCGTCTTGCACTTCCTCACATACATGATGCAACGCTACTGTATGTCGTCTTGCACTTCCTCACATATATGATGCTACGCTAGTCTACGTTAGTCTTGCTCAATGGAAAGATTTGGACGCATGTTCGCGCTTGGCAGTGGAGATGGGAAAACAGTTCCCACAAAAACCTCTCCAAGCTCACTGCAGAAATTGTGAAGAACACTTAGCGCAGAAAAAAAGAGAGTGCCGCTGAGGTTTTTTACATATCCAGTGAAAAGTACGCGCGTACTTTTTAAGGAAATTGAACTTTGAGAGAGATGCAAAACCACTGTGAGTTGTGGTATGAAATCAATGACGAACACTGCAAACGTTGAAAACGCGGGTTCGATAAACAACCCGCCGGGATGTTTGACAAGTCGGGTGCAGTTGGGGGTATGTTTTATTAATATATCATATCTACAGTATGGGATTTGAGCCTCCGTAAGCTGGGATATATGCCAAATATGGTTACCCTTTGGTAATTTAACATATATGGCTATTGAGAATGGCCCATTTATAGTGGATGTATCCATTGAAAATGGTGATTTTCCATAGTTATGTTAGTTTACCAGAGGGTATATACCCACTGGTAACTGAAACCACACCCCCAAGTTGGGTGAAGGTTCGGGTGAAAAAAACGTGCCAAAACCGACAGTTCATCTTGCGAAAAAAAAGGACATCCATTTGACTCTCGACCGGTTCATGATGTTTAGGGGGACACCTCATCTGGTTGGTGGTTTGGAACATGAATTTTATTGTCCATTTCATATATGGGATGTCATCCTTCCCATTGACTCATTTTTTTCGGGCTAGGTATACTACCAACCAGTCATTACTCTCAGCTGTGCCATTTGGCTGCTGGTCAAAACTTGAGTCAAAAACACACATCACAGAACATCCCCAATTGCTCTCTGGAATATCCGACCCCTAGCACAACTAGGTAAACAAAATTCGCGAGTTCTCAAACCGGTTCCATGGATGCATTGGAAATCATTCAGCCAGATATATGATCTATGATGGCTTTGTTTAGGGCTCCAATGCGAAACTCTGTAACTAAGTCTTAGCTTCATGCTTAGATTATCTTAGATGTTCAAAAGTTGTTCTCACAGTCAATAATGTTGAGATCCAAACATCTATGTTACTTGAGGGTATTTGGATATATTCGGAGGTTTCCTAAAATGGGCGGACCCCCAAAGCCTCCGAGTCATTAGACCATTTTAGTATTCAAGCCTATGATTTAGGTATCCCCCAATTTTAAGAAACCCCCATACTTGGGGGTGCATCCCACTTTGTAAATCGGATATACCCCCAGTTATATATCGAATAATTATTCTCAGTTATATATGCCATCATATGGGTTATAATATTTAATATATGGATATAATTTTATATACACCAAATATATATATACATTATATATATATTGATTAAACGGATTATAAATCACGTAGGAAGTTGGATGCACGTCCATGCCACTTGTGAACTTTCAGACAACCGGAGGTCGCATATCCATGCGGAGCCCGTTCTCAACTTGGGTCGCCGACACAGCTTCATCGCCTTCCATGGCGCGCTGAGTCGAGGGAACCGAGGGTAATTCTACGGGTAATTCTACGGGTAATTCTACGGTATAGCGACTAATCACTAATCCAATATATATACATATTATCATTCCCATATGCTCCATGTATGGTATATTTACCTACATTTGGGTGATTTCTAGGGCAAATGTTGGTAAATATTCCATACATGGAGCATATGGGATATATATATATATATATACATGTTATAATTAGACTAATCACGATTTCATGAATTGGTATTCATTTGATTGGTCATTCATAGTACGAATGGCATACGATGGCTGTCTTTGCGGTATTTGTATGTATGAATTCTTCGGGAATGTTTGGCATTTTGGCAACCTGTCATTAAATTTAAATTGTTGTGCCCATGCAGTTTAGGTATTTACTGCACCTGGAAAAATACGTTGCACCTTGAGCATCACCTATGCTGCTTCGTCAATTGTGATTCCCAGTTCATGGGTCTCTACAATGCCGCAGCGGGATAAACAAGGTCATAGAATTTATGTTGAGTCATTGTTCGAATAGAATTTCTCCTCACTCATAGTATCATGCATTGTTTTCACGTTTTAAGCGAACCTGCCTGCTTCTTGTGGATATCGATCAAAATGGGGTTCCCAAAATAGGATGGAATCCTTGATTATACCTGATGAACAAGGGGCTTTGATCATCTTTGATCCATGCCCAGTTGAAATCATGTGATACCCACAGCCTGTGAAAACCTCTCCGGGTTTCCGGGGCAATATGGACCAGGAAAGACCTGTCAGACCTGTCAACGATACGAAAAAGATTCGACCGATAGACGTAGAATGAGATAGATATACCATGATATACCCAAGCCACTTATGGTATGTCTATTATATAATATATATATATATATATATACATAATATATATATATACAATATATATATATATTTACAATATATACATATATATATATGGTATATCCATGGTATATTCAGGTCTTGGATATCCTCAGACCAGGTGGCTCTAGCGCCATATGGATGGCGCAGCTGGTCGGTCGCAGTGCATGGTTTCTGGCTCCGCCGGGCCGGAGGCGGGGGACGAAGTGGGGAAGCTGAGTTGGATTTATGATGGGAAATATCATGGGTATATATTATATGGTAGATACATATAGGAACTGAAATAATGGTATCATAATGTTACTTGGCTATATATATATATATGGTATTATAATGGGTAACTATGATGGTATACTACAAATATATGAAATATGATATGGTAGATACTTTGGCAAACTAGATATATGGATGATATGTTGGATGATTACATCATCTACTGGAAGTTTAGTAAGTGGAGATAACTCCCCGTAATCATGATGTAAATGTTAAAGCTGTTCAAAAGTATAGCCTTTTTTAAAATGGGAGTACATAGCACTTACAACACTTTACAACTGGGGGGCACGCCTTTTGCACAGAAGATTCTAGCCATGAAAAATGGGATGAACGTGATGATTTGAGCAATGAAATAGGGATGGAACGAGAAACATGATTTAACCAAGAAACACAAGGTATTCAATACTACATTTTCACATGTTGAGGGTTAACGGACTTGAAACGATGCTTCAAAAGTGTCGACATTCTCCTGGTGTCCCCACAATATTGCGATATGAAGGCGGCTCAATGATTTTTTTACCTGGAAAACCACGTCAACATGGGCAGAGACCAAGTGACCAAGGCAAGTTTGAGTCTGCTCATTCCCCGAACCAATGCCATTGACCCACCTGAAATCGAAGATTGGCAAAGACACAAGCATTGTTCTGAAGGGACATCATATTCGAACCCCATTTTTTGGCGTTTCCATGTGATTTGTTTCACGATTGCGGGTGGTTTTCTGATTCGAGGAGCAGAGATATTTTTCCAGTTATAAGAAACAACGCCATTTAAATCTTGGCTAGATGAAAATCCCAACATCAATTACTCTTTGCACTTCTGGTGTTGACCGACATACTCATCATATTATATGTTCTGGTCATCTAACATGTTTTTCCCCCTCCATGTTTCTCGTTTCTCCATTGCCACTTCGGGGGCAGTTCCCATTGGCGAAATCCATGGATCCTCTAGGTCAACATGATTAAACCATGGTTAAACCCTATATAACCAAGCAAGAAGTGTTGGTTTAGTGCTGGTTTATTGGTAGCTACAATCATCTCAGTGAATTTCTCCCCATGAAAAGCCTAGCCATGTGGTCCGGGTTAAAGCAAAACACGTTTGGAGGCCAGAAACCAGAGAGCCATGGTCCTACGTGCCAGAGACAGAGGCAGGCTGCAGAATCAAAGGCATTGGATATCTCTATATCATTCTATATCATATGTATTAGTCATGTATAATATTTAATATTATTATTATATATATATATTATTAATTATATATATATTATTAATTATCTATATATTATTGATTATATTTATATATTGTAAATTATATATATATCATAAATTAAATAAATAAATACATATATATTATATATATATTATAAATTATATATATATACTATAAACCATATATATATATATTATTATTAACTATATATATATATTCCACTATATGTCTATTAACACGCATCTCACTATAATAGCTACTCTATTTAGGTATATGTGTATACATACATACATACATACATAATATTGTAAATGTGTACAGATGGCTAATCTCAACCCCAAAAGTTGAATGTGGAAACTGAATAAATTTCACAGCCAGCCCCTGACATAGCAGTTGATATTAATAACCCCATTCAACGATCATATAATAGATAATTATATACATAACATGTATCTTTATATTATCTATGTAATATACATATGTATCCAAGATTTCAAGAATCCAATAATCCAAAAAATATTAAAGCATATGTTTTACATATATTATTAAAAAAAACACATATATCCATTACAGAATCAAAGAATTCGCCAAAAAAATGCGACGAAAACCCGATCCGAGGTCCCCAGTGTTATCGTGGAACCTGGGGACGTCATCTACGTGCCCGAAAACTGGTGGCGAAGTTTCTGGAGCGCGGGCGCTGTTTGATGTCTCAGGAAGTGGGATTCTGATGGGATTCTAGTGAAATTCCAAAGTTTTTATGGGATTCTGATACGATTCCCCCCATAGGAATGGTATGTTTTGTCACGGGATTCGATGGGGAGTATATTTCAGGGTATTCTAATGAGATTCTATGAGATTATAATCATCGGATTATACTGGTTTAATGGGATTGAATGTGAATTCTAAATCCCTTTCCCTGTTCAAATTAAACACACACACACACCCCTCAGAATTCTCAGAACTCATGATTGAGTAAGGGATAAAAATACAATAACATATAAAACGCATATTGGGACCCATCTATAGGGTGTGTTTAATATTTGGGAAATGGGATTCTTGGGTATGCAACATTTTGTTGGATGCAAAACGACTCACAAATGTTCCCACCATCCGTTTCCGAATCCCCAGTTGTCACCATGGACCATGGTTGTTTCAATACCAGTCGTCATGGCCATGACGACTGGAATGATCCAGGATCAACCCGTCTTGCCAAACCCTATATTTTGGTACTTGTTGGTTGATGCAAATGTACTGTATTGAATGAATCAGGTTTTTCTTCGGGAAAACTACATGTGTTGGTAATGAAACCTAGACTATTGTTGCTCAAACCATGCTTACAGGTCAAACAATCCAACTGCTTTTGTTAAACCGCCGATTTAAAATTCGCCGACAAATATGGCTATGTTTGATAGTTGACAACTAACCCGCATTTGGTTTCGCATGTTTGGCAGGTTTTGTTTGTCAGATGCATTTGTTTTGCCTGAACTCCCGTTTGTGTCGGTTAAACCACAATGTCTGATTGCATCCACTTGTCGATCTCGTCATACCTTCAAAGCCTTTTTGATGTGTTGAGATCCACTTTTTACTTACATTCTGTACAGTTATGGCCCTTTCCCGGTTATAAGTACTTATAACCCATTTATAGAATGTATAATCCCATTTATAACCAGTTACAACTAAAAAAATGCCATAATTGTACCTATCCCGGAATACCCTCTTTATGGTTCTTCCAGATCTCCCCCGTCTCCCAGTTCATCATGGGAACAACAAGTTTCATCCCTGGATGGGAGTGACATATTGTTCGAAGTTGTTTAAGCCCCAAAATCTCTTCATTGGTCGAAGGAAACATGAATACCGGAAACTTCCACATTTGATGGCAACACACCATGGTCCCCGATTTGGATTTTCCCAAAAACGATCCAATAACATTGGGAATCTACCATTTTTTGCTGGAGATATCCTCATTCCATATATATATATTATAGCCATTAACGTGGTAAGCCCAATTACCATCCCCAATATTAGTATATACATGGGAAAGATCATCCAGGTAGATGGCAGCCAAGGTTTACCACTAGCATAGCATTGATGGTGATCCATTCTTCATGTATTATCGTTGGTTGGATACCCATGATTGACCATTATTAACAGCTATTCACCACTATTCACCACTATTAACCACTATTAATCATAATGATTGATGGTGTCATCCAGCATTTTTCGGTTGGTTCCTCCCAAAATTCCACAGGAACTTGGAGGACTTCAACTTGGGACTGGGCTGGGAGAGTCCTGACGATGGATCGGGCCACTGGAGCGATGCCATGCACGTGGCTCAGCCGCTAGAGGACTACCAAGGAGGATCATTTGCTGGAACTTTCATTGGGAATTTCATGATACTTTCATGGGCATTTCCTGGGCATTTCCTGTGATTTCCTGGTGATTTCATGGGAGTTTCCTTGGAATTTCATGGGGATTTAATGGGAATTTCATGGTACTTTCATGGGCATTTCCTGGGCATTTCCTGTGAATTTCCTGATGATTTCATGGGAATTTCCTTGGAATTTCATGGGGATTTAATGGGAATTTCATGGTACTTTCATGGGCATTTCCTGGGCATTTCCTGTGAATTTCCTGGTGATTTCATGGGAATTTCCTTGGAATTTCATGGGGATTTAATGGGAATTTCATGGTACTTTCATGGGCATTTCCTGGGCATTTCCTGTGAATTTCCTGGTGATTTCATGGGAATTTCCTTGGAATTTCATGGGGATTTAATGGGAATTTCATGGTACTTTCATGGGCATTTGCTGGGAATGTCCTGTGAATTTCCTGGTGATTTCATGGGAATTTCATGGGAATTTCCTTGGAATTTCATGACATTTCCTGGTAATTTCCTGTGCATTTCATGGGAATTTCCTGGGAAATTCATGGGAAATTCCTCATGGGATTTTCCTCATTTCCTGGTAATTTCATGGGAATGTCCCTGAAATTTCATGGTAATTCCATGGGGAATTTTATGGGAAATTCACGGGAAATTCTTGGGAAAATCATGGGAACCTCCTGGGAATTTCATGAGAATTTCATGGGCGTTTCATGGGAGTAGCAGGTTGGAAGAATAGTCAGTGATATGACAACTATCTAAACCATGGAAATATACTGGGAGAATGGAAGAAGCCAGTGATGATGATGGAACAAGCCTAGGCTTAATAGATACAGTGTAGATATACACATAGATCCATCAGTGAAGATAAATCTAAATGAATACTAGTAATTTCCGGGATGCAATCATACCAGTAGTACCGCACAAGCCGGTGGCGGAAGTTTCAGAAATAGGAAACTTATAGGAGAGGTGAGTTGTTGTGACGCATGGATGGCAGAGCGAATCCACTGATGGATGAAAGGTGGTTGGAGTTGTGCTTTTTGGAGTGGTTGCAATGGTTGCAGCGGTCCCCTCACTCACAACTCCTGGATGTAGTGTGGTGTAGTGCAGCAGTTGTAGTTGCAGTTGTAGTTGTACTTGTAGTTGTAGTGGGGTTGATGTTGTTGAAGTTGTAGTATTGTAGTTGTAGTTGCGGTTGTAGTTGTAGTTGAAGTGTAGTTGAAGCGTAGCTGAAGTGTAGTTGAAGTTGTAATCGTCTGAATTTTAGCAATTGTAGTCGTTGCAATAGTTGTAGGAGTTGTAGTTGTAGTTGTAGTAATTGCAGTTGAGGTTGTAGTTGTAGTTGTAGTGTAGTTGTAGTTGTAGTTGCGGTTGTAGTTGTAGTTGTAGTTGCAGTGTAGTTGAAGCGTAGTTGAAGTGTAGTTGAAGTTGTAATCGTCTGAATTTTATCAATGGTAGTAGTTGCAATAGTTGTAGGAGTTGTAGTTGTAGTTGTAGTAATTGCAGTTGAGGTTGTAGTTGTAGTTGTACTTGTAGTTGTAGTGGGGTTGATGTTGTTGAAGTTGTAGTATTGTAGTTGTAGTTGCGGTTGTAGTTGTAGTTGAAGTGTAGTTGAAGCGTAGTTGAAGTGTAGTTGAAGTTGTATTCGTCTGAATTTTATCAATGGTAGTAGTTGCAATAGTTGTAGGAGTTGTAGTTGTAGTTGTAGTAATTGCAGTTGAGGTTGTAGCTGTAGTTGTAGTGTAGTTGTAGTTTTAGTTGCGGTTGTAGTTGTAGTTGTAGTTGCAGCGTAGTTGAAGCGTAGTTGAAGTGTAGTTGAAGTTGTAATCGTTTTAATTTTAGTAGTTGTAGTAGTTGCAATGGTTTTAGGAGTTGTAGTTGTAGTTTTAACTGTAGTTGTAGTTGTAGTTGTAGTGTCCTGGTTATTGTTGTTGCAGTAGCTTATTTGAATTTGCAGTCGAAGTGTTAGTTGCAGTTGCAGTTGTAGTGTAGCTGAATTTGTAGTGGCAGTTGTAGTTGCAGCTGTAGTTGCAGTTGCAGTTGTAGTGTAGTGGTAGTAGTTGTTGCAGTTGCAGTTGCAGTTAAAGTGGCAGTGCCACTTTTGATTGTAGTTGTAGTTGTAGTAATTGCAGTTGAGGTTGTAGTTGTAGTTGAAGTGTAGTTGAAGTTGTAGTTGTAGCGGTCGTGTAGTTGTAGCTGTAGTTGTACCGTGGTGTAGTGCAGTTGCAGCTGTCTATCTATCTGTCTATCTATATATCTGTTTATCTATGTATCTATCTATCTATCTTTCTTTCTTTCTTTCTTTCTATCTATGTATCTATATATCCATCCATCTATCTATCTATCTATCTACCTATCTATCTATCTGTCTATCTATCTACCTATCTATCTATCTATCTGTCTTTCTATCTGCAAGTTTGAAAACGAAGCTATTCTGAGAGGCTTCCTCAATTTTTGAACTTGACAACATCAAAAACGAAACAATGCTGCGAGACTTCCTCAATTTTTGAACTTGACAACATCAA
This sequence comes from Cladocopium goreaui, assembly GCA_947184155.2. Taxonomy (NCBI): domain Eukaryota; class Dinophyceae; order Suessiales; family Symbiodiniaceae; genus Cladocopium; species Cladocopium goreaui. The sequence continues at coordinate 313,279 of CAMXCT020003124.1, read as the reverse complement.
AAACGAAACAATTTTGCGAGACTTCCTCACTTTTCGAAGTTGACAACATCAAAAACGAAGCAATTCTGTGAGACTTCCTTCAAAAATGGAAAGTTGAGTGCCGAGCTGACGGCCTTGTACCAATGCGTTTTCCGATTTTTCCACTCCGCCTGTCTAAAGTACTGCCCCTGCCACGAAAAAGTGATGCCAGGTCATACGAAGTGCTGCACCTGTCACGCCAAATCGTCTTCCCAAAACTGAAGATCTGATGCTCCAAAATGCAACCCCTCTCAGGAAGGACCTCCTAACAGCTCTGATGAACATGTCTCTTGTACTGCGCCTGCCACGGAAAATGCATCTTGCCAGATCCTCTTCAATGTCCCACGCCTGCCATCGTTTTAGGAAATGCTACAGAACCCTCACGTTTTGCTCATTTTTGACAAAGTGCACAGTGCACAATCCCTTGCGCCTGCCACGCGAAACGACATCTGAACGTCCAAAAGTGGTCCGAAAATGTAGTATATTCAACATGTTGACCTCGAAATGTGCTTCGCGCCACAACGGCGTGCACTTTTTCGACATCACAATTTCCAAAAGTGGTCCGAACCTGTTGTGTTTTGTACATTTTGACTTGGACATGTGCTTCGCGCCACAACGGCGTGCAATTTTTCATCTGTCATTTGGCTAGCTGGCTCCGCACCCGCCGCTTTAGCGAGCCTACTTTTCGACCCTCCGGAGCCACAAGTCATTGGAAAACACAGTGTTTCGCGACTTTCTTACCTTTTCGCGCACCTGGATCTTCTTTCTTCTGAGACTTTCTCTTTTTGATCTTCTTTCTTCTCTTCTCTTCTCTTCTCTTCTTTCTTCTCTTCTCTTCTTTCTTCTCTTCTCTTCTTTCTTCTCTTCTCTTCTTTCTTCTCTTCTCTTCTCTTCTTTCTTCTCTTCTCTTCTCTTCTCTGACTCTTCCCATCTCTGCTTGTCATCTGTCCATATTGTCGGAAGTTTGACCTCTAAACTTCCTTCGGTTAATAGGTGGATATAGTTGGTTTATATTATACATTTGTATTTATAGTTATATTTCATGGATATATCAATTTTAATGCATGTATAATTAAATACTCTTCAGGATATTCAGTGTTTATAGTTTATAGAAAATCCAGACTTTCTGAGTTCATATATATATATATATATATTACATATGTATACAGAATCACTATATATATACACATCGATATGATCCACCTTCTCCATATTTTTGTTCCGACCATGTTCGGATTTTCGGGACCGAGGCCGTGGCGGATGGAGACCTCCAGAAACTGAAGCTGAGCGAAGTCACTGAAGCACCGTCCCAGGAGCGGGGAAAAAGGAGGTGGATCTATGTGTATATCTACACTGTATATGTATATTATATTATAAATGGATATTTGATTTATATTTTACTCTTTATATATATACATATATATATATATTATGTGATATATATGTTTAATATTATATTATATTTATTATATATATATATATTTCTTGTATTATATAGTATAATATGTTTTTTTTGAATATATATATATTATTTTACATATTATATTTAAAATTTTGAAATTATTTTTATTATATATATATATATTATTTACATATACAGTGTATAATCATTGTACATTTCTTAGATATGTTTTTTAGTTAACGTCTACGCAATGTGCAATATATATATATATATATGTATCTATGTATGAACATACACACATTGCATGTAATGCTGTTGTGCATTTGTACATATATACAATATACAGGTCAAACCGAGTCCAGCTGTGGCACTGTTTTTTTGATTTCAATCATTGTAAACTGCAGCACAGTGTGGGGAATTAAGGTCTGCTTTTGGGTTCAATTCATGTATCGTTGGGTTGACTTCAGTTTTCCCCTATAGCAGCCCCAAACTCATCGGCACAGGCTGATGATCCCTCATGACCGTCAGATATTTCGGTGGTTCAAACTACCGACCAGTTTCAAACAACAGGTACCAAATGTCCCTGATCAAACTGTGCATTGATTCGAGAATTCCCGGTACAATCAAGGCAAAGATGTTGGTCACTAGGTATAGCAGCAATCTATTGCGAATGTGAATACATTCTTTCAGGCTTGAAGCACTAACTACCCAGATATTCTGTAGTATCTTGGTTTTATCTACATACATACATACACACACACATATATATATATATATAATAAATATACATCCCTCAAGATCGCCCCCATTCAAGTATTTATGTTCCCAAAAACACACCAGTGGTGTACCTCAACTTTTCGATGATTTTTTCAGATGGGGTCCTCCAGTGTGAATGGCACAGGAGATGTTGTACCTGGCTGCCCGTGCTGGAAATGAGGACCAGTTGATGCAGTGTTCAACAACGCGTGTTCGACTGCAATGTTCAATGAAAACAACACAATTTTCATTGCTGAGACATGACCAAATACGAAATCAAGGTTGCATGATGTTGCATGTTCCCCTTTCAGATTGTTTCTCGCGAAAGATGCACAGTTCACAAGTTGCAGCGTTGTTGCGGCATGCACAGTTCCCTTGGAAAACATGCATACAACAAGCAAACTTCTGCCTGCAAGCACATCTACTCGAGGGTTCTTCCTGCCCCACACACAGCCTATGAAGGTACATTGGTCGCTTGTGATCCTATTCATTGTTTCTACGTTTTGAACCATAAAAAATAGGGTCGCAAGTGACCAAGTGTGCTTGGAGTCCCACGCCTGTCACATAAAGTAACTCTGTCCCCTTTGTGGTCGCTTGTGACCTTATTCGTGCCCGAAGTTCCATTTTTGAAGGAAGTCTCGCAGAAAAGCTTTGTTTTTGAGTTTCGAAGCTTCATTTTTGAAGGAAGTCTCCCAGAAAAGCTTCGTTTTAGAGCTTCGAAGCTCTGTTTTTGAAGGAAGTCTCGCAGAAAAGCTTTGTTTTAGAGCTTCGAAGCTCCATGTTTGAAGGAAGTCTCGCAGAAAAGCTTCGTTTTCAAGCTTTCAACTTGAATCTGAAATCAAATTTCAAATCAATTGATTTTCAAACCAATTGAATTGAAGTTGAAATCAATTGAAGTTGAAATCAATTGAATCTCAAATCAATTTAATCTCAAATCAGTTGAATCTCAAAGCAATTGAGTTTCAAAGCAATTGACTTTCAAATCAATTGAATCTGAAATCAATTGAAATTCAAACCAATTGAATTTCAAATCAGTTGACTCTCACATCAATTGAATTTCGCGCTTCACTCCTATAGGTTTCTTATCTTTGGAAAGTTCCGCCACCGCCTCGTGCGGTAGACGTGTTATCTCAACTCTACCACTTTGGCCTTGCTACACATGTGTCAAGTCCCGATGTGTACTTCTAACTTAAAAGCAACCCCTTTTCGCCTTGCTACACATGTCTCAAGTCTCGATGTTTGCTTCATCTCAACTCTACCATTTTCGCCTTGCTACACATGTGTTAAGTCCCGATGTGTACTTCTAATCTAATTCTACCCTTTTTTGCCTTGCTGCACATGTCTCAAGTCTCGATGTGTACTTCTTATTCAAAATCCACCCCCTTTTCGTCTTGCTACACATTTTTGCGCAATCCAAGGCAGTTGACCAGCAAGGACTTAGATGATGTGGCCACGGTAAACCAAGAATCGTGTAATTCTGTGCATCTGTTTCCTGCCGTGTTGTGGAAGTGTATTTGCAAACGCGGAATTTTTTGACTTTGGAAGACATGTGGCCGCTGCCTTTTCAGATGGGTTGGCCGCGGAGACTACCTCAAGGGGATCTGGACCTGGAAGACTTGCGACAGCGGGAAATGGCAGGCTTGAGATACTAGTAGTACCGCACAAGGCGGTATTAAATGCTACCTACCTACCTACCTACCAATCTATCTATCTATCTATCTATCTATCTATCTGTCTACCTACCTACCTATCTATCTATCTATCCATCCATCCATCTATCTTTCTATCTATCTATAATCTATCTATCTAGATAGAAACATATGTATGTTTTTGAAGGATATATATATATATATATGTATATATATATATACATACATTGTATACCATGGCTTTGTGGACTGCAGGGAGCAAGTCTAAATGAAGAAATACATTGTAGACCATTGCAGTGTGGAATGCATGGGGAAGGAAGTTAAAATGAAGAAGTCAAATGGAGACCATTGTATGGTGGAACGCAGGGGGGGGAAGTTTAAATAAGGAAGTAGAATGGAGACCATGGTATAGTGGAACGTAGGGGGGGAAGTTTAAATAAAGAAGTAGAATGGAGACAATGGTTTAGTGGAACGCAGGGGGGGGAAGTTTAAATAAGGAAGTAGAATGGAGACCATGGTATAGTGGAACGTAGGGGGGGGAAGTTTAAATAAAGAAGTAGAATGGAGACCATGGTTTGGTGGAACGCAGGGGGTTAGAAGTTTAAATAAAGAAGTAGAATGGAGACAATGGTTTAGTGGAACGCAGGGGGGGGAAGTTTAAACAATGAAGTAGAATGGAGACCATGTTTTGGTGGAACGCAGGGGGGGAAAGTTTAAATAAGGAAGTAGAATGGAGACCATGGTATAGTGGAACGCAGGGGGGGTCAGTTTAAATAAAGAAGTAGAGTGGAGACAATGGTTTAGTGGAACGCAGGGGGGGGGAGACAATGGAGGTGTATAGGGGGGGTCAGTGGTAGAGCGACCACGCGGGGGGGGGGTTTTAAATTAGAATGGAGACCATTGTATTGGGAACGCGGGGGGGGAAGTTTAAAAAAGAAGTAGAATGGAGACCATGGCATAGTGGAACGCAGGGGGGGGTCAGTTTAAATAAAGAAGTAGAATGGAGACAATGGTTTAGTGGAACGCAGGGGGGGGTAAGTTTAAATAAAGAAGTAGAATGGAGACAATGGTATAGTGGAACGCAGGGGGGGTCAGTTTAAATAAAGAAGTAGAGTGGAGACCATGGTATGGTGAACGACGGGGGGGGGGAAGTTTAAATAAAGAAGTAGAATGGAGACCATTGTATGGTGGAACGGGGGGGGGGAGTTTAAAAAAAGAAGTAGAATGGAGACCATGGTATAGTGGAACGCAGGGGGGCGAAGTTTAAAAAAAGAAGTAGAATGGAGTCCATGGTATAGTGGAACGCAGGGGGGCGAGTTTAAATAAAGAAGTAGAATGGAGACAATGGTTTAGTGGAACGCAGGGGGGGGAAGTTTAAATAAAGAAGTAGAATGGAGTCCATGGTATAGTGGAACGCAGGGGGGGAAGCTTAAATAAAGAAGTAGAGTGGAGACAATGGTTTAGTGGAACGCAGGGGGGGAAGTTTAAATAAAGAAGTAGAATGGAGACCATTGTATGGTGGAACGCAGGGGGGGGAGTGTAAATAAAGGGATAGGGTCGCAGGTGACCGGATAATAGGGTCGCAAGTGACCGGGTAGAATAGGGTCGCAAGTGACCGGGTAATAGGGTCACAAGTGACCATGGTACCCCTATGAAACCTGTACACCGCATGCACATCACTTGAAGTCTCATCACATTTCATCAAGTATTAAATCATCATTACTATTACATATTATTATCTATTACTAGACATATCTATTACATTTTATTACTTTAAATCAGAAATCATGAAATACCAGTCATATCTTAGCAATGTCATACTATTATTACATATCTATTACTATAGATTCAATTAAATTTGAAATCATTAACTACCTGTCATACTTCAGCAATTTTGGTGATTTTCTCAACATGCCTCAACCACTAAGTCACATTTCAATATATCATTTTCTGAAATTTGCGGCAGGTCCTCGTAAGGCAACATTTGAGTGATGGATTGATTAAATCCCAAATTTCTATGGTTGGAATCAGCATTTCTATGTGATTTCATGATAAAATCCGAAAAAATACAAAACATGGAAGAAGACTCCATGTCAAAATCAAAATCTGCATCTGTTTATCATGTTTTGCAATATTTTCCAGATATCTTCATCTATTCTTTAAAAGCTGTTGAAATCCAGATCTTTTTGTGTTGGACCTGCAGTAGCTGCAGGATGTCTTGGCCTACTTGCTGCAGCGCGCCGACTGCGCCGAAGACAGGTGGAACTTTGGCGCCATCAGCGCAGGGGCGGCCATCAGCGGGCACCGGCACCTTGGAAAGTGTCCATGGGAAAGTTTCCATGGAAAAAACGATGGAAAATCCATGGAAAAACCCATGGGAAATCATGGGAAATCATGGTCAATTGCTAATTAGAAATATTGAGGTATTCTTATTTTCAGACAGGCCTAAGTAGGGTATGATGATGGGCCATTTAAAGGTGTGGCAATTTAGTTGATTTCACGCAAAAAGAGGGGGTGTTCAACTTCAAACAAAAGTGGATGTAGCCGCACAATACCCCGAGGTATAATTGTAGAACCTAGTAAGACTGGAAATGGATAGAGATCTGGCGCACACTGAGATGCAAGATTCAGAGACCACCCACCACATCCTACCACTAGACTTACCCATGACGCTACATTCTGACACTCTGTATGTCCCAAAATGTTGGAGACCCATAAAGCTTTATTTCGCGGGCAAGGCGGCAAGGCTGCCCTTGGCTTGGTATTGAGTGAATGCTGCACATATAAAAATATTCGTATGGACTTTGACACGGAGGTTTGTGAAAACAATTGGGATTATATATCAACCATGTGTGCAAATGTCGGTGAATGTGGAACACGATGCTGTATCTTGCACATTCCCAGAAGAAATTGAACGCCATCATCTGCGGAGCAATTCTGGGGTTTCATGCCCGGATTAGTTGGCACCTTTACGCAACTTTCACTGGTCCATCAATGTCCTTCAAAACTCTCCTTGAGGTTTGACACTGTGATTTGTTTACACATCTTGTTTTAGGTGATATGATGATAATCATGCTCTTTTATATTGGACGAGTATTCGATATGGGATAATCATTGGATAACTTATATTCCCATGATATTCCCAGTATATCTCCATTCCATCCTCATTCCATGGTGATAATATATATAACATAACACAACCAATAATGAGTCCATTAATAACCATTAACAATCACCATGAATACCTATGATGCACCATGGCATTGGAGATTCATGGTGATTCGACTTGCCATCAACCCACGATATCCCACGATTTTGCCAAGTTGTCCCCAGGTCGGCCCTCGCCTTGTTGCAGCCCTACGCGCAACGCCACGGCACGTGGCATTCCTGGGCTGTGCATGGAGCGGTAAGTACCAACAGCCTGGCAGCCTTGGGAGCACCGCTACTTCCGGCGGAGGCCAATGCTGATGTGCCTGGACCGGGTTGGAGTGATGGTGGATGTTTATGGGTATATATAATGGTTATAAGATGTTAAAATTGTGATGTTATTGAATTTCTGAAATCATCAATGGTTTTGAACTTATTTATGATATTGATGGTTATTACTGTATTATATATTGTTCGAAAAAAACCATCGGGGACGAAGCTGATCCTTCAAGTGGTGGGCTGGATTGATGGCTTCAACCTTCGGGTTTAGGCTGACTGTTTGGGAAGTGGTGACTAGTTGGGACATGGTGATTTTTTCGGGAGGTGAGTTCAATCGAATGTCGTAGTCACCATCCCCTTTTTTTGGGGTTTACCCGGCCTGGTAAACGTTTACATAACTATGGAAAATCACCATTTTTAATGTGTTAAATTACCAGAGGGTACTGCTAGGTATACCAGGATATAGGCCTATTTGGGATGGTTTGGCATAGCATCCAAATGGTAAATTGGAGGGTTGGTGATTGGGTTTGCCACGCTACCTATAATATGAATATGGGCTGGTCCTAGCGGCGGTAGAAACCTCATGTGATGTTTGTGTGTTGAATGCTTAACCATCAAGAAAACATGTACCTTATTGCCAATTTTTGGGCAATACCATCCCCACACAAACATGATGAACAAACAAGTTGGGGGTTGGAAGACAATTATTTCCAAACAAAAAACAGTCCTACAATCCTACAGTAATTCTCAGGGTGGAACTGTTGTTTGTGGCATGCTACATGTTGGTTGTATATCTCATTCAAACATGTCTCGCCATATACCATTATCGTCCATTCTATGGTTGATTTTATACCGCCCATCTTGTCGGATAAATTTCACATTGTGCGGTTCATTTGTGTTTTTTTCAGGGGCAAGATGCTCTTCTAGACCACCGGATTTGTTGGGTGTCCTGTATCCCATTTGTTCGACCCATTTTGATGATTCAACCTTCATCATTTGGCAACCTGACCCGGCTGGGAACCTCCCATTTGGTGTGAGAAAACAATCTAGAAATGGCGGTGTTGAAGCAAGGTGAGTCTTCCAGCGGACGCATTTAGGTTATGAAAGGGTAAATGTTGCAGGAAATCGCGAGGTCTGGGTGGTTGCAAAACGGTTTCAAGTTAACATGAGCCTGAAAATCCTCAACTCGGAGATTTCCCACCAAGTCATTTTACCGAAAGGATTGCCAAGTTGATCTGCACCTTTTTCACTCTCTTAATAGGAGGGAATCAAAAGGCACAAAGCCATATAAAGCCCAAGTGATACATCCATATACATCATATATGCTCCATGTATCAACATTTACCAACATTTTACCCCCAATATTTACCGCCCACATTGCCCATGTAGGCCGACATATCCATTGAGCATGGTGCGTTCTTAGGACGCCTTCAACGATGCGTGGGCGCCGGAGCACTTCTTGCAGGCACCGGGATTTTCGCCGTAAAACTCAAGGTTTATAGCTGGAAACCCATGGACATACCCTGGAAATTCCCTGGAAATAGAGTTTTTTTGTTTTTTTTCTTTCGAAATTCCCTGGAAATAGAGGTGAAAAAAGCTGGGAGAATCATCTGTAAATAGAGATTTTCCAGCACGCCATGTTTGATGACCGGAGGGTACTGTAGAAATCATGCTTTTTGCAAAGCCATGTCCAGTTTTTGTTGTGTGGTTCAAACTGCCCCAAAATTGCAAGTTCAATCCATCTTTGTTGGTTGGTACGTACCACCTTGCTGAGTGAATATCAAACGAAAACTGTCTGCTTGTTTTCCCCCCTTGTTTGCTAGCTGAATCCTCATTGCTTGGTGTAATGCTGAAATTTATGTATGGATCAAGTTTTTTGGACTACCTGAATTCTGGGTAAACCATGGATGGCTACTTCATTACTTGCATCTTTTGATAGATCTACGTAGTAATAAAAGCATATATGTACTAATTGTCGAACCAGCTTCAGACAAAAAACATAGTCATCCCATTTTTTATGCATTATTTAAGACCTCGTACACGAATGTTCACCTATTTTGAAGCAAAGTTGCCATTCCAGGAGGGGATTCCACTGACTCCGCTACACTTAGCCGCGTGGAATGGTCATGGAGCTGCAGTGGAAGAACTTCTGCGCTGCGGGGCCAAAGTGAACTTCCTGGGGCAGGACATGATTTTCCAACGGCGTTGAGCCATACGTTTGGGATGTGACCAACACGAATAAAACATATGGTGCTCAAGCAATTTGCATACAGTAAATGTGATTTTTTGACCAAACATATATAACATATGATAAATGTTGATGGATAATCGTAGACTTAGGTGTTTTGATTTTGTATGTTCCTTTTTGGGATTAGATGGGCTTACCATGTATCCCACTGAAACCCTTTCATTATTTGGGTGGTCCAAGATAAAGATGGGCCGTGTCCAGAACTGAGGTAGGTCTACCACAAGTTCTGGCAAGTTGAATGGGGAAACACAACAAATAAACCAGTTGATTTGCTTAAGACACATGTTTTTTTTCGACGAAGCCAAAAAGGTGTAATTAACGTTACTTCAAAGTGACTAACCAATCTGTGAGGGTTGAGTTTGGGTTGATCCAACACGTTTCAAACCAATCTGGTCCATCTTGGCTAGAGCTCGTCTTTGGATGTCCCATACCCATCTGGATTTCAATTTGGTTACATCATGTTACATCCATTTTTTGATTGGAATCACTGGAAGTCAAGTCTGGCCGGCTCCAAGATTGAGTCATTGAGGCCTCTGAAAAATTCGGAGGACGGCTAACACAACAAAACATCATGATACTAAGTGAAACTAATAATTAGCAAAAGAAACAATGATAGCTGGTTGGTGGTTTGGAACATGTTTTATTTTTCCATATATTGGGAATAATCATCCCAACTGACTAATAATATTTTTCAGAAGGGTTGAAACTACCAACCAGACAGCAAAATAATGATAAGGAAAGAAAAAAGCTACCAGAAAGTTGCCATTTCTTTACCCATTCCCAAGAAATCCCATGGGTTTTTCGCCCTGCACAGGACCTGAAGAGGGTCCCCATGTGGCGTCCTGCCATGGATGGCTCTGCTGGCTCTTCTCCACTTCATTTGGCCGCGCTGCGGGGGCATGCGGAGGTCTATTTTTTTCGGCTGGAGGATCATCCCAGGGTCTGTGAAAAAGTGGCTAATAACACCACTACTTATCATATATACATTGTGTTTTAGTCAGATAGTGAGTTAGCTAGCTAGCTAGCTAGTTAGTTAGTCAGTCTTGGTTGGTTGGTTGGTTGGTTGGTTGGTTGGTTGGTTGGTTGGTTAGATATTTGGTTTGTTAGTCTGTTAGTTAGTTAGCTAGCTAGTTAGTTAGTTAGCTAGTTTGTTTGTTTGTTAGTTAGCTGGTTAGTCAGCTAGTTAGTTTGTTAGTTAGTTAGCTAGTTAACTGGTTAGTCAGCTAGTTAGTTAGTTTCTTAGTTAGTTGGTTGGTTGGTTGGTTAGTTGGTTAGTTGGTTGGTTGGTTGGTTAGTTAATCACTTAGTTGGCCAGTCAGTCAGTTTGTCATTGAGCCTACATGGATTGCTAAGTTAGTAAGACCCTAGTTAGGATATCCCTAGTGATTGGGTTCGACCCCCATTGGTGGGGTTCTCCCATTAATCTAACGTTCCTACGGAAATCTGCAGGTCAGTGCGACGTCATTGTGATGAGTACTGAGACGCAGTTTTTGTATCACCAAAAGAAAGCCGGATTTATATGGATTTCAATGTTTTCAAGTGAGCAAATTATTGTAAATGATCCTTAAGTTTAAATTGTAAAGCACATGAATTCATGGATAAAATTGGTCGATTCGACGTGTAGATCATAAAAGCCCACCCTGTAGGGCACCAATTCTCAAACAGTTGATACACGTTGCTGATATATTCTACAAAATATCCAATAGAATTTTCATTGAATATCCCATTACATGACTGTAGAAAATGGGCCCAAATTGTGAGTGACTTTATTTTCCAATCAATTATATCATTTGTATATCATGTGTTTTCCAATCACTTATATCATGTGTTTATCATTTGTTTTCCCATCATTTATATTACTTAATATACGACGATCTGCTTCTCATGAATCCAACATTTCGTGGGATTTAGGTGATGCATCACTTGCTGGACGCTGCTGGTGCTCTGGTGGATGCACGCGATGCTGCTGAGGCCAGATTTGGCTCGCTTGCCAGGAATCGCATGTGCGGAATAAGATGGGGCCGCAGATTTGAAATACCATAGCTATCCATGGCTGTATATGAATCCGGGATTCATATGGATTATATCATTATATCTGGATTTTTGTTCACCACTTGCAAACCGGGACATCCAAGAATGAAACCATAGAGGGACGAATCATTTAGATGATCGAAAATGGTGCTATATGAGTTACCGCTCGGAGATAGCCCTTTCGCCAGGTTTTTTTTGATGTAGTTTATGATATTATGGGATAGTTTATTGACCAAAAAAAAGTATTCCCACTGAAATATTGCACAGATGTTTATCAAGATGAAACATATTCACAGGAATAGCGTCCATTTATTCGATGAAAATCATTCCATCATCTATTACTTGTTTTCTATCAAACACGTGATGTTCCTTTCAATCTCCCATTTGTTCAAGGGCTTTTCTCTACCAATCCCAATTATTTGAATAGCAATCTGCGTAGAACAGAATACACTGATCAAGAAAAAACACAATGTTAAGATATACGTGTATATACATATATATATATACATATATATACATATATATATATATATATATGTATTTGCAATTATATATATATACACATACATAAATATGTATATGGAGGTTTCCTAAAATAGGGGTACCCCCAAATCATCCAAATTAGACCATTTTAGTACTTAAACCTATGGTTTCGGGGATTCGCGATCCCCCATTTTTAAGAAACATATATGTGTAATCATACGTTATATATATAATTAGATGTTTATATATGTGTATATCTATATATACACATTGCAAACTATATGCTGGAGAACTTCCTCATAGATTCTCCGCGCTCAGCAAAAGTGTCGTTGGGTCAGGCGACTGCACTTCATCGCGCAGCCCAAGGGGGGCATGTCCAGGCGGCTTGGCATTGTGGGAACCCCGAGGATTCCCCATAGAGCCCTGAAACCAGTTACAACTGGCTTAAAGAGAGAGAGAGAGAGAGAGCGATACATATATATATATACTACGTCAATCTTAGATGGGTACTTTAATCCTTTAGTCTTTTGGTATCAATGGGAATATCTACTAACCAGCAAAGAATTTTATTTTTCGCAGGGTATCTAAGATTGGCAATGCATATATATGATTATACATACTATCTATATAATCGTAGTTGCAGGAGTTATCATTCCATTTGGAACGGAAGAAAGGGCCATAACTGGCGGAAAAGGATCTACATTTATGATGGATTTTCCACATCTACGTAAACGGAAAGCGTTTGCAGGAGGGTACCATATCCTCCAGATTTTTTTTGAATATCAAGCCGTGATGTTGGAGTATTAGCCAAATTGACTAGCCCAATAATTGGCTAATACTACCCTAATATTCTAGTCAATGTATATTCCCGATATGTATAATTAGCTAGTCAATTCAAATCGTTGGAGTATTACCAATTATATTAGGGTAATATAGTATTGATATACAACATAATTGGGATGATAATGATTCCAATACATTCTAATATTACCCTACTAAAATCCCAATGATTTTGTATATCTCAAGTCTATCCTTTGGAATATTGCCAAATTACTAGGGGTATTATTGGAATTTCTAAAGCCATTAGGTTTGGGGGGACTAACCAGTTACTACCCTTCGTGTCATCAAACATGTAAAGCTGGGAAATTGCTCAATGGAGGTTTGGTTCGCTGGGAAAATCATCGAACTACAAACTATCGCTGGGAGGGTATCAAGAAGAGAACTTGGGACAAGTGGGCAAAAACTGCCAAGTTTGGATTGATACTGTAAAATGATATGACATTTCAAGCATTGATTACTAAACGAAAGTATTGGACTTTTAAATGAATCTTTTCACAACAAGAAATCAACATTGTTGTTCTTAATCCAAGATTATTAAATAGCATCAAGAATTACAATGATTATTTTCTACCTTCATCTATCAACAAACAAATACAATCATTAGTCATTACCATATATTACAATCACCATTTATATAATTACAATTCCATTTGTGCCTGGGTCAAACTTGGATGATAAGCCTGCACTCATTGTGCTTGTATTTAAATTATGGGATGGATGACCATAATCCACTATATAATCCCATGTAACTTGACCATGGCAATGTTCCTGTAAAAACTCCTGCAGTAAAACCATGTATTGTATATATATCATCGATCTGCCCGATAGCGTTGGTTCAAAAGAGCTGAGTGCTTAACGGTGTTAGCTTAGTATTTCACCCCATTGTCGGTTGACCTGGTAAAATACAGGTTATCAGCCGTAGTCTCACTACTTTGCTATGGGGACCCCAATTGACCATCCTCTCGCCGTTCCAGGGTCAGGTCCATCGGCTGTCGCTGTGCCTAATATGGCCGGGGGCAACCCCGAGCCGATGGATGACGAAACAATGTTCCAACCCGTTGTTGCGTACTTTACCTTCATACAAAACAACCTGTCCCAGATTACTAGTGGGAATACCCTGCAAGTCATGAGGGAAGCTGAACAGAGGCACCTTCAGATAATGCATGGAGTAGTTGACTCAATTCGAAATGAATGGTCAAGTAGACTCGTAATGCAGGAGCAGGAGTATGAGCAAAGGCTGCAGGAGGTTGAAGGTAATGCCATTAGTGCCCTCAACGAGGAGAGGAAACGAGGCGACGAGATGGAGGTCAGGTTGAATCAGGCTCAGGCATCGCATGACAAAAGAATAGAGGATGTAAAGGCAGAGGCAAACACAAAGCATGATCAGAAAATTGCAGAGGAAAGGAAACGTATCACTAGTGAATTCGAAGCTTCCTATGCACAGACAGTTGAACATGCAAAGAATGCCATAGCTGCCACAAAGAAGCAATATGAAGATCAGGCTGCAATTGATCAGGCCAGGTTCATCAGTTTGAGGACTGAGTTTGAGAACTACAAGAAGGAGATGGCCGACAAGATCAACGAGGCAGCGGCTCAGAACCTTAGCCTTCAGGACCAAATCGATGATCTTCAGGAGCAGTTAAAGCATGTTGCCAAAGCGCAGCATGCCTCCGTTCCGAAAGCATCCGTCCAGAACGCCGAGCCGGCCGCTACCACTAGCGTGCCCCACTTCAATATTGCCACTCCCAAAGCATCCGATGCACAGGCTGCCAGAGGCAGTGATGAGCCGATTCTTGAGTTTAAGACGCCTGCAGTGTTGGCGCAGGAAGCAAAGGCCAAGTTGGATGAGCTGCTCAAAGGTGGCAGTCCCAAGCAAAAGCCGGCTGTCGGCAACGACCAGCCCCAATTGCCAACGCAGTCAGGGTTTTTCACTCCCACTGAAGCTATCAAAACTCCCCCAAATGAATCTCCTAAGAGCGCAACCAAGCAACAGCAAGTTATGGGTCCCTCAGATCTTATTGAATTGGTGAAAGCCTTAACCCAAAGGGAAGAAAAGGATAAGCCAAAAACTAAGGAGGCTGAACTCATCAAGCTGAACAACATGCCCGCTCCGGAGTCATATAGAACTTGGAAGAATCACGTCAGGGATGAAGTGAAAAGCTGTTCAGATCGCCCGGATGAGGCGTGGCTCTGGCTCAACGAGGTGTACGATCAAGAGTGCGCCAGAGAGCAGTTGGAGAAGAAACTCCAAGATCCTGGAAAGTTCCTCACGCTGGATACAAAGTTATCAGCAGCGCTCACGCGCTCAGCCGGAGGGGACCTCGCAACTAGGATCTTGAATTTCAAGGAGCAGCAATCCCGAAAAGGCATCCAGGTCAGGGGAAGATATGTGCTGCTTATGTTTGAGGACTACTTCAAGACATCAGAAGAAGCAGGTAGCCTTTACAGAGTAGAAGATCTTTTGGGTGTTGTCAAAGTAGGCGATACTGTCCAGGATCTCCGAAGATTCATCAACAAATGGGATGCTACCCTAGCTGGCATGGCTGTCACCCCTGATGATGCTGTGTTAAGGGACATCTTGTTGAGGCAGATCCGACCAAGTCAGTTGCTGAAATATGACATAGAGGTGTTTGACCGTGCTCATGAGAAATCCCATGAAAAGTCTTACAGTTTTCTTCACCAATCCATGAAGAACTTGATCGATCGTGAACGATTGAGGGAGAACAGGAACCGCATTGCGGAGAAGAACAAGGCTGGGATTAAGGACACAAAGGCCGCACCCGCCAAAGGCGATGGTCGCGGCGGCCGAAAGGGCTCTCCAAGTCGCGGTAGATCGCAGGAACGAGGTGGCAAAGGCGAAAAGATTTGCTATAAGTTCCAAAAGGGTACCTGTGATAAGGGGAAGAAGTGTCCATTCAAGCATGTCAAAGATGATAAATCTCGAACTCAATCACCCAGAAGAACCAAAACACGTTCACCATCAAGGGGCAATAAGGATGATAAGGGGAAGAAGATGTCTAAAGAAGAAATGGCTAAAACCCCATGCATCTATCATGCCCAGGGAAAGTGCAGACGTGGTGACAAATGTTTTTATAAACATGATGACAAAGCCGCTGCCGCCACCAAAGACACCAAAAGGGCCAATTCACCCGCTCCCAAGAAGAAGGGCAAGGATTCCACAGCCGCTCCATGTCTGATCCACAAGTTTGCATGCATCGTCCGAAAACAGCCGAAGGCAACTTCGTGCTCTGATGAGGCAAGTGTCAGCATGAAGCGTCTTAGATTCCGAAAGGCCCCACATGTGATCGAGGTGAAGGCAGTCGGTCGTCAAGTCCCAGTCAAGCACCGTCCAAGAGAGTTCACTAAGGTGTACAAGACAGCTGAAGATGTTCCAGTTTCATCGAAGGTTGAACAGCATGAAGCTCAGGTTCGTGCAAGACAGCTCCAAGAAACTGTGAAACTTCATGATTCAGATGTTGCACCAAGTTGTGGGTTTTGTTGTTGGGATGAGGACACACGTGACATCACATGCAAAGAGTGCAGGTTCATCAGCGGTCCCAAAGCCCTTAGAGACATTGGTCGTTTCCCGTCAATTGCCACAGCTGCGCCAAAGGCCGGTGTTAGTTGGCTCGTCGACTCAGGTAGTGAATCCGATCTTGTGTCCAAAGGAATGCTGAGGGATGTAAGTGCCAAGAACTGCCGTGCAGCCGAGCATCCGATTTCCTTAGTCACAGCCAACGGTTCGACTGAGGCAAACGAAGTTGCTGATGTCAAGTTGTCCGCATTGCCAGATCCCGTGCATCCGTATGTGCTTGATCATACCCCAGCTGTGCTCTCCGTAGGAACGAGATGTGTAGATCAGGGTTACAGTTTCGTATGGCCTGCAAATGGCAAACCAATCCTAGTCCGTCCAGATGACAAGGTCGTCCAGCTCAAGATCGAAGGTCATGTCCCAATCTTGGATGATAGTTGCAAGGTTTATCCCAAAGATCAATTTCAAAAGGATAAGCACCTCAAAAAGTTGTTTGCAATGCCGACCTCACGGTCGAGCTCAAAAGCCAAGCGGGACGAAGCCCAAGATGAAGAGCAGTTGGATGAGCTGGTGGAGGATAACGCTCAGCAGGAGTACATCCGAAGCCGCAAGACTGAGGATCTGTTGGCTGAAGCTGCAAGTACCCAACATCAGTACACGCATTTCCCCAAGAACCCCTTTTGCAGAACTTGCCAACGAGCAAGGATGATGGCACCCCAGGCACGAAAGAAGGGTGGTCAGAAGAGAATCGAAACTGAAGTGTTTGGTGACCACATCATTGGGGATCATGTCATCATTAAGAAAAATGTAGAAGAGGGTTTCAGGGGGGAGCAAGTTGCGTTGGTGTTGAAAGATCTGCACACCCAATATCGGTATGTCTACCCTAGCCAGTCCAAGGACTCACAAAGCTGTGTTGATGGTTTGAATCACTTCATTGGATCAAAGGATGATGTTCAAGTTGTGTACACTGACAATTCCCCAGAATTGATCAGGGCCATTAAGGATTTGGGTTACAGACACCAAACTTCCATTGAATACGTAGATTCAGCAAAGTCTTTTGCTGAGCGCGAAGTTCGTCAGATGTTGGAAGGTGCCCGGAGCAACTTGTTGCAATCAGGACTTCCTTTGAAGATGTGGCCATTGGCCATGCAGCATCATGCGACCGCGATTAATGCAAGCCCCCAGCTTGACGGCAGTGAATCCCCGTGGCAACTCAGGTTTGGTGAAGAGTTCCCTGCAATGCACATTCCATTTGGTGCCAAAGTGTTGTTCTGGAACAATCCCAAAAGGTTAGATAACACATCAGGTAAACTCTCCCCAACAGCAAATGAAGGAATTTTCCTTGGGTATTACATCCAACCAGGTCATGATTGGAAGGGTGAATACTTAGTTGCCAAGTTGGAAGCCGCGGATTATCATGTCAACTGGGGTGCACTGACAATCCAAAGAACAAAGAGGTTGGAATTGCCATCCGAGGGTTTCATCTTTCCTTTGAAAGCTCTGATCGACTCGAAAGCACCCAAAGCCGATCGCCTCGAGGACCAGGTCATTCCGCAGACACCCAAAGCTGTGCCTCTGGAGTCCAGTTTGCATCCACCGCAAGATGAGTATGAATACGAGCCAGGTACGCCTCTACCAGCCGACAGCGATGTCGAGCCTGATGCACCCGAAGCGCCCGTATTTCCAGATCTCAAACTGACCCCCAAAGGTGAAATTATTCCAGATGAACATCATTGGGATGGTCACCGGATTGTACGTAACTACAAAGGTTCAAAGCGTCCGGAGGGGATTGACTCAGAACTGTGGAAGATGTTAGGACCCCAAGATAGGAAGCTGATCATCGAGGAAGAAGCGAAGAAAGCAGCCAAGGAGCAGGAGGAAAAGCCAGCATCATCATCTGGCAGCAAGGGCAAAAAGAAGAAATCTTCACCGGCCCGGCTTGAGGCAACTCAATGCCCTCCTGCAACTGCAAAGCTCGTAGGCAATGTTTGGGAAATCATTCCAGCCAATTCCCAAAAGTTTTCCGTGCCGGCAATGCCAAAAGTTGCCGCGCCTGCCACAATTGAGCACCGGCCTCGAATTAGAGAGCTCGTCCGAGAGAAGATCAAGGAACTTGAGTTCAAGGTTGCACTCGAGCTTTTCGCTTCAGTTGCTAGGCTTGTATCAAAAGATGAGATTGCCAGCAACCCCAAGGCCAAGGCCGCCCTTGATAAGGAGTGGGATAATCTCCGTAATAAGGGTGTTTGGGATGAGAAGCGTGTTCGTGAATGCCGCGACATAGTAGCTGAGGCTCGTCGCAATGGCCAAACTGTGCACCTAGGTCGAATCTTTGAGGCTTGCTATGAGAAGGGTTCTGAATTGCCTGAGTCAGACCCTCGCCGGAAGTTCAAGGGTAGGACGGTTTTCCAAGGGAACAATGTCAGGGACGAGAATTCCGATCACGCACTCTTCAACGAGTTAGGCTCTTCCCCAGCATCCATGGAAGCAGCAAAGCTGCTAGATGCTTTCGGTAGTCAGCCCGGGTTCTCCAAACAGCAGGCAGATGCAATCCAAGCCTACATACAAGCCCTCTTCACAGGGGTGCCAACATGGTTGTCACTTCCACGCAACAGATGGCCCAAAGATTGGGAGAAAAAGTACTGGCAACCCATGGTTCCTATGTTACTTGCCCTTTATGGTCATCCTGATAGCGGGGGTATTTGGGAAAATCATCTCAATAGCCGTGTGGTGAAACAGGGTTGGAAGCAAATTTTACCTGACATTTGGCATTCAATTTTTCATCATCAAGAGCTCAACTGTCTTTTGGTTGTGTATGTAGATGACTTCAAGATGGCTGGCCCCACTGCCAATCTGGAAAAGGCATGGGCAAGCGTCAAGGCTGCAGTGAACATTGGTGATCCTGAGCCATATGACCGCTACTTTGGCTGTATGCACCGTGAATTTCACAACATCCGGTTGCCTTCGCAGGCACACCCTTTTGCATTCGCCTTTGAAGCCAAGAAGTCAGCAGCCGCACAACATAGAACACAAGACTGGTGGGAGCATGATGAAACCAACTTGGCATGGATCAGACACCACATTCAACCCCGAAAAAGATTGTACCAGCCGGTTGATGAGGGGGGAGATGTAACTTGTCAAAATTCAAGTCGCATAACTTTCTTTGACAAAAAGGTAACACTGAAAAGTTGTCCTAGCATCACCGACGGGAACAATCAAGGGGGCTATGATGTTTACACAGATGATTGGAAAACATCTAGCAATCAAACAAATGAATTCTGGACAGGAAAAACAGTTTTCTGTTATGGACAAGATGGACCTGACAAATTCAAGCAGTTTGCAATGGCAAGTAAAGCCAGACCAGGACCACATCGCGACAAACGTGAGGCGAAAAAGGAAGCCAAGGCCTCTAAGTTCAGGGGGGTTGAACACGCCGTGAAGAACAAAGCTGGCGTCATGGCCAAGCCCGTGAACTTAGTAAGGTATGACATGAGTGATTTCCTGGGGTCCTGTGTAGAAAATTATTGTAATCTTGCAAAAGTCAGCCCATCGTCCTTGAAAGAGGTGCCAACACCATTCACAGATGCTGGCATCGCACGGCCCACACTCAGTGAAGATGAAAAGCCTGGCAAACTCCAGCCAGTGGCCAGCAAGATCTTAATGAAGATACTCTTTGCCGCCAGAATGGCAAGGTTCGACTTGTTGCGTGCCACACAAAGCTTAGCATCTAGAGTGACAAAATGGTCCATAGAATGCGACGTTGCCTTGCACAGATTGGTGTCATACATTCATTGTACAAAGCACCATTTCCTAGAGGGTTTCATTGGGGATGCCTTTGATGAATGCCAACTCTGGCTTTGTGCCGATGCAGATCATGCAGGCGAACATGATAGCAAGAGTACCACTGGCAGTGCCATTGTGCTTGTAGGCCCCAACACGTATTACCCCTTAAATGCATTCAGTAAGAAACAAACGGTTGTTGCCATATCTTCAACTGAGGCTGAGGTAGTTGCCGCAAATCACAGCATGAGAGCCGAGGGCATTCCAATGCTGGCCCTGTTTGAGCAGTTGAACCTTTTCAAGAAGCTGCAGGGCAAACCAGCTCGCGATGCCGCGAAGCCCCAAGAAGATGTTGTGTTCACTAGGATTGACCCTGAAATTGACGAAATCCGTAATGGGAATGTCGATACAGGTTGTAGTGTCGCGGACATCAACTCCCTCAAGGCCAGTTTCCCTGAATTTTATCAAGTCAAATTTATGGAGGACAACCAGGCGACTATTACAGTCATGTCCACCGGTTCATCAGCATCCATGAGACACATGAACAAAACACAAAACATCAACTTCAAATGGTTGAAACAGCAATTTGAATGTAAACAGTTCGATCTTCTCAACGTAGGAACCAGTTTCCAAGTTGCAGACATTCTTACAAAACCTTTTACCCGACCAGCCCTTTGGTTGCATGCCATTCATCTCATTGGCATTGGCCCGACAAAGGTGGAAGAAGCAGCAGCCCGCCACACCGCGGCGCCGAACTCCACTAAGGTGCCAAAACTAGCAACCGCTGCCGGGAATCAGGGGGGCTCCCAAAAGTCTTTTAAGCCCAGAATGTTGATCGAATTTTGCTGCTCTGATGATTCGAAGCTTAGTACCCCAAGAAAGTCCAATGAAGATTGCCACTGCATTAGGGTTACCGAAAAAGATGATGGTACCACTAACAGCTGTCGGCAACGGCTAGCCTCCCAAGTCCAAGATTTCAGAAATGATTTCAATGACGGCACTTTGATACTCTATGCATCGTTGCCTTGTGTAGGAGGTAGCCCATGGGGGAACGTGAATGGCCTTACTGTTGAGGGTCAGGAAAGAATCAAAGAGCAACAAAAACAGTTTACCAAGCTGTTCAAATCTTTTGTCAAACTTGTGGATGAAGTTTATGATGAACGAACCTTGATAGCATTTGAACTGTCCAAGAATTGCAAATATTGGAGATGGCCGATGGTTAGAAGATTCCTCAAAGAACGATCCATGACTACTCATCACTTTGATGGCTGTATGTTGGGTGTTCTTGGAAACAACGGTCAACCAATGAAGAAAAGTTGGACTATTGCAGGAAATTTTAAAGAACTCACCGTGTTAGACTCATTCAAATGTGATGGCAAACATGAGCATGATCAAAGTAGGGGCAAAGCTCTTAAGCTTGCTGAGAACTATACCTTCAAGTTGACTGACATGCTCCATGAGTGTTTCCGGGTAGCTGTGGTGGGCCAAACATCCAAAAGGATTTCACCCGTTGTCATTCGTGCCTGTCCTGCAGAAATGGCTGACTCACGATATGCCACAGCACACCCGGCCAGCCGCGAGGCTGCGCTCGAAGCCACACGTGAGGCTAACAAAGAACCATGTTTGCTCCTTCACAATCGCATTTTGTATGCATTGGCCATGCGCAATGAAGGTGAGAATCATGCTGCTCAGGACCTTGTGGATGGTTTGATGACCGAATGGACGCCGGCTTCGGCCCTGAGGTTCTATGGTCGAGAGGATCCGCTTGCAGAATACCTTAGTTTCTGCTTTTTGCCAAAGGAGTCCCACATCGAAAAGATCATGCTGCCAGAGATGCCCGTCAATGACGTAATCTGGATCTTAGTCTCTGACTCGTCATGTGCATTGATCACAGGGCGTAGGAAGACACTTAAGAAGTTTGATCTTTCCGAGCACTACCGACAGCGCAAACCCAAGTACGTGACTGAGTTCATCCACGAGATGCTTTGGGGCAAAACTTTGCAGAAGTTGGTAAAGAGAGGGATCGAATTGGCCGCGGACGCCCGCGAGCGCTATCCTCATGCACGCATCAACCTGCACTTGTCCTGGTTCGGAAATGAATTGGTAGGGGAGGATGGAATTGCCCAAAATCCAAATTGGCCGTACGATGGTCCCAACGGGCACTGGCCCACGATCCTGGATGATTGTGAGCGCCACTTGACATGGTTCATCAACAAGGCCCGGGAGTTGGACTTGCAGACGGCCGGTCTCACGACCGCGCCCTGGAGCGCAGATTACGGCATTCATCCAATTTTCGATCAATTCTTTGACCATTTGGAGCCCCGATTCAAAGCTCTAACCAGCAGCCTGCAAGGGCGTGCCAATCCGCGGTATCCGTGGCTAAAAGCAAAGGGGTACGCCGATGCAATGGAATTCAGAGACCAGTGGCATTTCGCCAACTCTGAAGAAAATCGCACGCGCCTTGCTGCCTATTGGACAGCTACCCTTTTCGCACTTGATTCCGGATGGCGGGTCGGCCAAATTGGTTTGGAGCTTTCTGAGTGTGCCCAGGAGACATGGGATGATTTGCGGAGGAACATGAGCGCCGTCCTGGACGAGCTGCCAAGATCCTATCAGGAGACATGTGCAAACATCACCAAGTTGCTTTTTGGAGAGTCCCGAAGACACATTGTGCCGACGGGCAGGTCATTCACCAAGGAGGACGTCGAAGCTCAACAACCTGACACTGAGGACTACATCGACATCAAGACGATGCCTTCGGGCACGTTTGCTGAGCCTCCCAAAGATGACCCTCCAAAGGCCGCCGGCGACGGCGAGCCCGCTGCATCCAGCAGAGCAACAATCCTGGTCCAGACAGCTGAGGTCATGTTGAAGTCGCGGCCGAAAGCAGCACCAGCATCAATGGATGAGCCCGCAGATGACAAGGGAGCCACATCCAGCCAGTACCAGCCGCAGGCAACTGCGCGCTTCGAGGGACAAGCATCTGGCCACGTGAAAGCATATTGGATGGAAGAGCATTTGCCTGAATACCAATATACAATGGTGACCAATGCAGACGGGGACGATGTGCCCGGCATCCTCTTTGAAGGTACGGCTTATGAGCTGGAGCTGATATCGGCATCCGACGTTGAGACCATTGCCAGCCAGACTCGCGTCGACAAGAAGTTTTCTGATTTTGCAACTCGTGTCAACAAAGTTTGCAGGGGGCATGGATCCTGTGCCAAGGTGCCAATGGACAAAGACCTTTGGATTGACTTGGAGGATTTCGCCAAAGCCTTCCGCAAGGAAGTGCCCCCAGATGTTTTCATCACTGTCGCAAACCTGTTTGGCACCGCAATGAAGATCGACAAGCATGGCAAGAGTAGGTTCCAATTCTTGTGTGCAAAGATCTCCCATTTTCCTGTCGACAATGGCCTAGGCATGCCGTATTATCCTGTGAAAATCCGTGCAATTCAGGGTCACTCCGAAGCTGCCTTGAAAACCGCAGGGGGTCTTTATGCCAATTCAACCATGGTGTATTGCTCAGACCATGTATCCCCCGAGCGAAAAGCCGCCTTCACTGGCGTGCCCCTGTGTGCCATGACTGAGGTTCCTGAGGTTGTCTTCCATCGCACGATGAAAAGCAGCTGGAAGAGCATCGCACAGAACGGCCTGATCCCAGGCGGCGGTGCAACAGTCAACAGTGGCCGTGCCCATATCTACATGGCAGAACACTGTATTGGCACGCAGGGGTATCGATCTGGATTAAGAGCAAAATGTCCAATCGAAGTCAAAATCGCAATGCGGCAAGCAGTTGAAGCTGGTGTCATCTTTAGTCGCACAGAAATGGATGGGATTTTGTGCTCAGAACGCATCCCACCGCAGTTTCTGGTCAGCATCTCAGAAGAAGGACAGGTGCTTTGGTCCCGCGCCGAGAGCAATCTCGAGCCCAGCACATGGACTGGCGCGGCATCTGCCTCAGCACCGAAAGCCAAAGCGGTCACCTTGACTGCCCGAGATGATGCAAATGACGACCCAATGGATGACACCAGCACGGGGCGACCCGATGCCAAGTCCACTGATGATGATGAAGCCACTGCCTCAATGCAAGTTGACCAGCCGCCCGCAAGGACGCGCCGTGTTTACATTGCACCCAAGTACTGCGAACCTTTCATGGGCTCCTGTCCCCTCTGCCAGGTTGAGTACGTCAGTGGCCAAGTGACATGCACCACATGTGGTTTGAGCCACTCCCAGTGGACGAAAGTGGCGATACAAAAGAGGCCAACAAACCCAACAGGAGGACCCGCATCCTTGAACGCATTGAATGCAAAGTCTCGCCGGGTTCGGAATGTTTGGGAAGATGAGCGGAAGCTTGCTGACAGCCTTGACGGAAGAGCAAGCCAACCTGCTACGCCGAGAACTGGGCCCCAGGGGAATCACATCCGTGGAATCAGCAGTCCTCAAAGACTGCCGCGACAGGCATCGACGTGCAAAAGCGCTGGGCTACGAGGACGTGGAAGATAGATACTCCAGCGACGTCACTTTTTGCGACCGCATCCACGGTGAGGGGAAGGACCTGCAGGACTGCATATTTGACGATATGTTCGCATATGGCAACCTCCCCGATCCCCCAAGGACCAAAGCTCAGATCTCGGCTGGCGTCGCCGCCAATGCCCAAAATGAGAACTGCTTATCTAAGTTGATTTTCATGTCTCAGCCTCGTGGCGTTGATGGCTTCCCAGTTGAGTTCCGCAAAACATGGAAGAAGGTCTGGGGTTTCATGTTTGGCCGCCACATTTTTACAGAGGATGAATATGTCAGCTACATCGGCCGTCGTGGCGCATTCCGTGGCCTGTTGACCTGGAAGGGTACTGTCCAAGTCCCTCTTGATGGCACTCGTGATTTCCTCGAAAAGGTGTATGAGGAAAACCTTCCCTTGGTTCGGAGCAATCTTGAACGCAAAGAGAAGCAGAGCGCCGCTGCAAAGGCTGGAGGTCCTGGAGGTCATAAGGCCGACCCCACGGTCGCGCCCACCATTGAGCGAAAGCGCAAAGCCGAAGCTGATGCATCCGCAACCGCAACAGATGTCACAGCCGCCTCAAGCTCTGCTCGCGCAGATGCCTCGCACGCTGATGCCCCAGCCGCACCATTTCTGGTACCTGAACCACCAACATCCAAAGCAGGAGCACGACCATTCTTGGAGCCTGAGACACCGCCCACTGCAAAAGCAGCAACCGCAGGAGTCACTTCGAAGGCTGCAAGCTCCGGTCGCCCGGATGCCTCTTGGAGTTGGAATCGTGATCACTATGGTGCACGCCGAGAATGGAGTTTCTGGCGTGGGGCTTGGTATTACCGTGACGAGGCCGGCGGCCGTTGGATCTTTTGGAACCGTTAGGGAGACGATGATTTTCTTTTGTAGCATAGCGCAAGATGTGGCATGGTAATGTGCCTTCCTTGCAACGCTGCGCTGGGTTTTACGGGCTTGAGCTTTTTAGAGGGACCTTTGAAAGACTGCACAAAATGTCTAAAACCAACTAAAGAAATTCGGCTACCCGCGAGGGTATGCTTTTCTGGGTTATTCGTTCTCCGCAGTCGTCCCTGCTCGCCCGAGGGGGGTGTAAAAACTCCTGCAGTAAAACCATGTATTGTATATATCATCGATCTGCCCGATAGCGTTGGTTCAAAAGAGCTGAGTGCTTAACGGTGTTAGCTTAGTATTTCACCCCATTGTCGGTTGACCTGGTAAAATACAGTTCCATCTACTTTCCATGTAATTAGTCATGAAATATCATGAGCTAGTTTTGCATATTACAAGTTGCCCTCCTGCAAGCCAACATACATGTGAACACAATCAACAATGCGTATGTCAAAAATATTGTTGTCCGAACGGGAAACCAGTGATGTTCCACATGTGTTTGTATGTTTACTTTGGAATTACCATAGAACTTCCACATCATTTTCATAGCGTTCCAATTACCATAGAATAATAACTTATACATACCAATTACATCCAAATCAAATCATTATAATGTCCACATCATTCCCATGTGTCTATGCCCTTTCCAGCGTTTTTGTTTCTCCCCTTAGGTGCTTCAGCAGTTGCTCTCCGCGGGCGCTGATGTTGCGCTGCGCGCGGGGCAGGAACGTTGGACTTCCTGGGAAGTGGCAGAGGTGCTCGACGTCCGTTGAGTGGACACTGGACCCATGGTGACTTCGTGGGAATCAGATCTAAAACAGATCAATTGCCCTAGGGTAAACTAACATAGATTCGGAGAACTGGTGGTTTCCCGTTCGGAACATGATCTACAAATAGTAGGTTTTTCCACATCTGTATTAGTTTACTGGAGGGTACTGTACCATGTTTTTTGAGATACCCTTCCCTGTTAAAATATGATTTTGATGGTCAAACATGGTTGGCTGAGGTCTTTTGAAGAGACGTTGCCATCTGAAATTATATAAAAATAAATCAGACTTGGGGGATTTACCAGGTGTTTTTTTGTCGAGAATGGTGATATAACCTGGCAATAATGGCAATTTAATGGAAAGTTACCCAGTAGAAATGGGCAAATAGGGCCTATTCAAGGCATAATCACATCCCGATCATATGAAAACAACTTGTTTTGGGACACCAATTCATGAATAGATCCAGTACGGAGCCAAGGTTATGATTGGGATGTTATTTAACATTAGAGAATATTAGCAGACGACGTACAATGTTTTTCGCACGTTTTAGATTCATGTTTTCAACCGAGCCAAGGCAAACATCATTTCCGAAGCGAAACAAAAGTCCCAAGAGATGAAAAAAACACATTGAAAGACCGGTAATTTCTTACATAATATGGGAAATCACCATGTCTTTCATAGGGAAATCATGAATCCATCCATGGATCATGGTCCATAGTTATGTAACAAATGACCAGCGGTTTCATCTAGAATTTCTCCACCAATCCATTCAGGAATGGACCAGGTTTGTGACCCATGTCCAACAGCCTTTGCATTGGGGTGATCATAGTTCATGACCAGGGAATAGGTCAAAACTGGTGCCCCAATGTAATGCCGCTATATATAACATTATATATATAACATTATATATATATAATTATATATATATAATAAAATATATATAATAAAATATTATAATATATATATATAATAAAATATTATATATTATGTATAATATATTAATTATATACAATATACTATACATAATATGTTATATATAATATGCTATATATAATATGTTATATATAATATGTTATAATATATATACATATATTTATAATATTATATATTAGCTATATATATATAAAACCGGCTAATACTAAACATACTAAAATCTGTGGTCCCATCGGGCGGTCCAAATGAAGGCCCTGTGAAGCGCTCCTCGTTGGTTCTGGGTGAACTGTTCTCGGCCAGGCGCATGGTTTTCCTGAAGTCAGCGACTTCCTAAAGCGCCAGCCTCGACCCAAATGACCCGACAAAAAAAAAGAACTGTGGCTGAGCAGCGGAAATGGTGGCCATATTTATCATGTATCATAATTTTTCACATGTTTCAACACTCAATTGGCATCATGTTTCAAATTTTCGAGACTCACATATTTTTCTTGGGGGAGTCCCCGTGGCTAAAACCGGTCATCATTTTCAACGCTCAAATTGCATAAAAAAATCGCTGGCTGGTTTTGGGTATCCCCATTTATCTCCGATTGTTTGACACACCCAGATGAAAATTACAGTATATGATATGATACAATGTCCACAATAGTAGATATGGTATATATATATAGATGAAAATGATAAACATTTTTAGACAATTTGGACATATGTTTCAATGTCCACATTGATGGCCAGGAATGGGAAGGCTTAATTTACCGTAAGCATAACCAATCTGTTGGGTTTGATCAGGGGCTTCAGCATCACCTGAACCAATGGGCGTTTGTAACCTTTTTGTCGCTTGATTTTGCTTGGAACCATTGCAGGAAAATTTGTTGTTTGACAGAACGGTGATGTTATGAAAAAAAACTCTAACAACTCCACCATTTGCTCGGGATGGACAAGTAAAAATGGTTTGCTAATTACTTGGGTTTGCCTCCCAGTTCGCCAGTGGTCAAAAACTCATTCTTCTATATTAATCTGACTCGTGTCTATAGCTGGGTTATTTGCCGCACAGTTCTATATGGATTGGTTATGATTGGTTTAGAAACCAAGTGACTGTAGATGCATTTCAGGGATAAACTAACTTTGCCAACGATGGGTCACCACCTTATTCCACCAAATCCCCTTCAATCAGAAATTTAGATATGTCAGCTAGTCTATACAGTTATAGCCTATTTTATTTCTTGAAATATAACCAACTAGTTACAGGAGTTATAATTCCACTTATAACTGGTTCACAGGATCCATGTATGGTATATATTAGCTAACATTTGGGGTATATTGATGGGATCCATGTTACCATATATAGCAGCACCATGGATCCTATGGGACCGCGGCAGGATTTGAAGGACAAGTACGTCTCAGCTCTGCCGGGACTCCTGGTGGCCAAAGGAATTGCCATTCAACGCATGAGATTTCGATATTGGGTGTAGCCATTGTATACCTTCAATATTTGAACATGTATTTTTTGATGATTATATATGTATGACATTTATTATGACATAATATTACAATATGCGTTTGTGTGCAATACAATATCATGTCATACACATATGATACATATATATATTATAATTATAATATATATGAATCTATGGGTGGAGATCGACAGAAGTTTCAATACCACGGTAGAATCGCCATTTTTGGCCACGATTCTGTCGAGGTGTAAAGCCTTGGGGCGTGCTGTCTCGGACACCAAAGAGGAGAACGCCTTGCGTTTCACAAGCCATACGTTCGGTGGTGGCCCAAAAAAAACACAAGAAAAAATGGTGAATTCACCAACAAACATGGTGAATGATACATATATATATAATTATATATGATATAATGGGACTAGTTCATCTATGATAGCTAAGTTGCTTTAGAATATCTCTATAGCTTGGGTGATTTTTTTATTGATGGTCACCATGGTCATTCGACAACACTTCGGATGCATCATCTCAATCGGATCCAACCAGCAGGGAAGGTACGGTTTTTCCCGCAGTTATGGTGGCCATGGCTATTAGTTATAACTGGTTATTTCACGTTATTTCTATGGGATAAAAATGAAAACATTCTATAAAATGCGTGAAAATGCTATTTCTATGGGTTTTGTTAGTACTTATAACTGGTATTTCGGGCCACAGGAACTGTGGTAATCCATTGTGGAAAATGGACCTTGCTTTCGGGAGATCCCATACTGGACGAAAGCTATCTGAATCTTAATCCGACTGGCAATGGAAAGTGTGATTTTCAATGAATAACAGATCAACAAAACAAATAGTGAGTTAATGAATGTTAATGAGATCTATGAATGATAATCAATACTTAGTGTTCACAGCTATTTGGTGATGTTACTTCATGTTGTGATTCTGATCCCCCTAATAAATATCAAACATCTCCCCTATGGGACCCCAATTCATGACTAGATCTAGTACAGTACTAAATCAGGGTTGCATGGTTCTTGTTTTTTCAAGTTTTTCTTTATATATCCGCAAATGAAATATCAGGTGTTTTCTCCAAGCTTTAGACGTATCGATTTCATGTACCGCGTATGGTTTCGCCATATTTTCTCCATGGTTTTCTCATGACCTCTCATGACCTCAGTGTGACCTGCGGCCGAAAAGTTGTGAATTCGTTGTGGTCATGTTCAATTTCCGAAAGAAACACTGTGGTAAACCCAATGCCATAAGCCATGATCATTCCAAACATAATACCAAAAAAATCTGCGAAGCTCGAGTTGGACTTGGATCATGAATGATTCAACATCCAGTTGTTGAACTTATAGTTGGAGTTGCGTAAATCGTGGTGATCATTCAACGTTGGATCAACGGTAACCCCTTGGACTCGGGGCGGATCAACTTGGCTTCGCCAGGAGGAGTCGGAGCAAGACGATGATGTGATCTGCCGCTGCAAGGATTTGATTCTGATGTACCTGGGAAGCACCCAGCTCTTGCTGAAGGACGGTTTTTGTCGGACGGGAAAATCTGGAGATCTGGAGATTTCCAGGATTTCACTGGTTGGTGGTGACTGGAACCATGGAATTTTATGACTTTCCAGAAACAGTTGGGAATGGAATGTCATCATCCCAACTGACTACGATATTTTTCAGAGGGGTAGGTATACCACCAACCAGCTATGAATTTCCAGTTGGACTGAAAGCCGATCTATAAATGAAGAGGTCATGTATATATATATATATACATACTTTATCCAAGAGGAAAGTACCATTTGTTGGCCATATTTGGGGAATATATCCCCTTACATAGCCCTTACATAGGGCTTCTGTATGGTACCTGAAATGTTTCTCCCATTTTTGTCTACCGTGGCATTACATGTTTTGCCCGAAACGAGTCTTCGGTACTGAGCCTGAACCTCAGCACGTACCGCTGCGAATCCGGAAGTAAAAAAAAGTCATTCACCTCACAACATTTGGCTGTTTTGAGATTTACCCTTGTTGTCAGATAAATCCACATATCATATACCCTCTGGTTATTTAACATAGCCATGGAAAATTGCCCATTTATAGATGGTTTACCTATAAAAAATTGTGATTTTTCATGGCTATGTTAAATAACCAGATGGTACATCCATGTAATATAATGTAATATACTCTATAGTCTATATGTAACTAGTATTTGTATGCATCCATTGTGTACACATGATATCCCCATTATATCCTTGGCTCCCCCGCTTGAGTTGCGCCAGGATACGACCTTTGAACTGAGAAAGGCCGGTGCGGCCCGGACGTCACATCAGGGGCATCATGTGTTACATTGGGGATGGATTCACCTACTGTATGATTTTACATATGAGGATGAACAGTAGAGCTTGATACGAGCAAATTCCTCTTGTATTTCTGGGTAAATCATAGCAACCTGACGCGTTTCCCAACTTGGGATTTGATGGCACAAGCCATTCAAAGATCTGTTTTAGGCTGCTAGGTTTGATTCCCCAAACTTTGTTATAACATATGATACCTCGCAAAAACACAGGGAACAACAATAAAACCAAACATGATTGAACTAAAGGCCAAGAAGCATGGACAATTACCATTGAGAACTGCAGAATTGAACCTGGTCGCCCCAGAAACAATATATATATATATGTATGTATGCATCATATAATATAGATATTATATATATATACATTACATAGGTGTCCTGGCAATTCAGAAATAACTCCCTTTTTTGGCGTGTGGCTTCACTGCGGCGTCTATGTCTCCCAGATGACAGGGGCCAGGCAGTCTATGGTTGGATGTGAAGGTATCAAATCATAAATAACACAGTTAACCTATTCAAGGTTTGTATCATGTATGCTTTCTATCATTATATCGACATAATCATATATGTGTACTAATTAGAAATCATCTAAATGTTGTAAATATTACAACGTTGTATGTGTATTACACATCATGTATATAGATACTACAACCTCTATATAATCAAATGATATTTCTATCAAGGTCTCCCTTCCTTGATTTTCTTCTGCGCTTCAGGGCCATCGCTACGGCATCGTGGGATCCAACGGTACAGGTGCCACGGTGTCTCCCGCTGTCTCCTCACTGGCATAGAGTCGATTTAGTGCGGATATACTCGGGGGATATCATATATACTGGTTGGTGGTGACTGGAACCATGGAATTTTATGACTTTCCAGAAACAGTTGGGAATGGAATAATCATCCCAACTGACTCATATTTTTCAGAGGTGTTGAAACCACCAACCTATATATATATATATATATATGTATATTTATATATATATATATTATGCTCACCCCCCCATATCTAGATATACAATCAGCAAAATTATAGTTGAGTACGTGGCAAAATGATTCCGTTAGTCATTGCCAAATAATTGCCCATTTGAATGGGAATAATGGTGAGAAGCCATCGCACAGGGGTTGCGAGCCAGAACTATGTATCAGGAAGTCAAAGTCAAAATGTTGCTCTCTGATCTTTTTCACGTCCGAAACATAGAACACAGCTGTTACTCGTAGGATGTTCACTTGTCATGTTCATGTAAATAAACATTGGTAAAAATGTGTAAAAAAAACAAATGTTTTTTTTTGTTATTTGTTTTACATTGCAAAAAGCACATCTCTAGATGCACTGTTTGACTTGTCCCTGTACCTTGCATTGATAATCGTGGAAACCGCTTAAGCTAGAGAATAAATTGGGGATCACCGACCTCAAAAGGGGAAATGTTTAAGCAAGTATCTTATTAGAGCATATTGTGTCCAGAAATGGATGAAGCTACACTATTCTGGGACCACTATGATGGCAACCAAGATTCAAAAGCAGCTTGTTGATCGATGATTTGAAAAACAATCCACCAAAAAAAAGTGAGAAATTCATTGCAACCCTGGCTTTAAACCACAGGTTATAAGCCACATCCACATTTCCCGGTTGACCCTGAGCAGTGGACAGGCAAGACCACCCTGATGGAGCGCATCGCAGATGGCGCCATAGCGGAGCGGCGGTTCGTAAACGCAGCCGGGAGGTGGAACTTCCCCAGTTCAAGCAGCAAAAGTTTACCCTCTGGTAAACTAACATAGCTATTGAAAATGGTGATTTATAGTGGATTTTCCCATTGAGAATGGTGATTTTCCATAGTTATGTTAGTTTACCAGAGGGTAAGTTGATTTGCAGTTATCTATAATCAGACATATGGCAGTGTGTCAAAACCCTGGTACCTAGTGAACCCCAAAATAGCTGGTAAATGGATGTTCATCCCACTAAAAATGTATCTATAGGTATTGACCCATCCCCATATGATGAATGCTGATAGAACGTATTTGATTTTTCCAGTCATCTATGACAAATGAATACAAATGATTTTATCATATGTGATCTGATGAGGGCCAATTCGATGAGTGTTTCCAAGTAAGTATCCGTATCAGCCAAAACTGTGGGATGATAGGCAGGTAGTGGTGATTCATTTCATGCAGCAAGAGAGTGGGGAAAGTGACAAACACAAACATAACATTGGAAGTTGGAATGCACAGATGAAAGCTGATGGTTAGTGCACATATTCATCACAGAGCCCACTTTTAAATATCCACTCCCATGAATTCAGTCATGTGATCTATTCCCTATGGATCTAAACACTGTCTGAGAAGGTACTTCTTAACCCCCGAAATCATACCTCAAGTACTTCCTAAGAAGGTACAACTGGATCCATAGGGATTGGATATTTGACCACAGTTCCGAAATTCTGACCTGGGCTGCACCAGGAAAAACATGGAAAAACAACTCAGGGGGTGAAGCACCAGGCTTCGTAGTACCAAGGGGCCAAGGTCACAATGTCACTATTCTGACTTGAGAGTTTTCGGCATGTACCGGCATGTACCGGCTATTGTTTGATGACAATTCATGAGGATCCCAGTTACTTTGTTTTTGTTTCCGCAAATCCAGAAGAAGAAATCCACACGAAATTAGTAAAACAATGTGGGTAAAACAATGTCATATTTGCACCATCCCCCAGTCATCACAATTTTTATAGATGGTCTGTTTACCATTCCCAGTCATGGGTGGTAAAAATGGCATTGTTTTACCCAGGTTATTTCAAGCCCACCCGTCTCTTGGGAGAGGAGCTGGCGCATAGCAAGCTGCGCTTTGTGCCCCAAGGGACGCTCCATGGTGATGGATGCTACGGTCAGCTGACGAAAGATGGGTACCCTCTGGTAATTTCTTACATAGCTATGGTATAAATGGCCATTTATAGTCGATTACGTATGAAAAATGGTGACTTTCCATAGTCATGGTAGAAAAAACCAGAGGGTAGAAGTACCAAAGCGTGCTTGCATTATGGGGTAAACGGCAATTTTCATAGGTAAATTCTAGGTGTAGGTAGGTTTTTTCAAGTGGCACAGCCAAAACGTCCGGAAAACTCCATGAACCTGGTGCTCCATGTTTTTGTTGGTCCCTACCAGAAGGATTTGTTCACCAAATCTTTGGTCGTTTGCACTATTTTTTTGTCCCAAAGAAAAGTCATAAGAATAGATTCTATTCTTATGACTTTAATTTCTAGATGTCTCAAAGATTGCATTATACTAAGTCATGTACCCACATAACTGGATAATGTTTGTGGAACATCAGCACCATTGGTCGAAGATGGCCGATATCCCAGGTACATATTCGACATGAGGCGCTTGGGGAGAGTCCGGGGACCAGAGGGGCTGTTCGGAAGGGGGCCGAAGATGTCCGAAGGGAAGGGAACGGACGGGGAGAAATGCAGAGAACGTCCCTGTTGGATGCATTGATACATAGCTGGTCCTTGAGATTGAGAAAAAGCTCAATACCCTCTGGTAAACTAACATAACTATGGAAAATCACCATTTTTAGTGGGTAAATCAACTATAAATGGCCATGTTCAATAGCTATTTTTAATTACCAGAGGGTAATTCTCTGGCATATGAATATGATGTACAATGTGGGGCCCCCGTTCGATGGCTAAGTTGGTGAACATAACTGCAATAACTGGTTGGTTTATGGTACTTATGACTATATCTACATGGGGTTATAAACCAACAAACATAACGTTTGGGGGCCCCACATTGTACATATTGTTTGGCGCCGATTGGTGGTTTCAAAAACCTTCAACTTTGAAATTCAGTAGCCAGCGTCGCAATCAGGAAAAATTCTCTCAGTAGTAGCCGTTCGCTATCGGTGTATACTATCCCACGAAAATCCCAAGTTTCAATGGTATGGTATGGAAATCCCCAGGCTTTCTCAGCAAAAACATTCTGAATGTCCTGTCAGTCTTGGACCGTGCTGGTTTTCCCACAATATCCAACATTGATGAAGATACACATCATGTCTGAACATGGATATTTGATACCCATCTTCCAAAGCATCAGTGCGGCATGTTACCATGTTGAACATTGTAAATAGCAGCTTTGAAGATGTGCAGTGATATTTATAATTTTATATGTTCCCCTTCACTCACAATTCCGCTATGGGGAATCGATTGGGATTTGTTTGCCCTTAGGCAAGCAAATGCAAGAAAACGGAAACTACATAGTATGATCCTAGCTAGTACTTGGATGTGCATCCTAGCTAGTAACACCTGGTTTTTAACTATATATAATTAATGATATATATATATGGGTATGGATCAATACCTATTAATACCACGAACATCCATTTACCAGCTATTTTGATGTTCACCAGGGGTACAAGGTTTTGACACACTGCCATATATATACATACTCATATATATATATATATATACATATATGTAGCCCACTAATAAATCATTTATTTAACTGGATGACAGCATGTTTTTGTTTCACTAAGGACCACTGGGATGCAGCCCCCCCAATACGATACGTGCCATTATTGGCATCGGCGGCAGGAACTGATGTGTCCCAAACAGCCTTGGACTATGCCTGGCAGGTGCCGTGACAACTGGCTTGCAGGATCATCTCACTTTATGACACTGGGTAGTGTTTGTGGGTCCTATGTGGGGTTTTCCGTAAATGGTGGTACCCGAATAGCTGGATGGTTTATAATGGAAAATCCGAAAATTCAATGGATGATGACTGGGGGTACCTCCATTTCAGGAAACCCCTATGTATAGTATACCAGTAGTGTGCCTGTGTTTGTATATATTTTATATATATGAATATATATGATTATATATATGTAACTGGGTAGTGTTTGAAACTGGAATACACCTGTATATAATATATATATATATATACTGTAATACTTTCTGCACTCAGCTCCGGCCTGTGCGTTGCCAAAAACACTGTAATACTGTATTACAATCATGTGGTGAACTCAAAAATACAGTTACCAAAATTTGGATGGATTGTAGATGTTGGTACCATTCATTTTATGGTAATAATGGACTTTGTGATGGGTTTATTACTGGCTAGCCATGATCAAGTGGGCCCAGGTGAATGTCCAGCACCTTGGCCTTCTTGGTTTGTTGGTGGATGGCCCGCAAGGTGGCCAACGCCGTCCCTGGTGGCGATGGGTCATGCCGCACACGGCAA
The DNA here is from genome assembly GCA_947184155.2 of Cladocopium goreaui. NCBI lineage: Eukaryota > Dinophyceae > Suessiales > Symbiodiniaceae > Cladocopium > Cladocopium goreaui. The sequence continues at coordinate 277,002 of CAMXCT020003124.1, read as the reverse complement.
TCCGGGGCCTATGAGGTGAACAATAGGAGGTCACACAGAGTGGAAGTCGCCAGGGCGGCTTCAGGAGCTGGTACGAAGGTTTCCAGCTGGGCTGGTAGAGAAAGCCAAGTCCTTGAAGAGAAGGATTACCCTGACGGTCAATTCCAGAGCTTTGGAGATTTAATAATGGTAGCTTTAAATAGTTTAATATAGTTTTGTATGGTTGAATAGGGATAAGAATAGGTAGTCGATTTATAAATTGGGAAATCATGTCTAGCAATTCCCCGTGGCCTAGCCATAGAGGTTTGGTTCGCCGGGAAAATCTTCTCTAAATGGAGGATTCGCCATTGCCACGTGAAAAATTACGGGAGGGTAGTTTGAAGATGTTTTTTGAACGTATGATGAGTGGAGATGAAATCTGTCAAAACAGACAATGTTTGTTTAGGGCATTGATTGCTTTATAGCTGCCTTTGTGTAGGCCCAGCTGGTCCAGCTGGGGTGAACTCGAGACAGAACGTCACCAACAAAAAAGTTCAGTCCGTGGGAGGAGCCTTGACGTCCTCGTTTTCACACCAAGATCTATCTCCTAGATACATATATACACGTAATAAATATATATATATATATGTATACATAATATTAAATATATAGTATAAAACATTTTAACTAAAACATATAATATATATAGTCTTGTATTGTCGCTGGGTCACTGTGTTTATCATGTTTATCATTGTGTACCCCAGCTGATCAGGTGGTGGGACCAGATGCACCATTGCATTCAGCGCTGGATGAGGCCCTTGGGACATGTCGGGGTTGGTGGTACAGGATGGGGCCCCCAAGATTGCGTTCAGTTGCCTTATAAGTGTCTTAACTATGGTTTATGGTACATAGATCTATGTAGATCTATGTAGATCTATGTAGATATAACCATAGTTAATCGGGGTTATAATGGTTTATAAGCCAACTTATAACTGGGGGGCCCATCCTGTATGTCTTGGTGGTATTTGCCAAGTATCCCGCATGTAATGGAACAAACCCCTCGGATGCCAGGTGGGCTTCACAGATGCTGGGGCACTCAGAGGGAGATCGGTCCACACCGTTGTTTACATATGGGGGTTCCATAAATGAGCGATCCCCAAAATAGTTGGTTTATGCTGGTTTATAATGGAAAATCCGAACATAACATGGATGATGACTGAAGGTACCCCCATTTTAGGAAACCTCCATACAAACAATATGGATATTCCATAGAAATATGACGAAATATACACATAGTTTTGAATATATATATATATATTGTAAGTGGTCTACATGTAGACTGCAGTAGTCATCTACTAATCTCTATGTCAGTGTGGATATGCTCTCTCTCTCTCTCTGTATATATATACACACATACTGGTTGGTGGTTTGGAACATGTTTTATTATTCCATTCAGTTGGGAATAAGAATCTCAACTGACGAACTCATATTTTTCAGAGGGGTAGGTTGAAACCACCAACCAGTATATATATATATATATGATTATATACGTATGTAATTATGCGTACTACGTATGAATGAGGTATTTCATATATATTGGTTCTTACCCACTCGAGGCAGGTGCCCACATGCCATGTAGTGCAACCCAACTTGAGGTGACCACATGTCAATATCCCACGAAATGAGCCCGAGCAAATCCCCCCTCAGTGGGCCCCCCTTATGTTTCTTGGTGACCCCTATCTAACTAGTTGCAACTAGTTCGTTGGAACTACCATACACATTAAACCACGGTAAACCACATTAAACCACATTAAACCACATTCAATGTGTAATGCTTTAATGTGTGCACCAACTTAGCGTTTCTGAGAAATGGGGGCCCCACGGAGTATCGTTGATTGAAACCCCAAAATCCTAGGAGTTGAAGCTGAAGCCCATCTGCGAACTCTCTGGAGGCGCCTATTCGGGCATGGCATAGCTGGATGGTAGCATTCCCCCTATGGAAAACTGTGGAAATGATAAGGGGAATACCCTCTGGTAAACTAACATAGCTATTGAAAATGGCCATTTATAGTGGATTTACCCATTAAAAATGGTGATTTTCCATAGCTATGTTAGTTTACCAGAGGGTAACCATCCAGCTATATGGAAAATCAGCTGGATGGTACCATTCCCCCTAGCTGTTGACCCCATCATCCCATGCAAAATCGCCAATCAGCGATGCGAAACTTCTGAATTTTTGGACCGAAGATTGACGTGAATGATTGGAATGCAACCATCTCAGAAGTGACGATTGATGTGTTTTTCGGTGTATGCCTTGATTCGCAATGACTATGACTTGATCTCGGGGTTCAACCATTATTTTGTTGCTGGTTGGTGTGCCCAATTCTTCTTTGCTCAATATCATTTATTATCCCCATGGTATCCCAATATTACCTTTCTTCATCAAACATTGTACTTTGAAGCTGGGGAAACTTAAGTCTAATTAAAAGATGCCAAAGGAGTTGGGGGTGAAAATTCAGTGAATCCAAGCATCTGAATCTTGATTGAAATCTGAATTGCACGATTTTTTCTGGGGTACCGGATGGATTGTAGCCCTAGTTGTTGAGCCTTTTTGGGACTGGGCAAACATCTTGGCGGATCAATGCACCAAATTTACACCGAGGATGCACCTTCGCTTCACCATGTTTTTTCACCCAGAAATCATGAGCTGTAGATGACTTGGAAATCTATGTTCACTTATCTGGTTGGTGGTTTGGAACATGTTTTTTTCCATTCAGTTGGGAATGTCATAACCCCAACTGACGAAGTCATATTTTTCAGAGGGGTAGGTTGAAACCACCAACCAGATCAAGATCTCATCATCCATCAACATCAAATAATCATTAACCATCATCAACCATCAATCACTAGTACTAACCACCAACCAGTTATGTTTAATCCTTAACCTTGGCAATCGTTATTAATTGTAGGCACAGACGAAGCCTCTGGAATCGACCTGTTTCATGTTGGCTTTTTGGGGATCAACACCAGATTTCATGGGAAAGAACATGCAAAAAGCATTGCTTTCCAAATGTAAATATGTAGAGCAATGATCTATGATGATCTAAATATGATCTATCTTTAGATATTGATTATTTCATGGGACAGAACATTACTGGGAAGGAACATTGCTTCTTGTAGATGTTCCTTAAATCATCTCTAATTCATTGATCATATGTGCTGATGACTGATGACATCCACATTTTGAGCAGTTTCCAATTTTTGGTGAAATCCAAAGTATAGTGAACCCCCAAAAAAGATAAACCAAGAAAAAACAAGTAACAGTATCACTTTTTAGTTTATTCACTAATAGAACACCATTTTGTTCTGTATTTTTTCTACTATGACTGCTTTTTGTTTTTAATCTGTTTCGTGGTTGCTAAAATATTGATCAGCTATAGATTTCGGGGTTACTAAAATCTAAAATATAGATCAACTAATTGATTGACTCTTCAAAATCACTCATTAGTGATATCAAACATAATCCGAGTATCAAAAAACATCCAACTCTTAGATGATATTAGATCCCGAACTTGAGGATTAAGGCATTATCTTAGGTAATGCTAATCTGATTGGTGGTTTGGAACATGAATCTTATTTGTCCATTCAGTTGGGAATAATAAGCCCAACTGACTTTCATATTTTTCAGAGGGGTAGGTATACCACCAACCAGTAATAATATCACTAATTACAATTCATCATGCATTTACAACTCTCAAAAATCTCCAGAATCTCAGGTAGATCCCAAGCAGAGATTGGATACCATATCACTGGATATTCCAATTCTGCTACCCTCCAGTAAATTAAGATAGACCCTAGCAGATCCACTAAAAATTAGTTGTTTCCAGGGTCGAAGTGTTAATTTACTAGAGGGGTAGATCTTAAATACCCCAATTGATTGCGAGTCCAAAGCTGAGGATAATGGGATAATCTGAACGATCAGATTATCAGCCCTATAAATCAGCCATTCTTGGGGAATATGAACCATAATCCATAAGCCGTGGTTTTGGGCTATCTCCCAGTGGGATATATGAAAATATAGTCATATAGATCATGTTGGGATCTCTTAGTTTTTTTAATATCTCACTAATGATCATTGGGATCTTTTGGTATTATATCTCTACATACCACTAACTAATTCTTACATCTTAGTTTTACAGTATTATTATATCCCACTAATGATCATTATGATCATATGTTAGTATCCCATTGGGAATTATCAGTCATATAACCTCTAGTTTAGTATCATTGCAATGTGGGGCCCCCTACTTATAAGTGGGCTTTTCTTTGGCCATGCAACCATTGCTGTAAGTACCATAAACTCAACAGTTAAGTTATTGTAGTTATGTTCACCAACTTAGCTATCGAACGGGTGCCCCACGTCATCCGGAATTATCTATAACTAGTGATAAGTATCACCTAAGTAATTAGTGATAATATAATTAGTTATAATACATTAGGTTCACCAAATATCACTAAGTATATAATTATATAACTTAATAACTTCTATAATCTCTTAGTTTGTTTTTTTATATATCTCACTAATGATCATTGGGATCTCTTAGCAAATATCACAAACTAATTCTTATGTCTTAGTATAATAGTATTATTTTATCTCACAAATGATCATTATGACTAATGTTAGTGTCCCATTGGGAATTATTATCAGCCATATATCATATAACCTCTAGTTTAGTATCATTGGGAAGTCCAAATGGTACACTAAATTATTATATTATACCCTCTGGTTATTTAACATAGCCATGGAAAATGGCCCATTTATAGATGATTTTCCCATTAAAACCTTTATTTATAAGGGATTTTCCATGGCTATGTTAAATAACCAGACGGTATATCATCAACCACTTATAATAAGTGGTTTACTAATAAACATATATGGGTATGGATCAATACCTATTAATACCATTTTTAGTGGGATGAACATCCATTTACCAGCTATTTTGATGTTCACCAGGGGTACAAGGTTTTGACACACTGCCATATACTAAATTATTCCAAGTGGTTCTTAGTGAATTCTCATCCAAAGAGCCCCCCGAGGTTGGCGCGTCCGGCTGCTCTTAGCCACCGCCGTGGCGCGCTCGGCGGACGTCTTGTTGCTGGATGAACCCACGAATCACCTCGATGCGCAGGTGGGGAAAAACGCGAAAAAACGGTTAGTTGTGGAAACTTCGTGGTTTAATGTGGTTTAATGTGGTTTTATAGGGATCGGATGGGATTTTTCAATATGAAGTAAGTGTATTTTAAAGACATTGTTGTTTTTTAATATGAAGGAAATGTAATGGTAAAAGCCGTGATATATTGCCCTTCTGGTAAGGAAAATAGTGACTGACAAGTAACGAGATTTTGTGGTATCGTCCAAATGTGAATTTGACAAGCAGTTTTCTGGAGGTGAATTGATGAAAATGACAATGGTTTGAATGTATTTGAAATGAACCAACAACAAATTGACACTTGATGAGCAACATGGGAATATGAACACCAACGGCACAAAGATTACCTTCTGATAATGTAACATAGCGAACCGAAAAATCACCAGTCTAATTAGGGAAGTCATAAGAATTATCATTTGCAAATGGGCCACGGCTTCCATAACTATGTTAAGTAGCTAGAGGGTATATGATACTACATATATACTCGGATAACACATATGTTCATATATACAGATATGTAACATGTATGTGTGTATATATACATGTATAAACACAAACATATTTGATATTTTTGTAAAGGTTAAATAATTCAATCCTTGGGACACCCTGTAAACTCCAGCAATTGAATTCCATATTCCATGTAGTGCGGAATGGTCATATATGCATAGTGTATTCTTACAAATTGGTGCACTCCCAGTTAATATGTTGCTTAAGACATGCCAGTAACTATAGTTCCACTTACCATAAACAGTGATTTGCACCACAGTTATGGGCCTTAACAGGTGTGGAAAGAAAGATGGGACACGAGTGGAGAATGATGGGATGATGCGAACATGATGGGAACTCACTTAACGGGATGAAACAACTCCTCCTGTAACTAGTTGATGATATACCATCTGGTTATTTAACATAGCCATGGAAAATCCCTTATAAATGGAGGTTTTAATGGGAAAATCATATATAAATGGGCCATTTTCAATGTTAAAGAAGCCAGTTCCAATCCCATTATACAGTTCGTTCTTTCGCATCATTTTCCCATCAAGGGCTATAACTCTATGTAACCCCCATGAAAACTAGACTTCTAAGATGTTCTAAGTATTATAAACCATAGTTAAACCGTAGTTATTGGAGTTATTTGCACCTTTTTTTCCCATCGTTGTGTAACATAAGTGGCACACTTTGAATCGCTCCAGGCTGTTTCTTGGCTGGTGGTTTACTTGACACGCAAGCGCGATTCCACCTCTGTGGCGCGGGAACTTGGAGACCCTTCAGGACTTCGAAAGTGGAGATATAGATATCATACCATAGGAAAACCATAGGAAATCCATAGGACATCCATAGGAAAATGGAGGTTTACCCTCTGGTTATGACTAACATAGCCATGGTATAGATGGCCCAAATCGAAATAGATGGTTTAGCTATTAATAGCATGGTGATTTTCCATGACGTTAAATAACCAGATGGTATCTGTAATAGAGGGATAATATGGATATGAAAAATATAAGATATGAAACATATTATGATATATGGTTAATATATGTATAGTGACGGACCGAAACTTAGAATGCCATTTTGGAACCGTACCCACTGGAAAAAGTAGCGGCAAAATATAGAAATATGTGCTCCCGCAACTTTTTGACTGTATTTTTTCGATAAATGGCTCTTGCAGATGTTAACTTAGAATGCGTGTCAGGTCCTTTTCTATTTTGACATGCTTCACTTGTTCTTTTGGATACCTTTTGATGCAGACATTTCAGGGGTTTTTGCCCTGTTGTTCAGAGATTCGGCGCCCATTTCAATGTAAATTAAGGCAGTAAATCATTCCAAAACCACCCATTTCAATATTTTGGAATCCAAACTTGTGCACAGGAAGGGATACAGGACCGTTCCAAGAGCAAACAAAACGCTGGGATTTCGAGGGAAAGAGTGAAAAAGGGCCAAACTTTTTGGCATGAGAGTGCGATTGCGCTGTGCTTTCAAAGCTTTTTGAATATATATAGTACCGGATTAAAACTTAGAAGGGGCCCCCAGTTTCCAAACCCGTGTTAGAATGGGGGTCACGGAGAACAACTTAGAATGAAGCATTCTAAGTTTAGGGGGTAAGGTGGACGATAAATCTCACTTGCCGGGAAAAAAAATGATTATTTGTGAAATGCATGCTAAGTTTACACCCGAGGATGTTTTTTACGTATATATATATATATATGTGTGTGTGTGTGAATTCCTCCATTTCTGATGGCGCAAAATAAGGAACTTTATTATAGATAAACCCTGATGTCTGTTCTTGTGAAACAATGCTGCTGGTTTTCTTGTGTGTGCCTGGCAGTGCACACAAAGCTGGGACAGCCATGCATCGTGCTGCATTTAGCGCTGGCGGTCGGAAGTTGAAAGAACACAAACCCAAAACAAGTATATATTTATATATGTATACATAGATAAATAGCTATATATATATTAATATATATATATAGTGACACACTGAAACTTAGAATGCCGCCCAGTTTGTTAAAATTTTGATTTTTGAACTTAGAATGCCGCCAAAAACCCTGTTTTTAAGGGTATTTTAGAATGCCGGCGTGTGAATGTTTCAATGTGCCAGACCCCGAACCACAGTATTGCCATACAAAATGCATATTTTAGGTCTAAAATGGCATTCTAAGTTCTCTCCTGCCAGTGTTTTTTCCTCCATAAAACACCAAAAAAACAGCAAACAGAAAAATAACTCCACTCCGTTTGAAGCATATATGCAAGAAACAATGCAATTTACTGCATATTTACAGGGTTTTGTGAACATATAGGATCCAAGGCACCTCAAGATTCCTTTTTTTCCTCAAAAGTGTCTCTTATTTCCTTCCCCATTAAAGATGAAAACCTCGAAAAAACAGGGACCAAAAATCCCTGGCAAAAGGTAACTTAGAATGCTGGCAAAGTTGTCTTTGGTTTTCCATTGTTTTTCATTGTTCCTTCTTTGGTTTTTCATTGGTTTTTCTGTGGTTCTCTTTTGTTTTTCCTTGATTTGTTCATAGATTTTTCTTTGGTTCTCAAAAATGTTCATGTGTTGTTCTTTGCTTATCATTGTTTCATTGGTTCATTGGTTTTCATTGGTTTTTCTGGTGTTTTTCTTTGGTGATTTTTTTTCCACTTTAGTATTCGCGAATGAATTGCCTAATTGAAAACAAATACATAAAGTGAACTTTCTTGGAACTTTAGTATTCACGAATGAATTGCCTACTTGAAAACGAATACATAAAGTGAACTTTCTTGGAACTTTAACTTTACTATTCCCAAATGAATTGCCTAATTGAAAACGAATACATAAAGTGAACTTTCTTGGAACTTTAGTATTCACAAATGAATTGCCGAATTGAAAACGCATACATAAAGTGAACTTTCTTGGAACTGTAGTATTCACAAATGAATTGCCTAGTTGAAAACGAATACATAAAGTGAACTTTCTTGGAACTTTAGTATTCACAAATGAATTGCCTACTTGAAAACGAATACATAAAGTGAACGTTCTTTCCACTGTAGTATTCACAAATGAATTGCCCTAAATCCGCCATAAATCCTCCATAAATCCTCCATAAATCCTTCATAAATCCATCATAAATCCTCCATAAATCCGCCATAAATCCTCCATTAATCCTCCATTAATCCTCCATAAATCCACCATAAATCCTCCATAAATCCCTCAAAAATCCTCCATAGAGCTTCTATAAACCTTATTTTCAAGTGGCCAGGCGTATTTTCACAGAGCCGATGAACACCTGTGATCATATATGGACATTCTAAGTTTGCCAGATTTGGTCTCCAAACTACATAAGGGTGCTCAAATATGATAAACTCCTTACGGTGTGTTGGCGGCATTCTAACTCTAGTATGAAAATCTATGGGGTATAAAGCGAACATATGTTCACAGAGCCCATGAACACATATGATATTTTATGATCATATGTACACATTCGAAGTTTGCCGGATTTGGCCCCAAAACTACATAACAGTGCTCAAAAATGATAAACTCCGTACGGTGTGCTGCCACATTCTAACTCTAGTATGAAAATCTACGGGTTATAAAATTGTCATAGATAAACCATGATGTCTGTTCTTGTGAAACAATGCTGCTGGTTTTCTTGTGTGTGCCTGGCAGTGCACACAAAGCTGGGACAGCCATGCATCGTGCTGCATTTAGCGCTGGCGGTCGGAAGTTGAAAGAACACAAACCCAAAACAAGTATATATTTATATATGTATACATAGATAAATACCTACATATATATATAATATATATATAATATATATAATATATATAATATATATATATATATATAGTGACACACTGAAACTTAGAATGCCGCCCAGTTTGTTAAAATTTTGATTTTTGAACTTAGAATGCCGCCAAAAACCCTGTTTTTAAGGGTATTTTAGAATGCCGGCGTGTGAATGTTTTAATGTGCCAGACCCCGAACCACAGTATTGCCATACAAAATGCACATTTTAGGTCTAAAATGGCACTCTATGTTCTCTCCTGCCAGTGTTTTTTCCTCCATAAAACCACCAAAAAAACAGCAAACAGAAAAATAACTCCACTCCGTTTGAAGCACATATGCAAGAAACAATGCAATTTACTGCATATTTACAGGGTTTTGTGAACATATAGGATCCAAGGCACCTCAAGATTCCTTTTTTTCCTCAAAAGTGTCTCTTATTTCCTTCCCCATTAAAGATGAAAACCTCGAAAAAACAGGGACCAAAAATCCCTGGCAAAAGGTAACTTAGAATGCTGGCAAAGTTGTCTTTGGTTTTCCATTGTTTTTCATTGTTCCTTCTTTGGTTTTTCATTGGTTTTTCTGTGGTTCTCTTTTGTTTTTCTTCCTTGATTTGTTCATAGATTTTTCTTTGGTTCTCAAAAATGTTCATGTGTTGTTCTTTGCTTATCATTGTTTTTGTTCATTGGTTTTCATTGGTTTTTCTGGTGTTTTTCTTTGGTGATTTTTTTCCACTTTAGTATTCGCGAATGAATTGCCTAATTGAAAACAAATACATAAAGTGAACTTTCTTGGAACTTTAGTATTCACGAATGAATTGCCTACTTGAAAACGAATACATAAAGTGAACTTTCTTGGAACTTTAGTATTCACAAATGAATTGCCTACTTGAAAACGAATACATAAAGTGAACTTTTTTGGAACTTTAGGATTCACAAATGACTTGCCTAATTGAACACGAATACATAAAGTGAACTTTCTTGGAACTTTACTATTCCCAAATGAATTGCCTAATTGAAAACGAATACATAAAGTGAACTTTCTTGGAACTTTAGTATTCACAAATGAATTGCCGAATTGAAAACGCATACATAAAGTGAACTTTCTTGGAACTGTAGTATTCACAAATGAATTGCCTAGTTGAAAACGAATACATAAAGTGAACTTTCTTGGAACTTTAGTATTCACAAATGAATTGCCTAGTTGAAAACGAATACATAAAGTGAACATTCTTGGAACTTTAGTATTCACAAATGAATTGCCTACTTGAAAACGAATACATAAAGTGAACTTTCTTGGAACTGTAGTATTCACAAATGAATTGCATAATTGAAAACGAATACATAAAGTGAACGTTCTTTCCACTGTAGTATTCACAAATGAATTGCCTAAATCCGCCATAAATCCTCCATAAATCCTCCATAAATCCTTCATAAATCCATCATAAATCCTCCATAAATCCTCCATAAATCCTCCATTAATCCTCCATAAATCCTCCATTAATCCTCCATAAATCCCTCAAAAATCCTCCATAGAGCTTCTATAAACCTTATTTTCAAGTGGCCAGGTGTATTTTCACAGAGCCGATGAACACCTGTGATCATATATGGACATTCTAAGTTTGCCAGATTTGGTCTCCAAACTACATAAGGGTGCTCAAATATGATAAACTCCTTACGGTGTGTTGGCGGCATTCTAACTCTAGTAAAGCGAACATATGTTCACAGAGCCCATGAACACATATGATATTTTATGATCATATGTACACATTCTAAGTTTGCCGGATTTGGCCCCAAAACTACATAACGGTGCTCAAAAATGATAAACTCCGTACGGTGTGCTGCCACATTCTAACTCTAGTATGAAAATCTATGGGGTATAAGATTGTCTTCTGCGGTGAGATTTTGGCCGCGGTGTCGTTCCGTAATGGCCGTATGTAAATTCCAAAACGGAGTTCTAAGTTTCAATCCGTCACTATATATTCAAGGTTTTGATAAAACCCTTCAGATGGGTAAACATGGTTGCCCCAGGCAATACGTATCATGCATGAGGGGGTTGAACTAGGAACTTGGAATGCTTTGGGATATATTTCTTGTCAGTCTATAAACTGTTTGTGACATGTTTTGGCCTCAAATATTGGGAAATACTGTGGTTTTCTCACCCATGACTGGAACTTAGAATGTCACATGTGCCGGCATTCTAAGATACCCCATTTGGCTGGCATTCTAAGTTCAAACCACAAAATTTTGGAAAACGAGGCTGACATTCTAAGTTCCAGTCCGGCGGTATATTTACATATAGAGGGTAGACATAGAATACCATATGTGCATAATTTCATGTAATCCCCGTATTTGAAGCCCTACATAAATTCTGCGACCAAGAGGTCTAGCTGTATGTAGAGATGTGTTGTTGATATTGTTTATATGTATGATATGGTTATAGAGAGATCTACTGAGATTGTTTATTTTGTACATGTAAATATATACGTAGTTAAACATTGCTGTAAATAAAACCACACAATTTGCAAAAGTGATGACATGTTACTTGTAAAATATGTCAAGCCATGTCCCACTTTTCTCATTTGTAAACCGCCTAGCAACCGTGCCCCAATGGGTTTGGCACCCGGATCTCAAAGATGACGCCCGCAAGGCTCTGAGATCACGATCCTGGTGAAAACTGAGTTCTCCATGGGGTTTGCACAATAACATGAAGTTAATAAGTTACCCGCAAAGTAAATTAACATAGACCCTGGTAGTTGTTGGGGTTGGAAGATTAGTTTCCTCTAAAAATTGGTGATTTTCAGGGTCTATGTTAATTTACCAGAGGGTAAACGTATTCCAAAACCTGTGTTTTTGTCTATGGTGCAACTTGCGTTCTCATGGGGGTTTACTATTTTCAGAATGTCCAACTTGTGCGGAGTTCCATGGGGAGAGCATTCCACCATACAAACTTGGTGTGACTTCCCCGCTTTACAGTATACATATACATGTATACATAATTGATACATTATTCATGTGGTTTTTTCATTGGTTGATTTTTTCATTGTATAAATATGACATACATTTATTCATTGGTTTGTGTAATCATACATTTATTCATATATGTATATATATGGCTATGGATCAATACCTATACATACCATTTTTAGGGGGATGAACATCCATTTACCAGCTATTTTGATGTTCACCAGGGGGATAGGGTTTTGACCCATCCCCATATATATATATATAAATAAACATATTAAACAACCACGGAGATGAAAACAGCCTTGTGCCGAGGTCGTGTCACATGACGCTTCTTTTCTAGATCAAATCTGTACAGATATCATCCACTTCGATGAGGCGGGGACACCACCCACTTCGTGGTGACCAAGACGATCGATGCGATTTTTTGATGGATACCCTCTGGTAAACTAACATAGCTATTGAAAATGGCCATTTATAGTGGATTTCCCCATTAAAAATGGTGATTTTCCATAGCTATGTTAAATTACCAGAGGGTACCCCTAGGTCTCACGCTAAACACATGTAAAATTCGGGATTGGCTAAAGATGTTCCCTTGAATCAATCCATTCAAATCCTTTGTTGGGAAAAAAATCCTGGGTAATCCTAGGTACAGCTGGTTTCTCCTATGAATAGTCAGTGGATATACCTAGATACAAGATGATACAAGTATGGTAGGGTCAAGATCCACCGACAACCAAGGAAATAGATAGTCTTGTAATTAATTGGCTTATTATGTAGGGTGAACAAGAGTGATGAGCACCGTTGTTTCTTTTCCTGCTCCATACATGCGATTATCACTGTCAATTGACGGAATTGATCAATAGTTTTCACATATTCAAAGGTTGTCCAAGCAGAAAGCGCTATTTTTTATATTCAAAAAGGCTAACAAGGCCAACTGACTGAAGCATATCATATCACATATGACAGTTATCGCCATTTCTTATCCTGATGGTATGTGCCCCAAGAAATTATAGGCTCAACCGTCATTTATATATATATAATTATATATATATAATTATATATATATATAATTATATATACTGTATATATATATATATCCCTGGCTGGTGGTTTGGAACTTGTTTTTCCATTCAGTTGGGAATAATCATCCCAACTGACTAATATTTTTCAGAGGGGTTGAAACCACCAACCAGTTTATATATCCATATTTATCCCATTTTCTACTTATTTTCTGATGGCAATTGTTGTGTCCCCAATTTTCTGAAACACCTTCTGTACGGGGCATTGACCAGCGCGCCAGTGCCAGCTGAAGTACTATGCTGGCAACTTCACTTTTTTCCAGAAGAAGGTAGCCGCAGAAGGGCGGAAGTTGAAACTTGCCTTGGGAAGTATGTGTTGAATGCTAGAAGGTCGCTAAGTTGGAGCAAATAACTAGTATTTCACATGGGTCGCTGGTAATTGTAACTATAGTCTGTTGGTTCAAACCTAGCTTAGAATGTGTCGTGCAAACTTCTTGGATAGATGATCGTGTATATGTTCCACCTTTTGTTTTCCAACTTCGCATTGTTTTCTATCTTTGAATCAAGAAATTACTGGGTGATGGGTGATGGATGACTTTCCAGGTTGTTCTTTTGTTTGTGTTGCCTGTCGGCTAGAATTGAATATTTTTGGTGGGACGCTGAAGAACGGTGGCTCCCCAAGAAGCTGAGATAGCTGGGACTGCTGCTGAAGTCCTCCAGTTTGCTCATCAATGGTCTTTCCCGTTGAATTCCCATTTGTACTTTCGGTCACTGGTATAGGCCCGGCAGCACAATACCTCTGAGTTGCTGAAGGCATGGTGCGCAGCATGTCTCTGCAGTGGGTCACATGCGGATGTGATTTACAAATGGTGGATCTTCCATCTCTATGTGGGTCAACCGAAGAATGGATATATTTTGGATACGAGTCAAGTCTGATCAAATCTTTCCTGGTCAGAAAGAAAAGATGCACAAGCAAGGAAAACGAAAAACAACATGGCCGAATACTAAAAGTAGAAGGCCATGGACAGCCAAGACAGCAAGAAAAGCAGCGAACTAGACACATTCATAATTCATATATATATATATATGATAGTATTATGTGCACACACACATATATATATATATAAGTACATATTTGCAGGGGGGTGATATGGTGCTAACAATTGACCAGTCAATCTGTGGTCCCCTAGTTCTCAGGTCTTGAATTTTGACCCATCCCGCTCTTTTTCAAGGTTCGTTCTGATGATGCTCCATTGCCCCTACCCAGAAAAAAGGCCATCTGGGGGGGCTTGGAGTTGCTGTTTGGAAAGGGCAGGGATGATGCCTTCTTTGTAGTTGAACTAAAAACTGCTTAGATCCATGGTGTCATGTGCAAGTGGCGCCACCATTTCACCATAGGGATCCATAGCTGCTGGGAAACCCCAGTCAAGGAGACATGATTTGTGGCCAATGACATCATTCCAAAAATCATATCTCTGTTGTCTAAGTAGCGTCCATAGTACATGTTGAATCCAATATCAATCGATATCATATCCCACATCAACACCCAATATCACCCAATGTACATATAATATAGATGTATGTATGATATAAGTGTAATTCAAATTTATATAAATATAATATGTATCTATATAATTATGTATAATATATATATATGTATACACATTGTATATACTCTATGTATATCATGATACTTCCCACATGATATTACCACCGCCGTCACCACCACCACCAGCATCAGTGAGGTTATGCCCACAAAGCCACAGGATGGAGGCGGGGATGGACGTTCATTGGGGTATATTTCATTGGGGTCTATAGCAACTCCCAAAAAGATAAAAACTGCTAAACTCCTAACTGTAGTGATAAATCTATTTTCCAAGTTGAATAGTGTGAGGCGGTTGTATGAGACTTTAAGTGCCACATCCCCGACTTTGCGATCTCTTCCGCAGAATTTCACGATGAGGCAATTTCCCAGTGGTGCAGCGGTTGTCATGCACCCATCTTTTGGAACTCGCTCAGTCGTGGCGCGTGTGCTGCGTGAATTGGGCGCTTCCGACGCTGCAATGGCAGCGCTGCCAACATCGGCAGGCCAGATTGAAGTCCGGCAGGCCCGGGAAGTTGCAGATCTCAACGAAGAAGAGTGAGGTCCATCGTAACTTGAGGCTGCTTCCATGACGGAAAATTAAGGCAGCTGATTGGTGTATGGTTTTGTTTGTCAACTGTCTCGGTCCTTTCTCTTTGCTAGTTTGGGCCACCTGAAGCCGGCAGGGAGAACTTGCAATGACGTTTGGTTTGTTTATCGGGGCTTGTCCATCGATCTGCCGGTGGAGGTGTGTTCCCGGGCTGCAGCTACTGCTGTGAGGCGTCACAACAACAACAACAACAACAACAACCATATTTTCCGAGTTCAGTGGGAAATGCTATAACAGATCTTCCCCCAGTCAATGACAGTAACCACGGTTTGATCCACAGCTTTTGGTTGAATGAAAGTCAAAGCTACGATACACTGGGAATCTATATATAAACACACAGTGAAGAGGATGATGATTTGGTTTGTGATTTTGGGCACTGTTCATTTACTTGCTTTATAGTTTGTTAATTGCTTACCAGAATGTTGAATCAGGTTGAATCACTTGCATGTGTGATCGATTAATGGACGTTCAGACACAATCAAGGGGAATAGCGGCACACTCGTTTGAGATGCTTTCAGCATGTTCAACATGTTTGGCTTTCAGGTTCGGATTCGGATCAGAAACGACACCGTTGATGGCTGTATCGACCCCTAAGATCGTTTGCTTTCTTTTAGTGGTCATATGCTCATCCCTACCTGGGATGATGACTCCTTTGTATCTTCCAGGCGCTTGAAATCAGCGAGAGAAAAGATATGGAGATGGAGAATGCACATGATTATATTATAGTTATTTAATGTTATTTACATATACAGGGGAACGAACGTAGCAGTAAAATAACATATCGTCCACGTGGCAGTCCTTTGGCGCACTGTGTTTTTTCTTTTCGCCAAAACATCCAATTGTGATGCCCCATGGTTATAATGTTTCCATGGTTGCAACGTGTTATAAGTCTATTTGGTTAAAACTACAAATTGCCATCGATCCATATTCCCAGCTATAATTTTAATGCACATATAAATCACATAAATAGATATATAAGCAACTAAATTATATGTTATAGGTACATCATATACGGACATAAATGTTTACTTTATTTTGATATTTTGATATATTCTTTGTTTCCTTATCGAAGCATGAATGATATGTTGCGATCAGTTCGTTTCCCCACGTTTTGCTCAGGGCTCCGCATTGCCTTGCCAGTGCCTGGGAAGGTGCAGCTCACGGATGGCCCCACTGGAATTCCATTCGAAACCATCCTTTTGGGTGATGAAGTTATCCCCATTTCAGGAAAGCAACATATGTGCATAATTGTGTGTTAATACGTATATATAATCATTAATTATTGTTATTCTATATATATATACACAGCACATAGTCAGAGAGAAACTTGAGAAGAAACCTTCGATTTTGGGAATGGAAGGTATGGCGTCCGTGTAAATTTGCCATTTCACCAATCCATCGATAGTTTCTTTTCCACCAATCGTTTATCTCAGTGTGTTTTTTTCATCGCATGGAGCATGCTTTCCTCTGGTCTCCAGTGCGGCGGTCCAATTGTACGTATTTGATTCCCAATGGGAGGTTTCCTAACATGGAGGTACCCCAAAGCATCCATTTTTTTTAAGGATTTTCCATTGTAAACCATTCATTTGTGGGTACCACCATTTATGGAAACCTCCATATTAGGAACTTTTTGGCTCAGTTTGAAGACTGGCCCTTAGAGTGCTAGACTGTTGGAGTCTGAAACTGGATAGCTCGGGGGCGAAACAGACGCAACTTGGATCCAGTCGCTTCCCGTGGTACTTTTGTCATTGAACTTGATGCCAAAAAATACCACCAACTGACTTTGAGACTTGTCTCACTGGGTTTCATCGATTGTTGCAAAAGCCTTTGCTTGTTCGGTAATTATGCGTGTCCAAGTATGGAGATTATGTTGGCGACTACTGGAGATACAAAGCATATCCGAGCACATTAGAGTCGAAATCCTTCGTCATGCACGTACTTGCCAATATTTGTATCTACATTTTTACGACCATACAGTATCATAACATGCTCAATCACATTCATAACCATACATGTGTTATCATGTCCATTTTTATAAGCTTTATACCCAATGTATCATATTCAGATGTGTTCAATAATTAATGACGAATATGTATTTATATACATATATATTCACATACATATTATATACAATATTACATACACATATGTATATATATGAGTGTATATTATAAATATAGTGAGTGTGTTTGTGTGTCAATGGGTTGTAAAGCCTGCATCACCGGTATGGGCCATTTGCATCCGCCATCAGGTCGAGGGCCTTACGAGTAGCAAAAAACCTATCCTGGAGCTCAAGGACGTGTCCTTTAAGTGACACTTTCGGGTTGATGAATGGATGGTGGGTCCATTCGGTCCATGGGTTCCGGGTCTCGGGCTTCTGGGGCTTCTGGGGGTGTGGGATTATCTTTAAACATATTTGGGAATAGTTCTTATCCCGCTACATAGCTAGACTTTTATTGCAGGGTATCTAAGATTGTAGATTGTAGATGTTAAATTCTGCGGATTTTAAGCATCACAAAAAATATGGGCTTGTTGTTGGTGATTTCCCTAGTGGTTGTTCAATGGTTAACTGGGCATTCTGCCATGTGAAGGATGTGAACTGGAGTCAGGGGATCCCCGGGGCCCAATGATCGAAGTCTGGATGGGGTACCTGACTTAGCAAACCTCCACTGCCCCAGTTGGAAGGTACTTGATGGCCAAGGACTACAGTCTACGACACATCAATGGCAAGGCATGTGACAACGGCGCAAAAACCACCACTTTATGACACTTTTCATAGGGAAAACTTGTGAAAATGGAGATGGCGGCGGTTTTCCCTTCAATTTTCAGACAAACCGAGCTCCTGCTTTTTTAGAGTCGTAGCATGTCGTACCAGATTTGGATAAGGTTCAAGCCTGACTATTGGCGAGGGCTAGCGGGATACCTGGGCCCAATTCATAAAGTGTGGGGGTTGGTTCATCCTGGATTAGCATTACATTATATTACATCTAATACTCTCCATCCAAGTTTCAAGTATTCGCTAGCTTGACCCATGCCAAGGATGTCTTGAGACGTCGAAGTTGACAGTTGCATTATTGCCCCCCTTGACTTGTCACCCCCAAAATGTTTATTTTGAATGCAGATGTGATGAAGAATTTCAACGTGTTTTGGAGAACAAATACTCAACACGGGCATTTTGGGCTGAAACCAATCATGTTTTGTGTTCAGGATGCTGGAAGTAACTACTTTTGACACTTGGAACAAGGCAATCCAATTTGATTCGCCCCTCTCCCAGTGGCCATGGATCGCATCACTCTGATGTGGTTAGTGCGTTTACGAGCTGCAGGGTATGAGGCCAAACTTGTGACATGATCAACCCATGTGATGCATAGTGTTTTCATATTTTATCAATCCCTTTTGATGTCCAAAATACCTATCAGAATCTAACATGATAATATTATTGATATTAGACCAGCCAAGTATAGCTATAGTCGGCATATACTCACCATCAACATCCATAAAGACCACATATAATCACCGCAAAACCACCATAAACCATGGTTGAAACATGTTAAAACCACCATAAACATCCATAAACCATAGTGAAAACCACCATAAACCATAGTTAAAACCATCATATGCATAGTTACCACCATAAATCCTAGATATTTCTGGCTGTTTTTAGCACCACAAAGTTCCCACATCGTTACCACATCCAGGTCACAGCGAGCAGCAGAATTGCCATTGTGGGACCCAACGGTCTGGTAGCCGATGTCCAGATGTCGTATGGGGATGGGTTAAAACCCGATGTTTTTAGAGCTATTTAGGATACCAAGGTGGCAGATGGTTTTAGACTGATATAGATTTACTGTATATTAATGTATGATAGTTTCATGTTGGTGGTTTCAAACATGGCTGGTTTTTTCCATAACATATGGGATGATCCTTCCCATTGGCTTTCATATTTTTAAAGATGGTTAAAACCACCAAGTAGATAATGTATGATAATGTTAGACATTCATCTCCAAGAAGTTTTGACTTGAAACATCTTGAAACATATCCAACATGTCCGAGCTACTGTTGTCATAAGTTGGAGGAATCAACCTAGGCTACGAAGGATTTAACTCATATAGTAACTGGCAGGTCGGTCGATGCCGAGTGAAAGGTGTGCCACCAGGATGGTAGTTCGATGCCATTCACTGTGTGTCAGATTTCCAGTTTTCCAACTCTTCTATCTATACTATCTATTTTGGGGTTGCTACGTGTATATATAATCAACTGTAGTTACATATATATATATAGCATATATAATAACGCATTTATACTTGATGATATATTCTATTAGTATGTCGAAGTGTTCGATTTATATGTTTTCGTGGATGGAACGATGATCGATGGATAAATCCAGCAAGGTCCCTCACCACGAGTAATGGTAGAAGCCGCAAGCAGAAAAAAATGGACGTGATTGTAGGGTTGTCACGGCTAACCCTCAAAAACTTCTCGCTACCCTCTGGTAAACAAATAGTTTGCTATTGAAAATGGCCCAGTCGAAATAGTTGATTTACCCATTGAAAGTGGTGGATCTTTCCATAGTTTTTTGGAAACGTTTACCAGAGGCTAACCCTGAGACCTCTCGCTATATGGTACCACAAAAACCCAACTCAGGTTCCGGAAAGTCGACGCTGCTGTGGGGAACCTCGTGGATCGTAAGCGGAATCGCAGGTCGTAAGCGGACCCCACCTAGCCCATCATGTGAGGCCCATGGAGCAGGTCATAGAAACCTATAGAAACGTATCGTGGGTCTATGTTAATTGAACACAGTGCAACTGGTTGTTTGATGATGATGATGATGATGATGGTTGGGATGGTGATGATTGGGATGGTTGTGAGCTAGTAAGGGAATTCTCCCTCAACCAGAAAGCGTGATCGCGCTCAGTGTTTGATGGGCGAAGGGGCCCCTGAAAGTGAGGATCACTCACCTTAAAATCACATGAGTGGCAGAATCCCTTCCTAGATTTCGCAAGATCAAGCTGCCCATAATTAATTCGGTTGTTGAAAAAAAACCTGTGATTATCGGGTTGAAACGGGCTACTTGTCACCTGACAATGGATATTGAAGCCAAACATCTGCAGGCTTTTGGGGTCAGGAATGCTGACCTGCGTCCCATACGGTAGTGGACGTGCAATTTCGGGTTGCCTCAAAATTTGGAAACCAGAGATCAACATCCAATGATTCATCATGAATCATGAATCATGTTCTCGATTTATTTGATGGCAAAAACAACATCTCCATAAAATGGTTCGTTCATAGTTCATACCCTCTACATCCAGCAATGGTATTGTTCATAGGGGACAAGACCGTTCCAGCACAAGGTGGTAAGTGACCCCCAGTGTTGGTTTATAAACACCATTATATAACTATAGTCTATAGTTGTAATTTCTATAACTCCAACTACTGTAATAATCATGTTTTTATTTACCATTAACCATTAACTATTATAAGTTATAATTATGTGCACCAACTTAGCGTTTCGGATTGGGGCACCATTGAGGCAAGAACTGGGGGCACCGTGGCACCGCCCGCACACTGCAGGTCTTTGATTTGCGGCGAGCTCAGGCAAAGGGACAGCCGTTTTTGGTTGGATGGGTGCAGGGTACCATTTGAGCTGCTATATTTGCCCTCTGGTAATTTAACATAGATCTGGAAAATCATCATTTTTAATAGGTAAACCATGGTAAATCATTATAACTCATCCAACTTCATCGGACTAAATGGGCCATGGCTTCCATAGTTCTGTTAAAAAGCCAGAGGGTACCTATATTGAATGCGGGGTAAAGGTGAAGGGTAGAGTTTTTCTCACACATGAATGTACAAAGTTGTTTTTATCGGGATGTATATCTACACATCTTTTAGGGCATTCAAGCTTGGTTGGCCGGTTGGTGATTAGTTTTTTTCATAGGTTGATACAGTCTAACCATGGAAATTTGCATGGTCACCTCGTGCATTTTTTTTCAAAAGTGGGTACGGTCACCATGATATCCCACCCTGTTCAGGCCCACTATGGATGGTTTATTTCATGGAAAATCCTACTAAAATGGATGATTTGGGGGTACCCAGATACAAGATAGGTAGATAGATAGATAGATAGGTAGATAGACAGATAGATAGATAGCCAGATAGACAGATAGATAGATAGATAGATTATAGATAGATTATAGATAGATTAACAGCATATAATATAGTTAGCCCATAAGTATTACCACTTTAGGCCACACCCCAATTTTTGAAAAGCATCATGTTTTTTCGCATTTCAGGATCTGATCAGAGCTTTGAAGAGTAAAATCTAACTCAAGGATCCTGAGCAAAGCAAAGTTGAAACTGCAATGTTTTCTCATGCCAACAATATCTTCAATGTTGTTGGTCTTGCAACTTTGAATTATGTTCACCTTTGATTTGTTGCATCACCCAACCCATATATTACATACATGGTTCATCATGGCTCTTGTTGGTCAAACAATATTCCGTTTTTATTGTAACAACAAGATGATGAATATCTATGAATAATATCTCCCTACATTTGTCCAAAATGTGAAACGTTGTTTAGTGTCCTAATTTCCTGGTAGTGTTGTAATTCTCCCACAACTCTTGGATGGAGTAAAAGCATTTGTTTCCTGCAGATGATCCCTTAAACATGTGCAGGAACATGTGGTTTTGCTGGCAAATCTTCCTGGAAATTTGATCAAAAAACTGCTGGTAAAAAATCCACATGCCCATGAAACCTAAAGAATAATTAAAGATTGATACCAATTTCCAGTAAACATGAGTAACCACAGTTATGGCCCTTTAAATACCAGTTAGAAGTACATGTCCTTAAAACATCTTATAAACCCAATTTATAGAATGTTTTTTTTATCCCATAGAAATAACAAGTTATAACTCATAGCCATGGCCATAACTGCACCATGAAACCACCCGAAAATACCCGAAACACCAGGCCCTGTGGGGACGAAAAGGGGCAGGTCGGAGAGGTGCATCGACACAGGCGGAGTTGTTCATGGCGATTTCATGGTGACTTTCTGTTGTGAAATCAGTGAAATCGGACGTTTTTTTTATGGTGATTTTAGTCATGTTTGATGGTGATTCACATGGTTTTGTGTGGTGATTTTAGTGATGGATTGAAATTCTGACATTGAAATATGTTGAAATAGTTTGAACTGGAATATGGTTTGGGCAATGTTATGAAAAATAGATCAATGGGTCATGTTTAAATCTACATTGATTCTTGGACGTGACATGTGAAGCTTGGGGAATAGCGCTATAAGAAGAATATGAATAATATGGGAAGATGTGTTTTCTTATTTAAACATTGGGTACATCACATTGCTGCCATTGCTGTTGAACAGTTTGCACGAAAAATTATGAGACGAATCGTGTGCTTGGCCTAAGTTTAGCATTGCTGATTCAATTCATTTCTCTCTCAAGATTTGTGCTTGGCAGATTTCGCATCGGAACCCGGGGCGACTCTGCGACTTGGTTGTTGTGTCCAGAGGGAAGATGGTCCTTGCTAAAGACGTCCGTTTTGTCACACATTCTCAAGCGATCAAATTCATTGGGATGATGGTCCTTGCAACGAATATCCATTGCGGTGCACTCTTGGGATGAATGTCTGCATTTTGTGCCACGAATGCTGGCCTTGCGCAGGGGTCTTCGTTTGGCTTATGTGGCACAGTCACATGCGACGCTGGGCGATGAACTAGTTCTGACGGCTACTGTTTTTTCTCGCCAAGGGTTGTTGGTTGTTTGGTCTTTTTCACCACCTACTGCACGTTACTTCAGTGTGTGGTTTCTAAAGCTGACTTTTGCATAATTTGTCCGGAATGATGCAGAATGTGTTCTTTATTGTTTAGACATATTTGCTTGGGCAACTAATAATTCAAAAGGATTCACAAAGTACCGTATAAACACAATATACACTGCACATCACTGCACATACGTGATTCTTGTTCACAGTTGTTCTGCTGTTCAATTTATTTCCCTGGAACATGTATGTCAACATTCCTACTGATCTGGGGTTTCTGAAATTGGAGGCGCCCGCAGCAATTGGTTTCCCTCAATAAAAACACCCACAGGTATGGCCATGGCTATGAGTTATAACTGGTTATTTCTATGAGATTATACATTCTATAAATGGGGTTTTGTTTGTACTTATATATAACTGGTATTTCGGGCCATAACTGCAGTAACTTGAATGATTTTGACCATCTTTGGGACCCCATACGTGCCATCGCCCTGAAAGGTTGACTTCAAGGGAATTTCATGCAGCTTGTTTCGACCGTTGTGGAGAAATTCCCTTAGGCCTTAGACCTTACAGATCAGTACCCCTGATTTATCGGACACATTCCCTGACTTGTTGAAACTTGAATATGAAAACAACGTGTTTTCACGACATCGTCAGCGGCTTCACCCAGGTTCCACTTGAGTGAATACGCCAAGTCCTTTGCTCAGAGACGGCATTGTCCAGGACTTGCCAAAGATCATCTGAATCTGGTTGGTGGTTGGGAACATTTTTTATTTTTCCATATATTATATTGGGGAATAATAATCCCAACTGACTAATATATTTTTCAGAGGGGTAGGTCAACCACCAACCAGGAATGTTAACTACATAAAAATACTGAATGATGAGGGACATGAACTGTTTCGAAGATCCAATCCCATGAATGAAATGTATTGTCATGAATCTCATGTTCCGGGGCGACCCTCGAAGTCTAGCCATGTATGTTTGCAGGTTTGCTTCGGAAATTCATGGGCCCTTGGCCATTTTATCGGATCATCCCCTTGGGAAAGTCACTGTTTAGTAACTGGGGTTGTATAATTACCCTCTGGTAATGACTAACATAGCTATTGAAAATGGCCATTGAAATAGTGAGTTTTCCCATTGAACATGGTGATTTTCCATAGTTTTTTGTATGTTTACCAGAGGGTAACCCACTTTGTGGGACGATCTGCCGCAGGTGTACGCCGGAGGAGTACATCCAAGTGCGCTTCCGGAATGGCAGCTTGACGGAATCGCGCTTTTTGACACGTTGAGGTCTGCGGTGATGATGTTTGTTCTTCCACAGTTCAAAAAGGTGTTCCAAAGTTCAAATTTGTTCATGATGTCACAAGGTTAACACACTAAGTTGATGATTGAGGGCGGTTGATGTTTGTTGATGTTTGTTGTTGTTGTTGTTGTTGTTGTTGTTGTTGTTGTTGTTGTTGTTGTTGTTGTTGCTGCTGCTGCTGCTGCTGCTGGTGTTGTTGTTGTTGTTGTCGTTGTTGTTGTTGTTGTTGTTTTTTTTGTTTTTTGTTTTTTAATATACATGATTTGTTAACAATGGAACAACGTGAAACAACATGAAAGAACATGAAACCACATGAAACAACATGTAATATTTGCTTAAATGATGTATCATATAGTTGACCAACCCCCATAGGGGATTGTGCCTGAAGGAATGGGGTATAGATGGGTATAGAAGACATGATGATTGTATGATGTTCATGGCTTTCTATCCAGTTGATTTGAGACTATTTTGATTCACCATATGGGAATCTCATTGAATCAGTGGAACCAATAGCTATGTTAGATTACCAGAAGGTACGCATCAAATTGCCCCATTTTCAGACAAGGCCATATTTGTCATTTGTGTAGCCATTTCGTGATATTCAGATAACTTTAAGTATGTGAAAGATAATATAGGATAGTATAGGTCCAAAAGAATATGAGACCCCCAGCATAATCTACACATTCTAACACAATGCTGACACATATAGATCTTGACACATATTCTGACATTGGTTCTTACTTGCATAATATGTTTAGATATGTTTAAATATTTGCTTTGATATATTTTCTGACATATCTTGAGACATGCCTTCTAGCAAATCTTCTGGCATATATTTTGGGGAACTATTCCACTATTCCAACATGTCAAAATAGTGTGACATTTGATTTGCCAAATTTTAATTGACATATCTTGACCTGTATTTGACATTTGCTCTGACAATTTTCATGTGACAGATATTCGGACAGTCTGTCATCAACGACATGAAAGGCTTGACATCTAGTGGGATCTGGCCTGGCTGCTCCGGCAACTACTCTTTCCCAATATATGTGTCATATATATACATAAATATATATATATACGTCATATATGTGTCCTACATGCATTAAAAATAAGTTCTGAAAATATTGAGTCCTGACATCCCCTGACATTCAGAATGTATTTGAAATGATAGCACCCCAAAAAAAGATAGAATACTAAGGTCCTAAAACAGTGAAGAATCTAAAATATTGTGTGAAGATGTTATATGATAGATATTATATGATATTCTGAAGATGTTCTTAGTTTGCCAACGAGGCAAGCGGGTACACGGTGGGATTTGCACCGTCGTGGCGCTTTTGGCCCTCCCAGGTTATGACGAAGAACTTCAGAAGAGGCGTTGCGACTGCGCCGCCGAGTCCGCCTTCGACTAAACCTTGGTACTTTAACCGATGTTAGCCCCTAGCAACCTCTGGAATATGTGTTGAAAGTATCGTCCAACAAAACCTACTCAAATAGCGGTGACTTATATAATCTTATATATGTTTCTCTTTTTTCGGGACTGCGATTTTAGGATACTTTAATCTTTTGCTGAGTATCATGATGATGTTGATTTTGGGGGACTGTCATCCAAGGGGCATCGATGGCTGACTTGATGGATGTGCCTCTTCTATTTTCGGTGCACATATATGGTGGTATCCATAGTCACGGGAGTATTCCAATAGCTGGATTATAAGGGAAAATGCAATCGATAAATGGATGATTTTGGGGTACCCCTATTTCAGGAAACCTCCATATGATTTGTTTTGGTATCTAGATGCACCATAGGCCCCTACTGACTACTGGTGAATCGGGTCCCACGACCCCAAGTGAAATCAATCATCATCAATCCAAGATTTAAGACTTCTGGGATGTTTGTTTGTTTGTTTGTAATTGGGAGATAGCAAATCCCACATGCAATACATGTACGTAATGATCAGCCCTTGAATAGCTGCGTTTCCAATGATCAATGGATATCTCCAGTTTGGCTCTGCCAAAAACTGGAGAAACAACCAAAACACCACAGTTTACGGTTTAAAGTTTAGCATTATGTTCTTCCATACGCATTGCAATTTTATTTTGTAGACCATTGAATCACCATTGAATCATGGTTGAAACCGCCCTGACACCCACATCGTTTGATCCATGCTTCGAGTCAAGCTATAATCACCATAACCAATTGCTGCAATAAACCCACTTACCTGTATCTGAATTGTCAATGTTTTTCCCCAAACAGTGTGTCCACACTGAGGGGGTTCTTACGGTAACACTTTTAAGGCCCGGTGTTCAATCGAGGTGGTATCGGAAGCGTCCGGCATTTACACAAAATGCCTCTTGTGAAATGTCCATGTGCATTTCGACTGCGCAGGCTCGCACAAAACACTGGCCCCGGGATTAGCGTCCGGCATTTTCCCTGTAAAATTCCGCACAAACTGCCTCTTGTGACATGTCCATGTGCCTTTCGACTGCACAGGCTCGCACAAAGTGTGCTTCCCGGTCTTGGGGTCAGTCTTCCTCCTCAACATCCTCCTCCTCAACTTTATCATCTTCTTCCTCCTCAACATCCACATCATCATCTTCCTCTCACCATCATCATCATCATCATCGTCATCATCATCACCATCACCACCATCACCACCACCACCACCATCATCATCATCATCATCGCCATCATCATCACCACCATCATCATCATCATCGTCGTCGTCATCATCATCATCATCATCACTATCATCATCATTCATCATCATCATCTTCTTCTTTTTCTTCATCTTCATCATCTTCACCATCTTCTTCTTCTTCATCATCATCACCATCATCATCTTCATCATCATCAACATTTTAATACATTATCTTTTTACTCCACCCACACTGTTTGGGGTCTCTTGCCGGGATAATTTATTCCCTTGTCCCATGAAAACCATTGAAAACCCATTTGGGGATGGGTCCAAACCTGGTTATTTATTACTATAGTTTGAGAAAGAATACCCATTTCAGCAGCGGATTCATAATGGCTACCTGAGGGTGTCATTTTATGACTCATGTTGCACATGTTTTTGTCATTTCCACCGCAAAATCCCATAGTTTTCCCACGTGGCGAGGCTCCTGGCAGCTCCGGACCAAGCCGAAGCGGCGATGCTTCAACGTCTGGCAACACGCTTCGGCTTGGGCCTCCCAGCGTCTATGGCCAGTTATGGCCCTTAAAAACTGGGCCAACATTTATGGATTGGTGAGACTTTATGGCAATTAACAGATGGGAAAATGATGGGACATCTGAAAATATCTGAAAATGATGGAAACATGATGAGAAATCACTATGGGATAAAATAATTCCTGCAACTGGTTTTATATCATGAAAAACAACAGTTGTAACTGTTAAGAGCGACAATCAAGAATAATCAAGTTTTTGTTTCTCCGGGGGAAAGGCAACTGATACTGTGGATGGTTACAAAATGCTGCACCAGTTGGTAGATGGGCAAAATCCCATTGTAATCCCACGAATTTTAAAATGTTGAATTATGTTACCGATGGTTACCATCTAGTGCAGGATTTTGTCCATCCACAGTATGTTGGGAACCCACAAATCATCATTTAGTTTCCGATGTGAAACACCAGGAGTCTGATATTTCAACATTTTTGCCATGAAGGATATGGGTGGGGGAATGTATGTACAAATTACTTGGTTGGGTCTAGATATTCTTCGCTGAAAACATCAAACGTTTTTTAAAACTTACCCGTACTTATTATGCTGTTAGGCGCATAAAGCACAGTGGTCATTGGACAGGAGAAGGTGAGCAAATCTCGAGGAAAACGGTTGTTTTTGGACAGTCTGGGACATTGAAACTCTTGGGTATTCTTTCAATTGTAGAAAATTCGCCCCACGAAAATGCTGCGATGTTGTTTTGTTCATTCACGGCAACATCAACAACTGGTTTTGATCCCTGATTGATGACTACATTCAGTATTATAGAAACATTTTTATGTTATACCATTGTGGGTTCACTGTAACTATGGTATCTCCATTCCCATAGTTATACCATACGTTATACGGTCTTCTTCTGGATGATTCACCACGCATCAAGGGTTCAGCTCGATGTCTGACTCCAGGCAAATATGGCAAGCAGGTGGAGGTGACGGCGGGGTCTTAGGTGTAAATCAGCTGCTAAACCACGATTTCTGCCTTTGTACCACTCTCGGTTTCTAGGGGTTGTTTCATACTGCGGAAATTTGAGGGGGATTAGTCAACTTCATGACCTCACAACGCATCAGCATAGATGGTTCGTATACAGGAAGCCACCACAGCGCCCAAATGGGAATTCACTGTTTCAGTGATGACAAGCCACGGGTAGAGAGATGTCCACGGAAAGGCGATAACAACCAGTGAATTACAGGATCTCAGCAACTTGCTGATTTCTTGTCATCTAAGTATCATGTATCTCATATTCACCACTGGACATCCATGGACATCAATGGACTAGGCAGACGAAACAGAATTGCCACTGGACATAGGCCTTATTGGGATCTATCGACACTACCTAGAGGTCTGTGAAGTATTGACTATGGGTCAACCTTCCAGACCATCATGTTCAGAGTAAACATGTTATCTTCGATTTGCGGAAGGGGTAATGGCCAGGTGATTGTCACAGTTGTTTCGCCCGAAAAACAGCCTGCACAATCTTAACAGTTGCAGAAATTCACCTGGTTTATTTCGGCTTATTTCATGGGATTTTCATGGTATTTTTCCATTGTTTTCCAAAGTATGCAAGCGTATAGTTACAGGAATTATGGATCATCCCATGGCCCTGGTGCTGGATGATCCCATGATCCTAGTCCCCAGATAGACCATTGTTGAACTTTCCCATGGATTTCCAGCTTATCTTAGTTGAGTTGATGGTTAGTTGATGGTTAATAAATGTTAATAATGGCTAACGCAGCCCGAGAGTTGGTTAAGAATCCTAAAGCTTGAGACCCAGGGTCCCTCAAATTCTTATTGTTAAATGCAGGCTAATGTCCACCACAATAGGCCGAGGGTCCCTCAAATTCTCAGAGCATTCTTAGATATGTATTGTATGCATTTGCGCAATTTGGAGCGAGCTAAAGCGAGGTAACGAGGTGGAGTTGGTAGATTTGACAAGAGACATACGAAAAAAACTATTTTTTTAGAGCCTTTTTTTTTTGCAAAGCCTGGCTTGTCTGAGTTTCATAAGAGCAGTGCAGAAAACAACATTTTTTTAGATAGCATCGTCCACAGGAAGAGTGGCATTGTCCATGCCTTGCAACCGTTGGGAGACTACACGTTGTGCGGTCGTCCAGTGACCGGGAACTACGTAGAGTTACAAAAAGCCGACACCGAAGACATGGAATGCTGCATCCTTTGCGGCCGTCAACTAGGAGCAGCAGCTAAGTCAAGCTGATCATGCGACGATAGAAAAAAGGAGCGCGACCTCACTTTCAGGCACATCAGAGTGAAAGATGACAAGAAGGACTTTGAAGAGTCACTTACATGTTAACATAAATGTTTCAATCTTAACCAGGATCAGCAGATATCAAGTTTGATGTAAAAAAGGAACATTGAAAGAGACGCGCAAACTGCGATATATCAACACGATTAGACGCGATCAGCAGAGATCGAGTCTAGTCTCAAAAGTGTTCACCAGAGTTCCTTTTGGCTTTCAGCAGTCTAAATCTGATACCAGAATCGCTCCATCCAATATCCGCAATGTTGGCACTTGAGATTCAGTCCTTTATGGTCATGATCTACACCTGGATGGGGGATGATCCGAAAAATCGGTTTGACTGCCAGGAGAAATTGGAGAGCTTGGCCGAATGCATCAGCAGGGTGATCCGACACCTGGGCTTGAGCAATTTGACCGAGCACCTGGGCGACTTGTGGGTGAATACCCGAAGGGCATTATGCTCCTTCAAAGGAGTCAAACTGGAAGCGTCTGATGACATATCCATATCGGCAATTGGGGCCATTCCTCATCGGACAAGAGGCTTCAGGGCCTTAAGGGAGCTGGACCATTGCATTCTCCAAATTGAGCTTCTCCAAATTGAGCTGGAAGAAGCCTATGAGACCGTGCAAGAGTTGATTCTGGCGTGTGACCCAGGAACTCAGTTGGAGACATCCATGCAGTTGATTTTTGACACCATGGAGGATATGATGATCATCATCAGCGCACCCATCGACCTTAGACCTGCCGATTAATAGGACTCGGACATAAGTCGTGATCAGCGGCGAGGAAAAAGTTGAGGCAGCTCGGCTGACCAGCGAGACTGAAGATGTTGGCATCAGAGCCACACTGCAAAGTCAGATAAATTTAAGACAGATTGCAGTCACAATGAGCATGAAATCAGATTCAAGTTCATTGTGCATGGCCGCAGCCCAATTTTTTGGGAACAATTTTCCATCACCAGGTTTGAAAGAACAACCAGGAACAGACTTTACATGTATCTTCAAACAAAGTGTTCATCAGAGAGCTTTGCGCACATGCATGCAACACCACAACTAGGCAGACAGGATGCCCCCCTGACATTCGACAGAGACAGGATAAACTATTCTCCACTTTTGCAAAGCCGGGCTTGTCTGAGTTTCACAAGAGCAGTGCAGAAAAAAACATTTTTTTAGAGCCTGGAATATTTTTGTTTTTGCAAAGCCGGGCTTGTCTGAGTTTCACAAGGGCAGTGCCGAAAAAACATTTTTTAGAGCCGGATTTTTTTTTTGCAAAGCCGGGCTTGTCTGAGTTTCACAAGACCAGCGCTGACAAAACATTTTTTTAGATTTTAGAGTCTGAAAAATTGCTTTTTCGCAGCTGCGACCTAGGCTAAACCCCAGCCCTTTGCAGCCAGGGCAAAGAGAGAGAATGAGAAGGCACATGCTTTGAAGGCAAGGGTCCTGTAGCACAATGGTCAGAGTGTCGGACTTCACGCTTGAAGGTCTGAAGTTTGAATCCCGGGTCGCCTATGCTTTGGGCATCTAAAAGGGACCTGTAGTGTGCCTTTCACAATCACACCGCGCGCGCAGCTTGTCAGAGTTGTTGCAAGGCCCGGTTTCATCCCACAGGGCGTCACTCCACACAATCGCAGTGCAAAAATCATTTCCGTCGCACAAGGGGTCAAAAAAAATCAGATCGAAGAAAATTGTTTTTTTCGGAGTGCTGGTTTGGACTTCCGCACTCCACGCAAAGAGGTTTCGGCTGACAACAGTTGTAAGTACTGTACTTATAACCTCATTTTTAGACAGTATAACCGCACTTATATAGAACATAATTTACAAGTGGTAAAATAATGTTGCCAGAATCAAGCATGCGTAGTGCAAACGAAGAACTTTCAGATCCGACATGCAGTTGTTTTCATCTAGTGGCGGGTTGCAATCCACTGTGAAAAAAGTAAATAACAGTGCATACAAGGAGAGCATAAGACTGAGACCAATGGGGCATGGCTGATCATGGCGTGCGTGTGCTGGTGCAGTCTCGGCTGGCAATGCGGAACAGCGTTTGAGCACGCCTTGCAAGGAAATTATAGACGAGTACACGCGAGGCACTGGCTGGCATTCAACTGCTTACACCTGTTGTGGCGCCAGAGGAGAGCAGCGCATCGCGTTGGCTCTTCCCTGCGTGCGACTGGTGCGGAGGTGACTTCGCCACTGAGAAAAGATGAATTTTACAGGTGCGGTGCTTTGCCTAAAATGTCGAAAATGTTCAAATGTTCTTGACTATATTTGTGTTTTTTGCCGGTCGCCCTGCAGGTTGTGCTGCAACTCTGAGTGTGCGGAAGCCGACGCTGAAGCGACATGGCTTGCTTGTGTTGGAGCTTCGCCCAACATGCTTGGGAAAACAATGTTTCATCAAGTTTTTGGGAAGACAATGTTTCAGGTCCCAATGTCTATCCACATATAGATTTTGCGTTGATTGGGAAGCAGTCCAAGCATGCCCGAAAAAAAAACTTTTTGGATCTTGAAAATTGTTTTTCTGCAAAGCCTAAGTTTTCTTCAAGTTATTGGGGAAAACAACGTTTCAGGTTCCCAAGTCTATCCACATATAGATCTTGAGTGGATGGGAAGCAGTCCAAGCATGCCCGATAAAAACAATTTTTTGGAGCTTGGAAATTGTTTTCCTGCAAAACCTAAGTTTTCTTCAAGTTTTTTGGGGAAAACAATGTTTCAGGTTCCCAAGTCTATCCACATATAGATCTTGAGTGGATTGGAAGCAGTCCAAGCATGCCCGATAAAAACAATTTTTCGGAGCTTGAAAATTGTTTTTCTGTAAAACCCGATTTCATCCCATAAGACCATAAAGGGTCACTCCACAAAAAAATGAACCGCAAAGGGGAATTGCAAACCTCACGTCGTATAAGCAGTAATTTAAGAATTTGGCAGTCCTATTCCAGGGTCCAAATTCTTAAAGTACTATGTGCTTGGTATGGCTGAAAACATGTAGCCCGCCTTGGATTCGAGCCCCTCAAATTCCTATACACTGAATTCTTATACACAATACTCAAGCTGTGGTTGATAGAGGCTGATTGATTAATGGAAGAATGATCAGTTACCGTTGATGGCCGTAGCTTTTCGGTCATGGCTCGATTCGCGAAACAATGCTGCGCCGCAGGCGGTGCTTTCTCGGCGCAAACAGCGGAACGACTGGCGTTACGAGGTGCCAGCGGGGATGGTGTTGCCGTTGACGCTGTAATTACTCTCTGGTAAACATACGAAAAAACCTGTTGAAAATTGCCTTTTAGTTCGTTGAAAAATTGTGATTTTCCATAGTTCTGTTAAATTACCAGAGGGTATATATTTCCCTTGATGTGTGAAACATGTACCTTTTTATAATTTGATATATTAATTTGATTTGATGGTTTGCTATGAAAAATCACCGTTTGATTTTATGAGTAATTGCATATCTGCAAGTGGGGCCATGTTCCATAGCAAACTGTTAGAATACTGGAGGGTATCCGCTCTTCCCAGCTATATGGGTGTTCTTGGACCAAACACGCCTGATATGTTCAGTGTCGTCGGGTGAGATTGTTTGAAAGTTATGGCAATGGCAAGGGAAACCATGGAAAACCTCTATCCAGTGGTTCATCATGTTCTCATTAAAATTGCAATAGAATCAGATTGATGGTAAATTTTGGTACATCCCCCATTTTCGAACACTCCCGAAGTGGAAAAAACAACAGAAACGATGCAGAAACGATGCAGGTGAAATGGCAAGATCTGGCAGAGAAGCAAAACACCTTTGCATCTCGACGATGGGCTGGGGGTGGCTTGGGCAATAGCTATGGAAAATGGCCCATTTACAGATGATTTTCCCATTAAAACCTTCATTTACAATGGATTTTCCATAGCTATGTTAAATAACCAGATCGTATATATATATATATATATATAATCAACTATGTATATTACAGGTGTAGAAGGGAAATACGAAAGCGGAAACCCTGCAGTTATGGCCGTTTACCAATTATAAGCTCTTTTTCCACTGGTTATTTCTATGGGATAAAAAACATTCCATACATGGGGTTAGTTCAGTACTTATACCTGGTATTTCGGGCCATAACTGTGCACAAATTTGAGGCTCAACAAAAGCAGTGCAAAGCCTGTTTTCTTGAGTTTCCTGCTGGTACCAGTGGTGATCACCCAGGAGTCTACAGCCAAACTCAGACAGCTGGGTGTGGAGAGGCCGGGACTTTCGGGGCCGGGAAATTTTCGAGCTCAATGGGGGGTGAACCAGAGTCAGGTCAAACTTGGATTTATGCTGGACATCCACAGTTGAATGGGTTGAAAAGAACATTTCTAGCTGGTGCCATGCGGTGTGTCCATGATTCCCATGGCGGAAAGCCGTCTCAGGTTGGCAAGCGCTTTAGATGAACGCTTGGCCGTTGGAGCCATGGATTCCGAAGCTTGGGCCTTTTCAACAAGGATCCAACAATGGCTGTGGGTCAAAACCATGGTAGCCCACAGTTATGGCTGTTTACGAATCATAAGTGGAGATAGCTGTTTATACATGGGATTACAGTATACATTCCATAAATGGCGTTTTATAAGTACTTGTACCTGGTAAAGGGTTATAACTGCAGGTACCCCAAAATAGTACGTTAATGGATTATTGGCAATGCACGGCAATTTCATAGGTTTCGACTCGTTTTGACCCATCCAACACTGGAAACAGTGAGACTATCCACTGTGGAAAAGAAGCGCCTAGCTTTCTTGGTCTCAAGTGACTCTAAAGATGTGGTCCCTAGACGTGACCTTTGTACCTTTTAAATATATAGATGTATGTATATTTCTTAAATAGGTGTATACTCCTGTAGGGCGTGATACGAGGTTTATATATATATATATATATGTGTGTATATTATAGATAGGCTTTTATTTTGTGTACATGCACAATACAACCATATAGAAACAACAAATCATGGACTAGTTTAGAACTAAAGCAGAAGGAGATTGCCCAAGATTTTGGGCAAAGGATGTTGGTCCACAAAACGACTCATGGAGATGCACCCAGCAATCGTCGTTGCAAGTGACTGTTTCAACCCAATTGGCATTGCAGCGACAACCACCAGGGCATAATCGGCCCGGGCAGAATCAACAACAATGCTCGTGTAATTCAAACATTGCGGTTCCAACAACAAAAAACAACAACAGAAGGATTTACTTGTCTTTTACTGCTTCTCAAAAGGGACCCGGCAACATAGATCCACAATGTTGATTTTTTGACCCAGCTCAAACGCTGCGGAGGAACAGGGGTATCATGACGGTTTACCTGCCCATCGTTTTCAGACTCAGACTGCGCGTTTCCAAACTGTTTGACTCACATTTCGGCATAAAATACCAGCGTTTGTTTCAGTCGGAGCCTTGCCCTGACCAGTGACCCCAGATCAGATCAAGCATTGTGCCAAGCAAAACTGAAAATGAGGAACGATAATGTGCCAAGCACCCACCAAAAAGATAGAACAGTCAGATCCCACAACAAGAGTGATCAATGATCAACGATTTCTATCTTTTTGGATACTGCCTCAGTGAAAACGACGACGTAAGGCGGAACGGCGGAACTCAATAAAGGTGCTGTGGAACATGACGTTTGGCCACCGGCATTGGTGATATCAGTCACATACCGGTGATATACCCATCATTCATCCATGATGTTCCAATGGCATGCCACATAATAGAACTACCCAAGACACTACCAAGGTCTACCGAAACATGCACCCACTCATATATCATATACACACACTTAGACTTAGATCACCCTTCACCGGAAGAAAAACGAACATAGCCAATTTGTAGTGGAAAGTAATCTTCAAACCCCCAACTCATGGCAGGTCTACGTTAAATCTGGGAGAATGTATTTGCATGTCCCTGACCTGTGGCCAAGGGGCTGTCCGTGACTGAGGAGGATAGACCCCTGACACGTCGCGAGATCGTCAGGCGCAGGGGACGCTGAGAATGGTCCCCCAAACGGCATGGTTGCTGATTTATAAACAAACCGGGCCTTTTGTAACCAAACGTGGAAATTGGGAAAGACTCTAACAATGGCTAGTATAATCATTTATTATTATATATTATTAAATTGTGAATTTCCAATTATCATGTTTGATTGCCAGAGGGTAACTATAGTTATACTCAGCATCAACCACGAACAGACCAATTTTGTCAACATAGCCCACTCTGTTCATAGTCAACCTAGCGAACAGAATTTCAAATGCGGCACCACTTTGTAGCCTCCAGTAAACTAAGCTTGGAATATCTTGGGGTTGAACTTGTTCAACACATATTTGCTTGTAGGGATACGTCACGGGGATAGAAAGCCAACTGTTCATAGTGAAGTTATTTAGTGGGATTCATTATATAGTTGGCTTGAATGAATACATTAGTAGGATATTTTGAGTTATAGTGGATTATAGTGGGATATTTTTCAAATCAGTACATAGTTGACATGGGGGTACTTGCCGATCGCCAGGCATTTCGAGGGCTTCGGCTTGACCGAGGAACTCACCACACAGCGGCCCATCAGTGACCCGGAGAGCAGTGAGTTACAGGTGGCCACCGAAAGACCACTATTTTTTTGCACGTGCCTCTTATTTAGGATGTTTTAATAAGCAGAAAAACAATCTTCATGGTTTTGTTTCATGTCTGGGTAATCCAGTAGGTTAGTGTTTCGTTTCCTGCTCTGAGGGGAGATATTCTGGTGTAAGGTGAATGTTGAGACGTCCGTCATTCAAGGACTGCTATTTGTATCTATCTGTTGGTGTCATATTCAGGTATGTGTTAGACAGATGATACTTTCCATGG
>CAMXCT020003124.1:130000-235000 GCA_947184155.2 Cladocopium goreaui | reverse complement strand
GGGGTCCGAGGTCCGAGGTCCGAGGTCCGAGGTCCGAGGTCCGAGGTTCGAGGTTCGAGGTCCGAGGTCCGAGGTTCGAGGTTCGAGGTTCGAGGTCCGAGGTTCGAGGTCCGAGGTCCGAGGTCCGAGGTCCGAGGTTCGAGGTCCGAGGTCCGAAGTCCGAGGTCCGAGGTCCGAGGTTCGAGGTCCGAGGTCTGAGGTCCGAGGTTCGAGGTTCGAGGTTCGAGGTGCGAGGTCCGAGGTCCGAGGTTCGAGAGGTTCGAGGTCCGAGGTTCGAGATCCGAGGTAAGGGACAATCTGGTGAAACGAACTTTTTTTTTCTAAGCAAATCAACTTATTTTTCCAAGATGTTTCTGTGTTTTTCCTTGCATGGATGTTGAGCCTGTTGGTTTACATGGGTCTATGTTGTGTCTCAGTTGGATCTGCCTCCATGACCCTGGTTCTTGGTTGGGTCTATGTCTATGTTGGATCTGCTATGTTGGATCTATATGTTGGTCTATGTTGAACCGACATTGTTAATGTAACCAAGATCACCAAATTCTAAAAATACGGGAGTCCACCTTCCCCGGGTTTAGGCCCTTTAGGCGGACTCCCCCCTGGAAATCAAAAAACAGAAAAAATATGTCCAACATGGGATACGTCCAACATAAACCCTATGGCCCCAACGCTAGCTTTGCTACACATTTGTGGACATCTCAGCAGATCCAACATAGACCAACATATAGGCCCAACATAGCAGATCCAACATAGACCCAACCAAGACCCAGGGTCATGGTGGCAGATCCAACATAGACCCAGCATGGAGGCGAGGTATGGACAACATCTTGGCAAGGAAGATCCAACTGAGATACACCATAGACCCATGTAAACCAACAGGCTCAACATCCATGCAAGGAAGGAAAAACACAGAAACAGTCCGAGGTCCGAGGTCCGAGGTACGAGGTCCGAGGTCCGAGGTTCGAGGTTCGAGGTCCGAGGTCCGAGGTAAGGGACAACCGACATATGTTCCTGCTTTTTGATTTCCAGGGGGGAGTCCGCCTAAAGGGCCTAAACCCGGGGAAGGCCGACTGCCGTATTTTTTGAATTTGGTGATCTTGGTTACATTAACAATGTTGGTTTTTACTGCAAACCATCACAGGTAAAGTTTCAGTGCATTCGCTATCACAATAAATAACCAGGACCCTAAGGCGCTGCCAAAGTGCCTCTGACGCTGCAAGAGTGTCATGAACTATTAACCATGATTCATTTCATCATGATTCATCTCAACCATGAAAATGTTAGAAAATGATGCAGGGAATTGCATACTGATTGCTGGTTCAATAAAGATATACGCTTGATGAGATGAATCATGGTTAATCGTTCATGGTTATTACCCATGATGAAATGAATCATGGTTAATAGTTCATGACACTCTTGCAGCGTCAGAGGCACTTTGTCAGCGCCTTAGGGTCCTGGTTATTTTGACGGATAGCAAATGCACTGAAACTTGACCTGTGGTGGTTTGCAGTAAAAGCCAACATTGTTAATGTAACCAAGATCACCAAATTCAAAAAATACGGGAGTCCGCCTTCCCCGGGTTTAGGCCCTTTAGGCGGACTCCCCCCTGGAAATCAAAAAAACAGGAAAAGATGTCCAACATGGGATACGTCCAACATAAAGCCTATGGCCCCAACTTTGCTACACATTTGTGGACATCTCAGCAGATCCAACATAGACCAACATATAGGCCCAACATAGCAGATCCAACATAGACCCAACCAAGACCCAGGGTCATGGTGGCAGATCCAACATAGACCCAACATGGAGGCGAGGTATGGACAACATCTTGGCAAGGAAGATCCAACTGAGACACAACATAGACCCATGTAAACCAACAGGCTCAACATCCATGCAAGGAAGGAAAAACACAGAAACCTCTTGGAAAAAAAAGCTGGTTTGCTCAGAAAAAAAAGTTGGTTTCACCAGATTGTCCTTAGGTTCGAGGTCCGAGGTCCGAGGTTGAGGTCCGAGGTCCGAGGTCCGAGGTCCGAGGTTCGAGGTCCGAGGTTCGAGGTTCGAGTTCCGAGGTCCGAGGTCCGAGGTCCGAGGTCCGAGGTCCGAGGTCCGAGGTTCGAGGTTCGAGGTCCGAGGTCCGAGGTCCGAGGTCCGAGGTCCGAGGTTCGAGGTCCGAGATCCGAGGTGGCAACGCGGCGGCACCATCCATTGTCAAGTTCGATCTCAAAATTTAGGCATTGTCCCCGTAGGAGGTAAACTTCAACATTGACGCCTGACGCCCAGGGTGTATATATGAGCAGGGACCCCCACACCCCCCCCCAGCCAGATGGTTCCCCCCCCCCTGTGGCAGGGGAGGGGGGGTTTTCTCAGCAGCCAAGCCATGGTGTATGTAGTCTTTATAGTGCGCCTGACGCCCAGGGTGTATATATGAGCAGGGACCCCCACACCCCCCCCCAGCCAGATGGTTCCCCCCCCCCTGTGGCAGGGGAGGGGGGGTTTTCTCAGCAGCCAAGCCATGGTGTATGTAGTCTTTATAGTGCATATAATGCATATGTATCGATAATTAGAATGGATATACTATATGTAATATAGAGTGTATGTGTAGTGTATATATATATATAAACATATATATAATATGTAAGATATAAATAGAATATATGCAATCTATCTATATATATATATATTTGACATATATATATATATATATTGAACATATATATATATATACATCGTATATGTGGTTTTTGATAGAATATAGATAGTATATGCCACATGTACTGTATCCACAGTAGATGTAATATATACAATATAGGTAAATATGTTCGTTGAATAATTTTTACATAGTATATGTGGTATATTGAATATCGACAGCAATACACGCTGTATATCTAGAGTTTATGCATATATATATATACATATGTATATATATATACATATATATATATATACGTGTACAGTATGTACAATGTAAACGAAATATGTGATAGATACAAGATCAAGATATCAATCTGTAGTATCTAGAATGTGCATATATATATATATATTGTATTTATTGTTTTTCTACTGTACATATGTCTAGGTTTGCATAGGTAAGCTTTGCGTAATCCATAGGTAGCAAATATGTTGTAAACCATGTGCGAGG
Organism: Cladocopium goreaui; assembly: GCA_947184155.2. NCBI lineage: Eukaryota > Dinophyceae > Suessiales > Symbiodiniaceae > Cladocopium > Cladocopium goreaui. The sequence goes on along the minus strand of CAMXCT020003124.1, from coordinate 231,864 downwards.
CACGCTATAGGCGGTTCGAAAAAAAGGTTATGATAGAAATATACAGGTAGGTCCGTTGACGAGGTCGTGGCTCTCAAGTGCTGCAAATAACGTAGAGATGCGAGGTTGGAGGGGTGGAAAGGGGAGTATATATGTGTATATGTGTATGTATATGTGCAAATAACATGCAAATACTAGGTTTTGGGGGGGTGGGGGGGGTTAGGAGTGGGGGGGGATACCATTGGGGGGGGAGGGGGGGGGTGGGGGGGGTCCGGGGACCGGGCTCATATATATATATAACTTATATTATGTTATATTATATTATATCATGATATATCATAAATTGTATTATACTATGTTATATTGTTTTATGTTAGAGTAAACTACACTATATTTACATACATCAAAGTAAACAAATCCCATCAATGGTACAAATCCCCAATTGTCTGGCTTCTAAGTAATGTCTTCTAAACAAACATACTCGCAATCAGAATAATCATAAAAAAGTTGAGGCCACACATACTTCTTCCGGATTGAACCTGGAAGCGCGGCGTATATAATGTATATATTGTTCATAGACTTCACGTGCCTGTTCCCGTAAGCTGCCAACACAATCATTCCAGGTCTCAACCAGCTGCAAGATGTCTTCGGCAAAATCAGAAGTGACCTCCTCGCCTAATTCCGTACGGTCAATCAACAAATGTTCCGTACGAGTCTATAGAGCGTAGTGCAATGGTTCAGGTACTTCATGTGTTGCATCGCCAGCATACCTGCCGCCTGAAAGTTTGCGGCTCGACAATCCAAGCATTTCCCGCCGGTTTGGGACTTCTCAACAGCGCTTTGACATTGGTGCCACTTTGATGAAGATGTCCCATTTCTGTGCTGCCCGCTGCCCATTTACTTTTGGAGAAGCATCCGTGAAACCTGCAAAACGCATGTTCCTCAACAAATGTTTTTCAGGATGTTTGACCGCTGGATCGCCGTCGCATCCTCCTCCAACCCATCCTCCTCTCTGGAGCTGTGCTTCTTGCGAGTGCCAGCCATGCAGCAAACCCGCACACCCTTCTTGTTCCGAAGGCCAGCGGGACTTTGAACATAAGTCTTGCTAAACAAATTGCCTACTTGAAAACAAACACATGTTGGGAAAGCTTTTGCATGTTGGTATTGCTCAACAAATTGTCTGTTTGAAAACGAAACCAAACCATGTCGAGAAATTGTTTGCAGTTTCGCATAGCCAAACGAATTGCCTAATAATGCAAACCACATACATCTTGAGAACACTTTTGCACTCTAGTATTGCCGATCAAATTGGCCCAATTGAAAACGAATCCGATTGAAATTGATATGAATCTAAATTGGCATTGACATTGTAGCAGAATCGACTTGTCTTTTTTTAATTTTAGGAATAGGAACGTTCCAAAAATTGGTGCATTTTTTTGTGGGGTAAAGCATGGTACATTATTGGTCATTATTGTGATTCCGATGTGCTTCAAGGCTATCCACTTTGCGAGTTTGTTCGTTCTCCAGATCTTTCGGGATTATAATTCAGATCTTTGAGGTCAAAAAAAACTGTAGGAAAAAAACAGAAACCACGGAGAAACCAAGGGGAAAACATAAACGTCCTGAAAACGATTGGCGCACTTTATTGTGGCCGGGGGTTTATTAATATGACCGGGACTTTGACAAACTTTATATATTGGGGTTTATTGACCGTGAACCTCCTGTGAGCATTGCAGAAGCATGCATTCTGCATTGTAAAACTATCAGCATCATCCCGGAAATTGAAATCTCCAAGATGGGTAAATCAGTCCTGTAGCCAAACCCTTGTTTTGGCGGGTACTACTTCAGTCAAATGACCATTGCTGGGATGCACAGTCCCGCTACATAGCGTTTAAAATTACTGTGACGCCTTGGTACACCTTACGTCAGGCTTTGCATGGAATCTATTTGTAACTCTGCACATGGCACCTGGATCGAAAGGTTTCACTTTTTGAAGCATCAAGATCATCAAGACCAGAGATTGTGGTCATGTTCAGTGGTACGACATGGATTATTGTTGCTATCCCCAAGATACCCATCGGCTTGACCGCGGCAAGACGGATTTGTTTCTTTGAATCATATTCAAAACATCTTCTTGGTGGTTACGGAAAAAAAACAACCTCAACACATCCCTTGACTCCTGGAGCTTCCACGAACCCGGTCATCTGTCGCGGGGCAGTGATGTCGGTGCTCACAGCTGGCAGCTGAAGAAAGAAAGCTAAGACCAGCTCCATGATGGATGGGAGCACCTAGGGACATGGTCATGGCACAAGGATGCGCGTTTGGAGATCGAAGAAGAACAACTCCGGATTTTGCTGAAAAGTGGTGCGAACTTGTCAAAAACCAATGGGTGATTTTTTTTTCAGTGATTTGCTTGTTGAAACCAGTTCTGGTTGGTGGTTGTCAAGCCACCCCTCTAAAAAACATGAGTTCGTCAGTTGGGATTATGACATTCCCAATATATGGGAAAATAAAATTCATGTTCCAAACCACCAACCAGTATATCATGATAAATAATGGGATAATCACATCCCAATCCCCATGGCCCCATGGATTTCCAGTTGACCACATGTTCCAAACCACCAACCAGAGTTGAAACCAATGGTTGCTGAAAAGCAGTGCTTGATCTAGTGGACCAGCTGATCCCATCACAGAGAGATTCCATGAGGCGCAGCTTTCATAGTCAGGCGCAGCTTCCACGGATGGTTTCGATGTGTTCAAACCAGACCCTTTGTTTTACACCAAAAAACAGGGCCGTTGGAGGTGATTTTTTATGTTTTTTTTTCACAAAAAAATACCCACATCCGGATTTTTTTTTCTGGTGGGGGTACACAGCAAAAACACATCAGCAGGTAGATTTTCATCGAGGATTCGAATCCACCCTTTGTGACGTCCACTTCTTGCGCCGAGGAACAATGATAACATCCTGGAGCTGAGATGAAACTCAGAGGGTTCACTGATGCTCGTCCAAAAATTGCGTTTTTTTTTGGGTGGTAGTTATGCCATGAACCCAAACAAGTAAAATTAAGGGAACCTTTTTTTGTTTCAACACCGTTGGAGATTTATCAACGACCTCACGTGTCATGGGTCAAAATTAGGGCACCAAAGGACCCATGGCAATGGGAAATCCACCGCTCGATGAGAATGTCCCGTTAAAGCCTCTACTTTTAGGGGATACTCCTCAATTCGCCAAACAAATCCACCATTTCACCGACCAGCTTTATCCATTCACCATCCTTGAGGCGTAAAGAAAAGCCACGACTTGTCAGATGCAACATGGAGACTCAACTACGTGGAAACTAATGTAATCTATACATGTGTTTAAAGAAAATGACTGTTGCACTCCAAGAACCAAACATGTGACATACATACCACAGTTCTTGTAATTGTCAAACATCCAGAAATTGCCAATGTTTACCCCTGGTGGATGGAGAGCGGATACCATTTTGCTAGCTGGTGAATCCATTTGTTTGGGATGGATGAGCTGTTAGAGGGAAACTATATATATATAGATTGTAGACAATGGCAACATAACTATATGATAAAACATGCTGAATCTGTGGTTGACACGCCCTCAGGCAGTTTTGCCGTCTGAAGTGATCCACGCAATAGTATCTGATACAATTTGCCAGTGATATTATACACATCTGTGATCTCAATGATTTGTTAATGCATGAATATATACTTGTATAACATTATATAAATATATAGAGATGCGTGCTATTTTTTCACTATTGAGCTGCATATATACAAATATATATATAGAGTATGCGTATGCTGTGTATACTATAAATGATATATGCACATTTTTTTTTACTCCACAAGAGCGCGATAAAAGCCGGCATCGCCAAGGGGCCAAATAATTCCAGAAAAGGCCAGGGTCTCCTGATGGCGTCTGCGATAAACAACCAGCAATTTTTCAGCTGGGAACTGGCAGAGAAATTCTGAAACATGAAACAATGGGAGAGGATTTGCATACGGTTTCGAAACCATGCTTCTCCAATCATTTTACGCTTAGTCATTCAAGATTCAAGAGTTTGCCAAGCACAGATCCGTCATCATTGCTGCTTGTTTGAGTAGACTCATTTACAGAACATATTTTCGGAAACCAGTATTTCCCAATGAAATTCTTGGCGTTTTGATCCCCTGCCAAAAGCTGTATGTTTAGTAGGATCAATCATCTAGAACTCGGGGGTTTCCGGGAGTTTAAAAAAAACAATGGTGGTTCAGCAACCCAATTGAACCACCTGAACACCACAGATAACATGAACTACACTACCCGATTGGAAATCAAACATGGCAAGCAAACTAGGAAGTCCCAGAACTGGAGCTTTCCATGGGACACAATGATATAAATGGTGGATTTTCCAGCAAACCATGTTTGATGACCAAAGCGTAGCCAACAGATGTTTGGATATCTGGTTCTTGTCCATAATCAAACTCTGGTTGTGAACATAGATGTCCTTTTCCCACTGGTTAGTTGCTCACGCCGTGACCGGTGGCCTGTGCGTTTTGTTACTTTTTGTGCGTTTTGTCTATATATGTGGTACATCTATATATGGGGTGGGGTGGGGTGGGGTGGGGTGGTATATCAACGTCCTGACGACTACGTCTTTGATAGTGCGTCCTGACGACTACGTCCTTCATACTACGTTGTCAACATATATGTTCTCTTGAGGATGCAACATGTTACTACGTTGACACTTCGTTGGGGTGGGGTGGGGTGGGGTGGGGTGGGGATATCAACGTCCTGACGACTACGTCCTTGATAGTATGTCCTGACGACTACGTCCTTGATACTACGTTGTCAACAATATGTTCTCTTGAGGATGCAACATGTTACTATACGTTGACACTACGTTGGGGTGGGTGGGGTGGGGTGGGGTGGGGTGGAGATATCAACGTCCTGACGACTACGTCCTTGATAGTACTCCTGACGACTACGTCCTTGATACTACGTTGTCAACATATATGTTCTCTTGAAGATGCAACATGTTACTACGTCCTTGTTACTACGTTGGAGGCACTCAGTGTCTCGACAGAGCTTGGGGAGTTTTGAAAAAATGGCTCCCAAAGCAGTTGAATATCAAAAAAAGGTCCAAAGGACATGGGGTAGTCAATCCTCACCTGAAGGAGAAGACGCTTCAATGGCTCTGGGGTCGCAATCTGAATGTGAGCGAAAAGTTTACACCGACGCAGATGTGCCAGGAGCTTGGCAAGATTTGCCATTGGCGCCCTTGAGTGTGAAAAATTAAGGTGATGACGCCGCCGGCCACAGGCCACCGGTCACGGCGTGACCTAGCTGGTTAGTTCAACCAATAGGTAGATGGCAATCTAGGAGTCTAACCTTCAAAATACAGAACAGTAAAATCCTACCATAAAAGGGTCTAAACATGGTGGTTGACTGTTCAATCTTTTTGGTGGTCGAATTGGAGGAGGATAAGACAGCAATATTTTTAGCCATCAACTTAGCCATCATTTTCAGTATTCCATCAGGTAGTCATCATGTACAACAATTTCGAGCCCACTCTGGGTTACGCATCTCACCATTTTCGTTTCACAAACTTTCCACTGCCAGTTGCTACAATGTGGTGCTCGCCAGTTCGTCTACAAAAAAATATGTATGTATGTATGTATGTATGTATGCATGTATGCATGTATGCATGTATGCATGTATGCATGTATGCATGTATGCATGTATGCATGTATGCATGTATGCATGTATGCATGCATGCATGCATGGATGCATGGATGCATGTATGCATGTATGCATGTATGCATGTATGCATGTATGCAGGTATGCAGGTATGCACGTATGCACGTATGCACGTATGCCTGAATGCCTGAATGTATGAATGTATGAATGTATGAATGTATGAATGTATGTGTATGTATGCCTGTATGCATGCATGCATGCATGCATGTATGCATGTATGCACGAATGCCTGAATGTATGAATGTATGAATGTATGTATGCATGTATGTGTATGTATGCCTGTATGCATGCATGCATGCATGTATGTTCGTATGTATGTTATGCTATGCTATGCTATGTTATGTTATGTTATGCATGTATGTTATGTATGTTATGTATGTTATGTATGTTATGTATGTAAGGTATGTAAGGTATGTAATGTATGTAATGTATGTAATGTATGTAATGTATGTAATGTATGTAATGTATGTAATGTATTTAATGTATTTAATGTATGTATATATAATGTAATGTAATGTGTGTAATGTAATGTAATGTAAGGTAGTGTAAGGTAATGTAAGGTAACGTACTGTACTGTACTGTACTGCAATGCAATGTAATGTAATGTAACGTATGTATGTATGTATGTATGTATGTATGTATGTATGTATGTATGTATGTATGTATGTATGTATGTATGTATGTATGTATGTATGTATGTATGTATGTATGCAGGCATGCATGCATGTATGTATGTATGTATGTAAAATATGCTAGCATATATATATATACATATAATTATAATTCATATATATATATATATATTATATGTATATATGTCTACCATAAACACCGGCGCCCAACCCAGCACCGTGCCGAGCGTCGGTAGAAGAAGCCCAAGCCCGAGCCCAGCAGACGGACGGACAGCTCCAGACCGAAGATGGCTGTGTAGGCGGCGTCCACCACCTGCCCGAAGGGCCCGAAGGGTCTGTTCTTTTAGACAGCCATTGGGTTTTTTGGTTGAAAAAAAACATGGGTAAATTAAACATCTGGGTTTTTAGACAGCCATTGTTTAGACAGCCATCTGTTCTTTCTAAAACCATGAAACAACATGGGTAAATTATTGTTATGGTCATGGTTGACAGAATTGTATAGAATTGTTGAAATAGAAAACACATCCAGTTGTCTGTTGATTAAGTACAACAATTTGAATCGGAGTTGGATGAATCTATGTTGGAGATACCTACAGCTGAAAGGGCGGAAGCAAAGCGACTTGTAGCTGGAGGGCTCCACTTTGTGACTACAGTAAGTCAGTTGAAAAAAGTAGGTCAAGTGTTGGATTTCAGGTGAATAAACATTTGTGTACGATAAAACAATCTTACGGTGGAATGGCTCAGTGGTTGAGGCATGGGAGTCGAGTCTCCTGCAGGATTATTGACAAAGACACCATCTCAATGCACCAGCTTTTTTTTAGACTTGAGTCCACGTAGTACATGAACTTATAGCAACCTGCTTCCCAAGAAAAGAAGGAACAGCTCCGCGCATTTAGCAAGTCTACGCTGTCTACGCTCATGTATTCATTGTAAGCTTAGATACATTACAGAAAATATATGGATGCTTTTCTCCCATTTGTGGGAACGAAAGCCGATAAATCCACCATTCGCCAAGCTACTGTATATAGGTTACATCTCAATGAGTGCCGGCCAAAAAGAGTCATGATGCCTTGTTTAATGAATATATCTCGTGCACTGGTTGCGTTGAAGGATGGTTGTATCCAACTCATTGTTGCTACTGGACTGAGCGATTGCAGGTTGAAAACATCCTGTTTATCGGTTGTATTGTGTTGAATTTATACTACTGTGTAATGTATCGGTATCCTTCTCTGCTTGTTGCAACTGTCGCAACAGTCAGGCTTCATCTCCTTTTTTCCCCGCCGGAAAGCCGACAACCAACCCTGGGGTGGTTGGAATGGCACTGATGTAGAACTCGAACACACAGTTGCACTATGTAATATACTCAAAATCATCCAAAATCATCCAAAATCATCCAAAATATATGGGATGGGGAATCTTCAATGAGTATGTGTCTCAAGGGTGGTATGCTGCTGAACACACTGCACAACCTATGGTCTAACCAGTCTAACCCATATAGCCGCACCGTGAAGACCAGGGGTTGCTCTTCTCCGAGTCTTTTGGCCATGTAGTCCTTTGGCGTGGCGAATGGAGGCGAAATCATGGGATAGAAACACATAGAAAAATGCAGGTCAAAGGGTGGAAAACCACAATGAAATTCGAATGCACAGTGGGATTACCCAAGGAGATGGAAAAACACGTCACCAAACAAAAAGGGCAAGTTACAGGTTGTCTATCTTTTTCGGGACCTTTATAACGCCTAAGAAGCAGCTTAAACTGAGCCCTTCAAATTCAAATTGCAAAGATCATGTCAGAAAGTCATGATCAACCTGGTCTTGCAGTTTATCTTAAGCCTTAAAATCTTAAGATCTAGGATCTAGTGATCCTCGGGTTTTACTCCAGCAAGAAAGTGGAGAAACCATCATTCACCATAGAAATCGTCAGTTATTCGATGATTTTTCCATTCAAAGCCCCATTTATTTGGGAAAATTTTGGGCCATGGGGATGATCTGATCCCACGAATCCACGAATCAATTATCCAGATATATTGGACTGTTGGTTAATGGATGTTAATGGTGAAAAAAAGAGGACTAGGACTTTTTCCATGGATGATTTCAGAATATTTTTGAGAATCCCCAAGCTGTGGATGTCTGATGAATCATGATGTCACAACTGTCGCGGAAGCCAGATCCATTTCGCATCCCTTGGGTCAAAGCCTTGGTGCCTTGGTGCCTTGGGACTTTTCCATTTTGACCCATTTTGACAGCCAAATGGAGCCCTGGTCAAAGCCCTTGCACCCTGGCTTTCAACCCAAATAAGTGTGGTATGATGTGTGATGTTCATCTGTATGATTGTAGGTTTTGACCCATCACTTGCAACGCCTGACATACCTTACTCAGTTTGCTACCGCACAAATATGGGTTAAGGTAAAGGATAAATAGTACAATAATAGTAAGATCGAGTACAATAGTAAACCTTACTTCCAACTACTATCAAATCAGTTTCTCAGAAATCAACAATTAACAAACGTGCATGTATCGTATCGCAAGTACAATAATTCATTTCAAGTATTTCGAACATCTGCGTTTACTCAATGTGGCAAACTTCTTTTTTTGGTACAGTATAGTACAGAACCACGTGTGACCATCACTCCTAGGCTCCCAGGATAGAACTAGGTGTGATGAGCCTCCCAGTCAAAAATTGCCCAACTATTGGAGAGATCCTCACCAAGCATCCACAAGTATCCAAAAGTGACGTTCAAAATCCCGCAGACCGGACATTTATCGACCAATTCTTAGAAACATCCTGAAACATCTACAGCTTCCCATTCTTTTTTGGCTTTCCTCGGTGGAGCATTCAGAAAACCAAACCAATGACTGCGACCAGCTGCAGTTTGCACTCCAATCAGAATGGAGTTGGTGAAAATGACTCCAGCGCAAATACCTGAGCCACACCGATCACACAGTCACATTTTCATACATTTTCCAGGCTGGGTATGGCTGCAACAAGGAATTACCATGGTGGGCAAATAAAGGCTATTTATAAATCAATATGGCAGTGTGTCAAAACGTTGTACCCCTGGTGAACATCAAAATAGCTGGTAAATGGATGTTCATCCCACTAAAAATGTATCTATAGGTATTGACCCATACCCATATATTCTAAAGGCATCGCAGAGATAAAGCAACAACTTGTCTCCAAGTTGTTAGCTTCAGTGGAGCTGCTGATCCCATGTCACGATGCTTGTGCTACGCCACGTTTTCATACGGGGGAATCTGCATCAAACCATAGTTACCCTTTGGTAAACATACAAAAAACTATGGAAAATCACCATTCTTAATGGGAAAATCCACTATAAATGGCAATTTTCAATAGCTACGTTAAATTACCAGAGGGTATTATAGTTGTTCTGGTAGGGTGCCATCCTAGACTGGTGGTGCATTCATCATTGATATACAAACACATCAATGTATGTGCTGATTGCCATTTCGATCATTAGCTGATTTCTCTGCTTATTTTCCGTTGTTAGAAATCCCAGTTACTGCCCGCTTGTGTTGAGGATGCTAAGATCAGCTCAAAAAAAAAAACTATCATTGTGACTGCATCCCACAAACATAATTTCAAATTCAACAATGGCTAAGCATCAACACATCCTCTATCAACATGGCTAAGCGCTCAAGGTTTGCTCAGATCTCAATTCGCATGTTGGTTTGCACCATGAATTGGTCAATGCTGGTGTTCAATTGATCCCTCTATCATTCCATTGGTTGGTTCACCAAGATTCCCCCAATGAAATTCTGATCATCCACCCCAAAAAATGGTGGGTATAATATGGTATAATCCCCCAAAAAAGTACTCAACCAACCGAGGTTTTGAACACTGATATCATTTGAAAATCCTTCAGGAGGCCAGGTGGCTCTCCATCAAGGCAGTCTGCATGAAGTCGCGCAAGCGAATTTGCCAATGTTCGGTGTGACCTCGGGACGAACAAATGGTCGATCAGTCAAACAAATGACAGGTGACACGTTGGTGACACGTTGGTAACACGTTGGTGACACGTTGGTGACACGTTGGTGACACGTTGGTGACTGTTGATATGTGCTGATCATATTGATGGATTTCGGATGATTTGGGTCATGCTTGATGGGTTCTTTCTGTTGACCCCAGTAATTTTGGAGGCGGCAAGCCTGGCCTATGCATATCAGGGAACCGCAATATTGGTACAATTGGGCATAGGTATGTCCCAGTGGACCAGCATAAACTTTGAATACCATCTGATGATTCTGGGTAAATTATAATATTTCACTAACCTGAATTAAGGCCATTTGGGGATGGTTTCTCCTTATTAACCATGATTCCAGTGAGGTCGCAGTGAGGTCGTTATAATTTACCCAGATGATTCATGAAAAACATGGAACTGCTGACCCCATCAAATTTTGCAAATTGACATATTTTGACACTCTTTATCCTTCTGCGCCATGTTCGATGCCAAACACACCACGAGGGCCCCTATTTGGGGCCAACGTAAAACGCCTTGGAATTCCTGTTCACAGTACCTACTTTGGACTGGGCGCATTGAGTGCATATCTTGGTAAAGGAAAGTCCGTTACATTGTCAAGGAAACGTGATGAAAGGGACACACACACAAAAAACATGTGCAGCATTGTTTACTTGGTACTTATTTATAAAGTTAATACCCAGTGCCAACCTATCAACCTTAACTCAACCTTAACTATGTATACAAGTTGTTAATATAATGTGTCAAACCCGACCCGTATTTCTTTGGTCTCAGGTAGTGGGGAAGCCACCCGATTACCGCTGCGATACCGCTCATTGAACAATCAATTTGAACCACCAAGTAGGGAATTAAGGTGTGCCCTGAACCAGTTATAAAATGTTATAAACCCTCATGAGCTGTTTCAAAAACCTATTGGTAATTCCTTGTTAATTTGAACACCCAGTGGCACTACCGTTAGAATGGTTGGTTCATATGGGGAATAAACATCCACAAACCAGCTATTTTAGGTACGATGACACCGCAACGACAATGCATCGTCCTTCAAAAGCCAGTGGAATTTCCCTTTACGGGGTGTATGGATGCCAAAACCACATGAGTAAATGGGAGTATGACCACCTGCCAGTCTGGGGAAGTATAAACATGAATAATTCCTTCCCCCTAATATTAAACACCCCCAGAAACCATGGTTTGGCAAAAGATTTATGCATATTCGGGATTTAGGGGGTGTTCAATATTACGGGGATGGGTTTGATCCTAGCTTTGACCACATCACATATTATGTCATCTGTCCATGTTGCAAGTCAAGCTGCCACTTGAGACTTGCCTCGTCAGCCGTTTGGTCTCTCTATTTTGCAACCTTCTGGCTTTCCTCAGCCACGTGCAACATTTATGAAGCTCTGCTGTCTATGTCTGTGCTGGCTCACGGGAATTTCTTATGATATACAACTATGTGTGTACATATATATATAATAATTATATGTACATCTATCTATATGTAGGGGCAAGGCTTGGGGCACCCCGGAGCTTCGAGGAACCTTGAGTCTTGCCATCTAATGTACAGGTGGGGAGGGTGTAATAACTTGCTGTGGACGGCGTAAGATGAAAGATGTTGTTACGTTGATCTTCGTTGTGGTATACAGATGCGGGTGGGGGGAGGGGGTGGTAATAACGTCGTGTGGAAGATGTTGAAGATGTTGCTACGTTGAAGATGTCGTTACGTTGAAGTGGTTGAAGATGTTACAACGTTGAAGATGTTAAAGATGTTGCTACATATTGAAGATGTTATTACGTTGAAGATGTTGTTACGTTGAAGATGTCGCACCGAGCAACGGCTTCAAAACGGCGCTGTGGACTTGAGGTTGAAAAAGAAGGATGCGCATTTTGTCCATGGTTATCTGGAGGATAATGCCTTTTTCACGTGATCAATAAAAGAGCTGAAACTCTATCAGCATGCAATTCTACGGGTTTGTACGAAATCAACTTTAGATGACGAACATGACAAAGAAGAAAATTTGTGTTTCCCGCGCCAACAAAATCCAACTATGTTGGCGACGAAATGAATTCATTCAGTGTATTACAACTTCCATGAACACCATAAAACATTGTAAAACACAGAACAAATTACATTTCCAAATCTTAGTCCAGCTCCACTTCAATTGCGTTCCAGGGAACCTCAAGCCTTTACCCTGTATGTTTATATATATATGATTATATATGCATTATATATTATATATAAGATTTATACACGTGCACATGTATCTGCATTGCTCGTCTTAGATAGCCAGCCACAAATGAACACATGAATTCTTGGTTGCTAATTTCTCTGTTTTGCATGTGTGGCAAAACAATGCAAAACGTATAATCCACTCTTGTTCAGGTTTGATGGGGAACACATGGTGAAGAAAATTCCCAAGAGGAATGAATAACATGGGAACAAAGGTAGACACCGATCAAAAATCTTGACAAGTATAAGTATAATTTATCGGAAAACAACACAGAATATACAGTATACCCTCTGGTGCCCTCAAACGTGGCAATGGACAATCCCCTATAAATGAAGGTTTAATGGGACAATCATCTATAAATGGGGAATTGTCTATTGCCACGTTTGACTACCGGAGTGTAATTCACAACCTAAAATCACCATAGTGGGTTGTTTGCTATATATATATATAATAGTCGTGTTGTTCGATACCGCAGCGTTTGAAAGGTTTCTATCATGTGCACGTAATTCAATGTTGACACATCACCAAGTCTGATTTATGCAATCATTTGGATTGTCATTTGTAAAGTGCTTCGGAGTGCGTGATGATTGTGTCACCTCATCCTGATTGGTCAAGGGTTTGCCAACATCAGGGTGTTAAGTTGACTCTGGGTCATACATTCGCAAAGTTTCCCGTTGCTTGTGGGGATTTGGGTTTGGCTTGTCATAGGGCATCAATGGATTCACAAAATCAGTCAGCGTCAAATAAATCATGCTTTTCGTAAAGAATCGTGTCCACAAAACATAACATGACTCTTCAGAGCTTCAAGAGATATGGTCAAACTTCTATACACCAGTCGCGCACCCAAAATTGATCAACATTGGATGTTGAAACTCAACAAAACAATGTCTGCAGAAGGGGTTAAGTGACCTGGTGAAAGTGCCCGCTCTAAACTCGGCAGTATCTCCTTCAACTTGCCAAAAAAACCTATCCCTATTATATCCGACTTAGTTGTGAAGGGGTTTGCTTCAAAAATGAGACCCCAAACCAGTTCTACTTATCACAATTTCCTGGTGTTTCATCCCCGCTGGACAAAAAACATCCAATTTTTTGATAAACATAGGTCAACATAGATGCTAGTTCTGGATGTCCATAGCCATGTGCCTCCAAATCAAAGGCAAAATAATATGGTAGAATCACCCATCTTTATGTTAAGAACCACCAGCATCTGTTCAAGCTTGCCAACCCCGCAGACGTTGGTCTATTTTGATGCTGCAATGGGTTTCAGTGGGTCCAGTGGGTTTCAACCCCCGTTGGTTTCAACCTGGGGGGGGGCAGGGTAAGGTTTTTGCAGGACATTGAACCTGGAAATCACGCATTCGAATATGTTGTTCACATTTTGTGAACAACTTTGTAAACATGTCATGTTGGAGCTCGACGCTCCCGTTTTGACAGTATTTGCAACACTTTGGAGTTCGAACCTCCAATTTTCGATGGCTGGTTTGAAACTTACTTACAGTTGGTTCAGGGAATTTGAGGGTTGGTTTAGGGTTTATTTAGAGTTGGTTGAGGGGTTATTTAGGGCGTACGGGTTATTGACATGTTTGTTTGGGTTCATTTAGGGTTGGGTTAACATTTATTCATTGGTGGTTTAGGGTTGAGTGAAGCTTGGTTTGGGGTCTATTTAAAGTTGGTTCAGAGTCCAATTACGCTTGAGTTAGGAATTATTTAGGGTTGGTTTAGGGCTAGTTTAGGGTTGGCTTATGGTTTACTAGGCGTTGTTTAAAATCCATTTAGGGTTGGTCAAAGGTTCTTTTTCGGTTTCGTTCAAGTTTTATTTAAGGTCGGTTTAGTGTTCGTTTGCGGTTTATCTAAGGATTTAAGATTGGTTCAGGGTAAGTTTATGTAGGGTTCAGGGTTTATGTAGGGTTGGTTTAGGATCTTCGTTTGAGATTTATTGAGGGTTGGTGTTTAGTTTATTTAGGGTTGGTTGAGGGTTTATTCAGGGTTTATGTAGGTTTGGTTTTGGGAGTTTATGTAGGGTTGGTTTTAGGGTTAGTTCAGGGTTGCTTAAGGATTTATGTAGGTGCTGTTATTTTTTAAAGGGTTTGTTCAGGATGTATTTCGGGTTGGTTCGTGGTTTGCTTAGGTACACGTTGGTCCATGGTTTCTTTAGGGGTGGCTTAGGGTTGTTTGGGGGTGGTGTAGCGATTATTTGAGATTGGTTAAAGGTTGATTTAGGTTTCCTTTAAACATATTTAAGGTTGGTTTAGGTTTCGTTTAGGGTTTATTTAAAGTTTGTGTAGGGACTATTTAGGGTTGGTTCAGGCTTAGTTTAGGGTTGCTTTAGGGATGGTTTAGGGTTCGGTTGAGACTTAAGACTTACTTAGGCTTGGTTTAGGGTTTGTTTAGGGGGTGGTTTAAGTGTTATTTTTGTTATTTTCTACGGTTGGATTTCATCAATTAAGGTTTCTTCAAGAGTATTTTAAGGCAGTAGAGTCACCAACGGAAGGAAGACCAAGAGGACCAAGAGACCACGGGACCAGTGGGACCAGAGGACCGGGGGATACCAGAACTTTTGAAAAGGGCCAAAACACTGCACGAATATCATGAATATCATGAATACATTAGATATTTTTTAATTGACGCCTTAAACAATTTAAACAGTTATTTGTTGATGTCTTATTCCCCACCTGCCAGGTGAGGGTTGTTAGATTTTATGTCAGTTGCCTCCTCGTCCTCCTCCTCCTTCTCCTCCTCCTCCTCCGCCTCCTCCTGCCTCGTCCTCCTCTCCTCCTCCTCCTCGTCCTCCTCGTCGTCCTCGTCGTCCTCGTCGTCCTTGCTCAACTGCGACCGCGATCCACTGTGTTCTCTGCCGGACCTCAACCACGACCATCCACGCCCAGTGTTCCCTGCCGGACCTCAACCACGACCATCCACGCCCAGTGTTCCCTGCCGGACCTCAACTGCGAGTATCCACGCCAAGTGTTCCCTGCCGGACCTCATGTAGGAATGTCAGATAGACTGGCAGATAGAATGCCAGATAGAATGTCAGATAGGATGCCAGATAGAATGCCAGATAGAATGCCAGAAAGAATGCCAGAAAGAATGCCAGATAGAATGCCAGATAGAATGTCAGATAGGATGCCAGATAGAATGCCAGATAGAATGTCAGATAGGATGCCAGATAGAATGCCAGATAGAATGCCAGAAAGAATGCCAGAAAGAATGCCAGATAGACTGCCAGATAGAATGTCAGATAAAATGTCAGATATAATGCCAGATAGAATGCCAACATATATGCCAGAATATATGTCAGATAGAATGCCAAAATATATGTCAGATATAATGCCAGATAGAATGCCAGAATATATGCCAGAAAATATGTCAGATAGAATGCCAGAATATATGTCAGAATAAATGACAGGTAGAATGCCAGAATATATGTCAGATGAAATGTCAGAAAATATGTCAGACAGAATGCCAGATAGACTGCCAGATAGAATGCCAGGTGGAATGTCAGGATATATGCCAGATAGAATGCCAGAATATATGCCAGAATATATGTCAGATAGGATGTCAGAATATACTAAATATATGTCCAAATATACGTCCTGACATGTCATGGTGGGGATCACACGAAGTAGAGTAATTTTTTTTGAATCCAATGCCTAATTATATCCCAATGAATCACTATATGATTATTCCAATTTTCCTGGTGAAAGCCTTACGATTGTTGGTCAAACATCACGATTATTGAGAGTTATATTTCCCATTCAACCAGGAGTCGCCAAGGCCGCTTGGTACGCGGCTTCATCTTCGCGCTGGAGCAGGGCGGTCCTTGGTGGCTGGGAATGGGCATACGCGCCAAACTCTGTGGTACTTGGAATCCCCACAAATGTGCCCAAACTAACGAAACCAACAAAGATTGAGGACAATGACGTTGTGTGCTTTTGGGATTCCACTTTCTAGACTTTAGATTTACTGTAACCGGCTGGTGCAAACACTCAAACAGCACATGCTCAGCAGGATGCTTTGAGATGGCTTAAATGCCACCAAGCGAGACAGAACACCTCTAGATTTGATGTTCCTACCGTGCAGGTGAAATTTAATTTTTGGACCTCTCTGATGTCATGGCTTTAGGGAATATGTGGGAATATCATATATGCAAATATATATATATATATATATAAATAATGTATATACACATGTACATGTGTGTATGTATTATATATATATATATATTATGTATATATATATATATAAATGTAGGTTTCCGAAAATGGGGGTACTCCAAATCATCCAATATTAGACCATTTTGTCCCTGGACCCATGGTGACTGGGGATCCCACATTTTAAGAAACCCCATGTGGGTAATACCTTTTCTATCCTTTTGGGGGTTGCTACACTATTACACACTATATTTACTATATATATATATATACACATATATATATATATACACAGTATATATAATCATATATAATGTATATGGGGGAGTGCCATAAATAGGGGATCCCCAAACTGGTTGGTTTATTTTCTGGAACAAAGAAAATGGAGGATTATCCTGGGTGACTTTGGACACCTCCATCTTATTGAAAAAATAAGATTTTCATGGAATATTCATGTAACTGCGAACTATAAGAATAGAATCTTCAGGGGATATGATTGCAATTATGGCCCGACTAGGACTTCTAAATGGCTTTATAATAGGAGTTATAGGAGTTATAGGAGTTATATTTCCATTTATAATATGTTTTAACTGTTAATGACCATACCTCTGGGATATCATGCATACAAATATATACATATATATATTATACATACATACATATATTTATATTTATAACCATATTCTATCTACTTCAGGATTATCATATACTTATATATATATAATATCACATTATACTACATATATATATTATATATTATGTATATATATATTATATATTATGTATATATACATAATATATATATATACACATATTATGTATATATATATATTATGTATATATGTATATACATAATATATATTATATGTCTACATATTCATTCATCACTGTCACGCGCTTTGGGTCCGTCCCAGCCACGTGGGCGGCGTCTGATCCGAAAAAAGCGACATGTCCGACGTCCGCGAGGTCACCGCGAGCTCAGCCTCATAGGTCGCGTCATCGTCCCGTGGCTCGCTCCAGAGAGGCCTGGTGCAGCGCTTCCCCGGGGGCGATGGTTTTGGGCGATGGCACCGTGAAACATGGTGGTTTTATCGCATTAAAATGGTGGCTTTATATGATATATATGATTTTATCGTAAGAAATGATGGTTTAACCATGAAAAGTGGCGGCTAAACTGTGAACATATGAGGATTGAACCCCGGAAACGTTGGGGATACCCAACCATGGATAAAACCAATAGGGATTTCATATAATGAATGCAGCTTATAAACTGCGTATAAGACAAACCTTCAAAATATGCAGGAAAAACATGACTTTTGATCCTCGAACACAGTGATCCCAACGGAAAGCTGCATCATGTTGTTTGGTAGTCAATTTCTCGGTGGTTCGTAAGTGCAGACCCTTAATTTTTTGCCATGTGATATTCTTATTGTTGGTCGGTATTGCATCCAAATATATATATATATATACTCTATGTATATATATATACATATCATTAAAAGAAAAAACAATTGCAGAATAATTAGTCATCATTTCCTAGGCCATTCGGTGGTTGGTTAAAGTTACGTTGAAATACTCTCTTCAAGTACATGGCTTGACATGGCAGCGTTGGCTCCCCATTATGTTGGTTATATTTACCTTGATCCTCAAAGTCTCCAAACAGGGAAACTGTATGTTCTTTTTTTTCCTGTAAAACGTGTGTATATATAATATAATTACACCTAGATTACACCATGTTTCAGGCAAATATCTTGACGGTTTGGGACAGCA
Organism: Cladocopium goreaui; assembly: GCA_947184155.2. NCBI lineage: Eukaryota > Dinophyceae > Suessiales > Symbiodiniaceae > Cladocopium > Cladocopium goreaui. Next base: position 213,355 of record CAMXCT020003124.1, on the reverse strand, counting down.
AGAAAAGGTTCCGTATGGTTCCGTCAGCAATTCCCCCTGCACCTCGGCTCTGTGTCACCCGGCGCTGTCACCGCGCCTGCATGGCCAAGTTTTGGATTACCCATATATCTATATATATAGAGGTGTCCTAAGTCATCGGGGTACCTCTAAACCATCCATTTTAATCGGATTTTCCATTATAAACCAACTATTTTTGGATACCCCATGGATAATGACCAAATGAAAGCCACCAATGACATGGACAACCATATGGACAACATGTTTGTCCATTGATATCCATGAAAGCCACCATTCGCTGTTCAAATGGATCCAACGGGCGAAGTGGTCGAAGAAATCTCACTCTTCGTCTCAGCCCAGAAGAACATCTGGTGGCAATAAGGATAATGTACTGCGGTAAATATGCACATTTGTGGCAAAATATTAGTGTATTAAAATACCAATCATCCAAGATTCGCCCAGAGATGAGGTACATGCAATAAATTCCTATTGATGTTTGGGATTTCCTGCAAATTTGGATCACTTCTTGGATGCTTCAGCCAGGTGCTGCCTCACTCAGGCGAGTCTCAATCGTCAAGTGGTGGATCAGTGGATCACTAATCAACTGGTGCTGGTGGCTGCTACCAGGATCCCCACAAACACAAACCAGTTGATGCATTTTTGCCTAGATGAGAAGTACTTGAACATCAACATCAGTTGAATTTCTGAATGATGTGTTACTGTTCAACAACACATTTCAATTTCCTGAGCACATGGTGAACCTTCTGTACACTGGACAATTTTGTAATGTTTTGTTCTGCAGGTCCCAAGTTTCGACCCACAACCAAGTGGAAAATATACAAGGCTCCCAGCAAAAATCTCTCCATAACCTGAACACTTTGTTTATGCCGTTCAACCCTTACTTAACACCAAAAAATTGACGTTTGACACCGGAAAAGTATTTGCAAAATTAATATGGCAGTGGGTAAGCACCTCTTCACAGCGGGTAGCTCACTCTTTCTCTATTGGGCTCGAAGTCGTTCAATCTCTTTGCAAGATTCTAAAAGTCTCTGAAAAGGGGCTACGGCATATATACAACATGCATGCCATAGCACAAACAGACATGACTGTACTAGGCGCTACATCTCTACATGCCTCCCGAAGGAGTGCCTCTGATTCAACAGAGTGCGAGTGAGAATTTGCGGGACTGTACATGTCTAGTCACTTTACCCTAGCCTGGCTCAGCCCCATTGTTCTTCATGCGCCAAGTGCTAAATGATGTCTTCCTCCGCAAAAGCGATAGTTCAGTTTCTCTAAGAGCATTTTCATTCGGCCTGCATCCAAGGGTTTGGTAAACAGGTCCGCGAGCATTTCTTGAGTGCTCTTGTTGTACAACTTTGCCTTTCCAGTCAAAACGGCATCCTGTGACCACACAAATACTGTATCTATGTGTTTGACCTTTCCCAATCCATGTCGGCTACCAATTGAAAGTCCCGTTGTTGCATCCATGCAACCGATGATGGGAACATGCACTCCCCAGTCACGAAGTTGAGACTGTTCTCCGAGTGCTTGGCAAAGTCCGGACACTAGTCCATAGTATTCGGCTTCTCCGGAGCTCAATGCTATCACGGCTTGTGACTTGCAGGTTGTCCGGATTGTGCAACGACCTAACTGTAAAACTGTGCCCGTGGTTGACTTCCTAGACCTAATACATCCTGCATGGTCGGCATCGACCCAAAGTTCCAATGAAGTAAATTGCTTTTGATTCGGAAGCAGGTGTATCATTCTCGGATGCGAACGAAGATAGCGAACTCCACGTTTCAACATCTGCAAATGTGCTTGAGTTGGTCGCTTCAAACCTTTCGCTAGTTCCTTTCCAAGAACCAACAAATCAGGTCTATCTTGTGAAAGATACGCCAATCCCATACTTGCAGAACGATACATAGCTGAAGTCTCTTCGTCCAACTCCTCAGAAGTCAAAGCCTCTTCGATCCGCTCTTTGATCAAAGGCGTTGTAACCTTCGATCCTTCACAACCAACCTCTTGAAGAAGTAGGTCCACATGTCTTGGATCGGCTTCCATTTCAATGCCCTTGTCTGTCCACGTCACCAAGCGATTCAAGATAACAATTGAGTGATCCACATCTTTCATAGATGGGGGTCCCAAAATACCTTGAACATCAATCGTCCAGTGTTTGCGAAGTTCGGCGGCAAACCATTCGAACTCTGCTTTCGGTCCTACTCCGGTGAAATTGTCACCGTGCACCTCGATGTGAATTTGCTTCTCGGCGTGGTAGTACAAACATGAGTTGCTTTTGGCTTTCTGAAAACCAATTAACATCATCGCTGCTTTGATTGCTGCCTCCCAGTTGGCTGGAGCGTCGCGGGTTCCATAAAGAGATTTCCGCAACAAACCCACTTTGCCAGGTGGATATCCCATTCCGCTTGGGAGTTCAACCAACAATCTTCTACGAGCAGGGCTCCAAAAATGAGCTTTCTTGACATCAATGGAAATCAAGCACGTAGTTGGATCCATTTGGGCTAACTTACCTTCAAGGTTAGGTACCCTCATGGTCACGGCCAAAGTAAATAATGCGCGAAGTGCTGTGATTGGCGGCATAGAAGCAAAGAAATCACTCCAGTGTGAAGGTGTGTCTCCTTTCTGCTTCAGTTCTCTTGCCACGAATCTTGAGCGATACTTGGGATGTGTCTCATCCCCTTTGTTCACATCCACCCAACGAGTGGAAATGACTCGCTCATTGGCAGGTCTATCGATGACCTCCCAAACACCCATAGCATCAATCACTTGGCATTCTTCTCGACGTGCCTCCTGCACCTTTGCGGTGTCCAATGGCTTTCCCGAAACGTTGTCCCAGTGGAGTGGCTCTTCTGGGTCAATCCCAAAGTTCTCTTCACAAACAGGCAAAATTGAACAGTCACCTGAAACTTGAGTGCGAAGTGCTCCAAGAAAACCTTGTCTTTGAGAAAGTAAAACGTTTGTAATTTGTAAGGGAAGTTTCGACGTCTTCCATTGGATCAGAGCTCAGACCAGCTTGCTCTACATCCCTCTTTGTTCCAGGCTGGCGTGTTGAAGCAACACTGCCTCCCGGCTGCTCAGGGTCTTCAAGCCTAGGATCCTGTGGTGGATCCTCTGCAAGTCTCTTGATTCCTGATCCACTTGAAGGTCCAGATGCTCGTTCAACACCAACATCTTGAATAGCCAATCTTTGTCTCTTTGAAGCATCTTGTTTGGCTTCCTCTTCTCTGTTGGTTGCAATTTCAATTCTCCTACGTCCATACTCAGTCTCTTGCAACCTTTGGACTATCCTCAAACGACAATCCTCTGCATGATTGACTCCTTGACGATCTAAACCAGAGCGTATAAGTGCACAAGCTTTGCAACCAGCACTGTAACCAAACTTGCCAAAATCATCTTGTCGAAGATAAACACGTCTGAAGTGTGGTTTCAATTCACTGGTTTCAACTTGTCTGACCTCTTCCTCTGGTTGTTCTGGTTCAACCGACACTGGCTCTGGAAGTTCCAGTGCCTCTCTTGTCTCTTTCTGCTTTGCTGGATTAGGGGCCCATGGTGTACCAGTAATTGATTGTAGTAGCTGCAAATTCCACTGTTGATCATCTGGTTTACGTCTAACCGATTGTACAACAACAACTCCTTTGGGGGTTCCAATGATCTTCTCAGTAGTGTGAAGTCGTACTCCAAGAAAAATACCAGATTCCCAACGCGGCTCCAACTTGTGGTTGGTCTTGACTCTGTAGTCTACACACTCACCAAAAGCTGGAAGTGCAACTGTCCAATCACGACCCTTGATGCGTCTGAACGCTGTCAAACCGTCTCGAGCTTTCTCATCAAATGAAAATAAAGTATACAAAGTGCCAACATACTCGATCAACCATCCCAAGATAGGTGATCTTGGGTCCAACTGTTGTGCAACTTTGTGTTCAACATGGTCCTTGAGCGTCCTGGCTAAACCTTGTGTTTCCCACAGATGATTCAGCTTCACCGTTTGACATACCATGGCTATCTCCTTTTAGGCTATTCTCCAACTGCACTGAAATACCTTGTGATGACAAAGTGTTCTTGACTGCTGTAGCCAAAGCGATAATTGATGGCTCTTGATCTGATTTCAAAGTCAAAGAAGTGTAACCAAGAAATTTGATGTCTCTCAAGAGCGCAATCTCAGGGTAGTAGTGTTCTGTGCCTTTAGCAGGAACCAAATGTGAAAAGATTGCTTTGGTGAAACGGTCACGCACAACCAAAACTGGCATCTTTTGTCCACCAACAGCATCAGCCGGTAGTTCTCCAGGCGAACCAAAGAAACCATAGTCTAGTGATACAACAGGACGGCCTTCATCATCCTGACTGTGGTCAACTGCTTTGTGGGAGAACGATTTACTACGTCCTCTAGCACAGTGACTGCACCCCGACCTAAATGGTACATGGCAAACTTCATGAGCCTTCACCATCTCTGATGTAGGCCTTGCTGGAATTGGCAATGGCTTGGCTGAAGCTCCAGCATCTTCTTCAGCTAGCGCTTGACCCAAAGGTCTTATGGCTTTCCCTGCCTTTGAAAACTTTCATCCTCTTTTCCATCACCTGGACACCAAATCCAAGTTGGGATTTTCCAAACACCATTCCTGTAGTAGATCTTGATGGACTTGCCGTTCTTCAAGATGATCTGGCCTCCTTCTGGTGTCATCTTCACAGTGTGCCCCAAGCTTGTCATCTTGCCCACACTGAGTAGCGGCTTTGCGCTATCCACCACTGAACATGTTCCAGTCAAAACCAATCCACATTGAAATGCCATCTGAACAATCTTCTGTCCCAAGTTTGGGATGATACGTCCATCTGCGAGCGCAACGTCTTTGAAACCTTGAGGTGGCTTCATAGGAATCCCTGGTAGTACACCAACTGGGAGAGTGTTGTCTGATGCACCACTATCCACAATGAAATCCACACGGCACCAATTGTTTCCTTCTGGCCCATCACGTCTTGGTGGCAGCTTGCTTGGGGGTCCAAAGCTGTTCAGCTCTCCTCTATGGCCTTCTCCTTCACTTGCTTCAGCCCTCATTTCATCGTCTGTGGGTTCCAAGCCCACTAACTCGGCAACTTCTTCCAGACTTTCTTCGTCTGAAGCCGGCCCCATACGTCCCTTTGCGATCTTCAATGGTCCTTGAACACGACGATGACTGAAGTCGATTCTAGGTCTCTCCTCAACTTCTTTCTGCTTGGGACCTTCTTCTCGGGACTTGGGCTGTTGTGAGCCGCTGTAGTGGCTCTCCCATTGGTCGTGCTCCCAATGGGACCTCTTTCCCCAGCTGCCTTGCCACTTGCTGGACCAACCCTTTGATGATCCACCGTGGTACTTGGATGAGTAAGCCTTCGACTTGCTATCCTGGTGTGCTGAACCAGCACTGCCAGATGCTTGTTCTGGTGGCTTCCCAACTTCAGCCAGCAAGGCTTGAACTTCTGCATCATCCTCTTCTTCAGGATCTGCAATGGGCACTGCTTCTTCTTCCTCCTGCTTCTGCTTCTTCTTGGCGCTTTCCCCCTTAAGTTCTTTGAGAAGCTGTTCTTCTTTCCTCTTCTGCTGAGTCTTGCTTTTCTTTGAAGCCTTGTCCTCCTTGAATTTGGCTTTCTTCTCCTTCAACCTTCTCTTTTCACTGGGTGGAAGCTCCATACTTCTGCGCTTGACTTCAGGAAACTCCTCGTCCTGCTCGTCTTTGATGAAGGCTTTCTCCTTCTTACCCATTGATGTCCTTCTTTGCGAGGTCTTGACCTTTCTCTTCTCTCAAATCTTCCAAGTCCTCTGCAGTCTCCTCAGGTCTCTCTTCAGGTGGCTCGTCATGTGGCTCCTCATGTTGCTCCTCGGGAACCTCAACTTCTTCATCTTTCACTTCAAAAGCTTCAGATTCACCTTCTTCAATGTCTTGTGAATCGATGGTGTACTCAGAAGAGTTGTCATCGACATTCTCCACATGCTTTGAGCCAAACTTCTCTGCCTTAACCTTGGGTGTTGCCTTCAACAACACTGGCTTCTTCTTCTTCTCAACCTCAGTGGCTTCTTCCTTAGCAGGTGGCTTCTTTGCAGCAAGCTCTTTCCTCATTCTCTTCTTGCTCCTCTCGATGGCAACCTTCAAAGGTGTTGAATCAAGTTCCCAATCTTGAAGCTTTGCATTCAACAGTTGACCAGTCTTTGGATCCCAAAGTCCATAGTGTCTGCGTCCTTTTGCAACCTCATAGGGGTCTCTCTCCCAAGCATCGATTTGTTCTTGGTCTGGATGTCCATGAGTGCCAACCTTTGAACGTAGATGCTGATTGAATTGAGATGGAGTGCCAAAACCTTTGTGTTTGCAGCGCTGGTACCCACAGTAGAACTTGCCATCATAGCAGCTTTGATTGCAAACCAATCTGAACGGCATATTCCAAAACACTTCAGGGCCCTTCCAAATCTTTCCCAACATGAACTCCTTCTGTTCTCCTTCCAACGCCTTCTCATACTTGGTGAGTTCTCTCTGCCTGGGTGCTTGCTGTGCTGAATCAGCACTGGCAGCAACACAAATGGCACCTTGTTCACCAGTCTGCTCTTCCCATTGGCCATCTTTGTTTGGCCAAGCTTCTTCACTCCAAGTCTCCTGACCTTCAGCCTCAGGTTCTTCAGACCACTGCTGAGCGTCCTCTTGGTTCTCAACGGCGTATTGCTTTCCAGATTTGGATCCCATCTTGCTTTTGCCCTTTCCTTTGGGTGACTTGCCTTTTCCTTTTGGAGATTCCTTTGCACCCTTGGTACCCTTACCAGTAGATGAGCCTTTTGAGCTTGAGCCCTTGCTACTGGACGAAGATGAAGTACCCTTTGACTTGCCATGCCAACAGTCTTTGGAAACATGACCAACTTTTCCACAAGTGTAACATGTCTTGGTACTCTTACCTTTGCCTTTGCCTTGAACGTAGCCCAAATCCATAGGTGCAGCGCCACCATCATCTACCATAGACTTAGACGCCTTTTGCTCCAGGAATGAGATGACCTCACTACGCATTTTGGAGTACGTGTCAAACCTCTGGATATTGAGTTCAAAATGTTCTTCAAGATTTTCTGGCACCATAGCCAACAACACTGCTCGAAGAGTTTCGTCTGATGGTTTGGCTTGTCCCCTCGACTCATATTCCACGATGTCGGACTCAAACCTGTCTAAACTACTTCTCATAGTGGACATTGTTGACCTTGAAGGGCTAAGGATTCTCCTCAACAATCTGATGTTTGTACGATTGTTTTGAGGTTCATAGGTCACACAGAGTCTCCTCCAGGCATCAAGCCCGCACTTTTTACGGGAATTGTAGACGACATCATATGCCATCCCCTGGGTCAAGGAAACCAGTGCTACATGGAGGTGCGCATCGATGGCGTCGATGTCCTGCAGAGTGTGGCTCAAGAGATCCACATCAGTGACAGGGTCGTCACCCTTTCTCCTGGCATAGTCCAAAGCTTGTTGACCTGTAGGCCATTGGCTGCAAAACCACGTCTCAAACTTATAACTCCAAGGCTTCCATTGCTTCTGAACTTCTTCATGACTACCTTTGAGGGTATCAGGCTTTCCAATCCCTTTCACATCAACAATCCCAGGTCGAGTTGAAGATTTCTGGAGTCCTTCTGCCAGCTTCTGTAGACCTTCTCTTGTCTCTCTGGCAATCTGCGCTTGCCCTTGCTGCAACTGCAGCAGCAACTGCGCAAAGACTTGTTCTGCTCCTGCCCCTGTTGCCCCACTTGGGCTTCCACTTGGACTTCCTTGCCCACTCATTGGTAATGGGGAAACACTCTCGATGTCCTATCCAACAATGACCTTGGATAGTTCCTCAGGAATTGCCCAGTATTGGCAAACAACCTTTGCAGATGCCTCACGCTGAGAATGCTCTGCACCAATCTTATCCAATTCCGATCTGAGGCACTAGGCTGTGCTGAGTCAGCACTTGCCTGCCCTTGATCCAGATGATTCACCCAAAAGTCGGATTCCCCTGAGTCAGAGCCCAAGGGCTCCGCTACCCTGCAAAATTAATATGGCAGTGGGTAAGCACCTCTTCACAGCGGGTAGCTCGCTCTTTCTCTATTGGGCTCGAAGTCGTTCAATCTCTTTGCAAGATTCTAAAAGTCTCTGAAAAGGGGCTACGGCATATATACAACATGCATGCCATAGCACAAACAGACATGACTGTACTAGGCGCTACATCTCTACAGTATTGAACCTATATATATATTATATTATATATTATATATATCTGAACCCACCAAACATATCCAAAAATAATTTTAAGAAAAATGAGGTTTGATCGAAAATCTTGAAGCCCAATTTTTTTTCCCCATATTCTTCCCATGGCCAGGACCAAGGCGAGCGCCTGGCAGCTCAGGCTTTTCGGGCTTTTCCACCGCCAGTGAGGTGGGTGGACAGCTCCTGGGCCCACGGATTTGTTTCGTTTTTTCTTTGGAAAACTGAGGGTTTTACCATCCAACATAGATCCAGTAACAGTTTTTCCTGAAAGATAGGGTTTCTTCGGATTCTGGAACTCGAGGATGTTTCAAAGACATGGGGGTTCCAGACACTTTCAAGATGTTGAATATTTTGGAGATCCAAAAAACAACTGTAGATGTAGATGTTCGATGATGTTCGCAGAATTGGAATGCTCTCTGCGGAACATGTGGCAAGCCATGCCACTTGGATGTAGTTGGCGTGCCTATTTCTTAATGGAGCACTTGGATACACAAAAATGAATGCTAGAATCTGATCAACCATAATCTACAAGAAAGTAACTCTAAATGCTCCATAAATCTAGAAAAACGGATTAAAAGTGGCTCCCTCTACGACTTCCAAAGCGCCCGAGACGCGGATCACGGTTGCAACACAGCGGATTTCTTGGACCTTTCTGAGCCATATGGAATCATAGATGTAGTTCTAAAATCCAAACAGGTAAAACATCAATTTAACGATGTAAATCAGAAAATCCTTATTTTTAAACCAGCTGAATCTTGATCCTGCAAATGCAAAAAAAATCGTAACTTTGCATTTGAAGAACCCGGCATACAAAGCCCTATCAATAGATTATCATACCGCAACATGGGTATATATATATATACGCATATATATATATACGCATATATATAACCCCTTCCCCCTAATATGAAACACCCCCTAAACGAAGCCATGGTTTAGTAGTGAATTTCCACATTCCATTGGGACCATTGGGGTGTTTCTTGCAGCCATGGCACGGTGGTTTTGGACTAGGCTCGGCCTGTAAGCTATCAAACGCTCGTCTGAGAGGGATCCTTTGCACAAAGAAACATCATTCTTTCCACTCAAATCATGGCATTTCGGGATTTGTTTGGTATTGTTTAGTGCTATTGAGACCTTGTTTGTGTAATTTGAGGTTCAAAGAAGCCTAACACACGTTTGATACCAAACCTGCATCTGATGTATGATAATACAGAATTGCCACAAAGTCAACAATGATCAACACACTTCTTCATAAATGATCTTTAAGATCCGCGGTAGGTGGTCTAGCTGTTGCCGGGCTGAACATGGTACGTACAGTAGTTTTATTGATGATCATGAGACGAAGGGTCAAAGTGAATAACAAAGAACAAGCACCAGCAGTTACGATAATGATTCTGACGACAGTCATCATTGCAATGTTATGAAAATAGCATCATCGAGGTAATTGATCATGATAGTAAGACATAACCTTGCCGACCATACACAATAGTAATAAAAAACAATAAGTATATAATTATATATATATATACTGTATACAATAATATCTTAATAATCGAAGGAAGTTTAGAAGTCAAACTTCCGACAATATGGACAGATGAAAAGCAGAGTAGGGGAGAGGCAGAGAGAAGAGGAAGATTAGAAGAGAGAAGATGAGAAGAGAAAGAGTCAGAAGAAAGAAGATACAGATGCGCGAAAAGGTAGGAAAGTCGCGAAACACTGTGTTTTTCCAATGATTTGTGGCTCAGGAGGGTCGAAAAGTAGGCTCGCTAAAGCGGCGGGTGCGGAGCCAGCTGGTCACAGGAGCGATGAAAAATTGCACGCCGTTGTGGCGCGAAGCACATTTCCAAGTCAAAAGGTACAAAACACCTCAGGTCGGACCACTTTTGGAAGTTGAGATGTCGAAAAAGTGCACGCCGTTGTGGCGCGAAGCACATTTCCAAGTCAAAATGTACAAAACACCTCAGCGTCGGACGACTTTTGGAAGTTGCGATGTCGAAAAAGTGCACGCCGTTGTGGTGCGAAGCACATTTCCAAGTCAAAATGTACAAAACACCTCAGCTTCGGACACTTTTGGAAGTTGAGATGTCGAAAAAGTGCACGCCGTTGTGGCGCGAAGCACATTTCCAAGTCAAAAGTGTTAAAAACTGGCGGTCTCGGACCACTTTTGGAAGGTTCAGATGTCGAAAAAGTGTCGAAAAAGTGCACGCCGTTGTGGCGCGAAGCACATTTCGAAGTCAAAAGTGTAAAAAACTGAAGGTTTTGAGCCTTTTTTGACGTGAAGATGTCGAAAAAGTAGACATTGATTAACTTAACTAACTTGACTAACTTAACTAACTTCACTAACTTAACTACCCTAACTTTGACGACAACAGCAACAGCAACAGCAACAACAACAACAACAACAACAACAACAAACCACAACCACAACAACAACAACAACACCAACCACAACAACTACAACAACTACAACTACAACAACTACACGACAACTACAACTAGAACTACAACTACAACAACTACTACAACAACAACAGCAACAACAACAACAGCAACAACAACTACAACTACAACTACAACTACACAACAACTACAACTACAACTACAACTACAACTAGAACTACAACTACAACTACAGCTACAACAACAACAACCACAACAACAACAACAACTACTACTACTACTACTACTACTACTACAACAGCAACAACAACAACAACTACAACTACAACAACTACAACAACAACAACAACAACAACAACAACAACAACTACTACTACTACACTACACAACAACTACAACCACACAACAACTACAGCTACAACTACAACAACAACTACAACAACAACAACAACTACAACTACAACTACAAAACAACTACATCTACAACTATATGACTGCAACTACACTACACTAATTACATTACACCACAACTACAACTCCACTACGCTACAACTACAACTACAGTTGCAGTACATCACACTACATCCAGCAGTTGTGGGTGAGGTGACCACTGCAACCATTGCAACCATTCCAGCAAACACAACTCCAACCACCTTTCGGTCAATCAGTGGATTCGCTCTGCCATCCGTGATTCACAACAACCAACGTCTCCTATAGGTTTCCTATTCTGAAACTTCCGCCACCGCCTTGTGCGGTACTACTGGTAACAACAATAACAACAATATGGGGATGGGTCAATACACTGAACCCCTGGTGAACATCAAAATCGCTATAGTAAATGGATGTTCATCCCCCAACAACCTGTATTTGTAGGTATGGGTCCATCCCCAACAGACTGTATTGGGGTGATATAACAACTGTTATATAATAATATTCATATTATCATATTACCATATGTTACCAGAATAACCAGAATCATATCTAAATAATTACATCAATAATAGCCATAGAACTGCCAACTGCCTGCTGCCCTGCCTGCACCATGTCCCGCGCCACCTTCGCCATGAAGCGGGCCGTGCTGTCTTCGGTGATGGCGTCCAGCTTCGTCTGCAAGTCGTGCCTGGGGAGACGGAGGGATCAGCCAAGTGGGATGACATTTTGAACCAAAAGAACTCTGTTTTTCATTGTGATTCATAAGCCAAATATACTATTGACACCATTCCATATATATATATATTTATGATTATATATATAAATATATATATATACACATAATATATATATACATATTGGTATTTCATATATGTTTTTACCACTGAACATTGGTGCACACTATATACTTTGGGGATCTTTTGGGTGCAGTTGGGGATATTGATCGACATGACACCATGGTACTTACCCCATGAGTTGGGGTTCTCAAGCCCTTATAACAATGAAGACATTGGTATTTCGAGATTCGGGTACACCCCACTTGATGTAGCACTGAAGGGTCAAGGTATGTACGAAAATGATGGAAAATGGTCCGCATACCAGACATAAATGGTCAGCAATCTGGCTGGAGTGAGAAACACTACTGTACTGCGATCAAAGAATCAAAGATAGATTGAGGCAACAAACAAGACCTCATCATACAGACTCTCGAGACCCGTTCAACAAATATATGGGGATGGGTCAAAATTAGGTACCCCAAAATTATGGATGGTTAATACTAAACTAGACTAACATCTGTGGTCCCCTAGGTCTTCCATTTTGACCCACATCCATATCACTGTCTGAGTTTCTTAATGTCACCCCATTTCCACAACGCCAAGGCGCTGTCTTTCCGCTTGCCTTTCGAAGAGCGCTTCTAATCCTGGGCCAGGATCATCGTCCCAAGCAACAACAACGAAAAAAAAAGGACCAAACCAACGTCAAAAAACAATGGGTTTTTAGCAAAGTCCCATGGAGAACAACATTTTTCTTATCAAAACATCCGTAAATGGCAGTGTGTCAAAACCAATAGTACCTCTGTAGTTCACATCAAAATAGCTATAGTAAATGGATGTTCATCCCACTAAAAATGGTATGTATAGGTATTGATCCATAGCCAAATGATGGTAAATTGGTGATAAATCAAAGAAAATTCCGGGGCCCAAACAGTGAGGGATCGAGCCGCCCAAAGTCTCTGCATTTTTTGCATCTGAAGATCATGGACCAAACGAAGCGACCAAAATGAAATCCCAAAATCAGTTGAGGAATTTTGAATCAAAAACGCATTTGATTTGGGTTAAAACTTAGGTGTACATTATATAAATTATGTGTATATATATTATATAGGATTATATAGGCTATAGGCTATAGGCTGTAATTAAGGTGAATCTGGCGTGACTCCTGACTAAACGAAGCAGCCTCCACTAACATATGGACATTTGGGATGAGTGGCATCAGTCGCCAAGCAGCTTGCGAACAGATCATCGTTGCTGTTTTGGACACAGTGACAAACCTCAATGGATCTTCCAGTGACAAATGGACAGATTCCACTGAGTTCGGGCTTTGCGTTTTTACAAAAAAACGAGCAGCGCATCAAGTGACAAGTTGGAAAGAATGCTGATCTCGTCAAACATCGGAAATACATACATACAAAAACACACATCTACTGTCTGGCTATCGGCTATCTCACTTTCACAACTGGATATTCTATAAACTTCTATACCATTCTTCTGCTCAAGAACATGAACACGTGAAATTTGTCAAAGCCATGGTCCCTTGTGGCTCTCACAATAAAAAACTGACCAATGGATGTTCCCCCAGTCAGATGGTCCAATAAAGTTGACCTGTGGTCTCGACATGTTACCAGCTGACGAAAAACGGATCTTCTACAGGCATCAAGTATGGACCTCGAACATGGGTCATCAAATGGAGGATATAGTAACATATCACCAAACACATATCATTTATCATCAGTCATCAGCGTCAACGATCAACGTTCTCTCGATCTGAATGGCAGGATATTTTTCATGACTCTTGATGATTATCAGTTTTTTTTGTTTGCTGGCCACTGATTCTCTTGTCCTCTTGATGTTCATGTTCCATACGTTCATCATCATTGTAGTTGGTGAAACAAGCAAGGCAAGCAGCAACCTGTCTAGAAACATTCAGATTCGCACATACCCAACTGTCGAACAATGATTGCCTGGTTTGAGTTGACATCATGAACATCTCAACGGAAACCAATGATTCTCACACAACATGATATTCGCAAAAAACAAGGTGACTTTAATGGGATTTTTAAATGGGTAAACTACTTTGTAAACAACGAACACCATTACCCTCTGCTAAACATACAAAAAACTATGGAAAATCACCATTTTTCATGGGACAATCCACTATTTCTATGGTCATTTTCAATAGCTATGTAACAGATTACCAGAGGCTATCTTTGGTGGTAGGCAGGCCGTGAAGCCAGTCGCCGTGCCATCCGAGAGACCTGCTGGAATTGAAGTTCCAGGAATTGGAAATTGGACATGTGCTGTTCCACCTGCCACAAAAACGCCAGCATTTCACAAAAAATCGTGTCCAATAGGTAAAACATGACAACAAAAAGTATACTTAAGATAAGAAAAACATAATATAATTATATACTATATGTCATATACTGTATGTATAACACATGAACAGAAATAATTTAGCCAATGTATGCACACAGTATAGATTCAGATCCTGAACAAATACATCTGGCTAGCCTGGTGTTACAAGAACTTGTAGTCCTAAGACAAGATGGTTGCAGGTTCCCCGCTACCCATCGAGCCACGCTCCCAATCCAGATCAATCCGTCTAACCATCCACTGAAAAGGTTCTGAGCTGTTCACCGTCGCTTGATTTTCCTACTGACATACATATATATATATATATATATCATATATATATATATATATCATATATGATATATATCATATATATATATATATATCATATAACCCACAAGATACATGAAGCTACCCACAAGCCGACCAAATCTAGGCTATCTGAGATGTCACAGCAGTGGGGTTGGGCATCCATGCTTGAACTCCTATGAATGCGATGAACCCAGCAAAAAATGAAGGGGCAATTAATTAATTAGGGGTTATCATATCTTATCATTACATCATTTACCCTCTGGTAATTTAACGTAGCTATTGAAAGTCATTTATAGTTGAGTTACCCACCAAAAATTGTACTTTTCCATCGATATGCTATGTAAACGTTTACCAGAGTGTACTTGGTTTATAGGGGCTTCCTATAACCCTCACCGCATCCTATAACCCTCACCAGGCTATGTAAGATACCGCCTCTTACCGCAACATGCGACGGGATGACGGGATGTCGATGGAAAAATCCCCTGGGTTGTCTAGATCCCAACAACGAAACATGGAAAAAACCACAGGGTATCCATAGGGTATCCACAGGCTATCCCTGGGTTTTGGGATGACTCGATCCCAAGCCATTTTCATCCAGTCCTTCGCGGTCGTTGGCTCCGCTTCTTCAGCTCCGACTGGTCCAAGTTCCAGCTCCGCCTGGCGTCCAAGGTGGATGTGAAAAACTTGGAGATGTCTATCTAGAAAAAAACATTGGCATGGTTATATATGATTATGTATATATATATCAAATTATGTATAATTATACATGACTATATATAATTATATATGATTAGCATTGATTAGCATGGTCAAATAAACCAACGCAATTGGTGGATGATTGCATGGATTATACACATAGCTACATCTTCCGGTTGATTCGCTTTTTGTATACCGCTTCAAAGAACCACATTTCTGAACAGGCGACTTTACTCGACCGAAAAGCAACGCGGCTTTCATGGAACTTTGGTATCATTGTCCCCCCAAAACAGCAGAAATTTCTGCCTTTTTGGGAAAAGGCAGAAAACATAAACTGTCGGAAGATTCAAGTAAACACATACTTTCTTGTCTTGGTTTTGATCGTCATTTTAGGAAAACACTTCAAATCCCCATTTCAAGTTTGAAAAAAACTATAGTTAACTTCGGCCAATTCACTTAAGAACAAAAGTTCGCATAAATTGATATCAATTGGCCCCAAACTTTTATTCTTCAAGGTACAGTTATAATTAAAAAAATTATCCCCGCCCGCCTGGTCGTTGGAGGTCGCCGGGCTGTCGGAGGTGTCAGACTCGTCCAGCTCGGTGGTTTCGGTGGTCCCAGCCTGGCCGTGGGTTTGGACATTGGATCCATGGGAAGATTTCAACGGGTTTCATGGGATATGTATATATAATATACATTTGTATACATATATATATTTATATGTATGATATGTATGTATGTAATGTAATGTAAGATAAGGTAAGGTAAGGTAAGGTAATGTGCTGTATGTATGTACGTACGTACGTACGTACGTATGTATGTATGTATGTATTATGCTCCAGGTTCGGGGACCCCCCCTCCCCTCCCATGGTCATGGTTCCCCCCTCCCCCCTGTGGATGTGGGAGTTGGGTGGGTCCTGTAGGTAGTAATGTGAGTAAAATGTATGTATGTATGTATGTCTGTATGTCTGTCTGCCTCTATCTATCTATCTATCTATCTTATCTATCTATCTATGTATCTATGTATCTATGTATGTATGTATGTATGTATATATGTAATGTAATGTAATGTAATGTAATGTAATGTTGTAATGTAATGTAATGTAATGTAATGTATGTATGTATGAAAGGTATGTATGTCTGTCTGTATGTCTGTCTGTATGTAATCTAAGTATGTAATGTAATTTAATGTAATGTAATGTAATGCAATGCATGTAATGCATGTAATGCATGTATGTATTGTATTGTATTGTATGGTATGGTATGGTATTGTATGTTATGTTATGTTATGTTATGTAATGTATGTATGTATGTATGTACGTATGTATGTATGTATGTAATGTATGTAATGTATGTAAGTAAGTAAGTAAGTATGTACGTACGTATGTATGTATGTGATATATATGTGATGTATATGTGATGCATATGTGATGTATATGTGATGTGTATGTGATGTATATGTGATGTATATGTGATGTATAATATGCGATGTATATGTGATGTATATGTGATGTATATGTGATGTATATGTGATGTATATGTGATGTATAATATGCGATGTATATGTGATGTATATGTGATGTATATGTGATGTATATGTGATGTATATGTGATGTATATGTGATGTATAATATGCGATGTATATGTGATGTATAATATGCGATGTATATGTGATGTATATGTGATGTATATGTGATGTATATGTGATGTATAATATGCGATGTATATGCGATGTATATGTGATGTATATGTGATGTATATGTGATGTATGTATGTATATATATATATACACACGGTATGTACACAATGTGTATATATACATTAAGCATCATGAAACAACAAAAAACATGATTTGTGGCAATACATTGGAGATGTACAACCAAACATCTGATATATGGACCGGGCGTGTCTGAACATGGGGATATCCATCACATGGCAGTTTTTATGTTGCACATGGAAGAGTGGTCTTGAAATAATGATTGGCATAATCAAATGAAAAAGCAACATTTGGAACTGTAATATCTAACCCTTCCAAAATAAGTTCGCATAGTGGTTTGTGGTAGAGCGGCACGCATAAGACAAACAGTGGGAGGAAAACGAACCATGCTGATTTAAGTGATTCAACTCATGAAGAAAGGGAGTGCAGTGTGACAGTAATGAACATATGTCCAAATCCTTGAAACGTACTTTTCAATCTCAATTGAAAACCCCTAGCCTGTAAGGCTGTAAGGCGCATCTAGGAAAAAACCTAGACTATGTTTTCAAAAATGGCACGCGGTGGCACAATGCATTTATTTTGGGTACGCCCCAGGTTAGTCTACCTATGTCTACCTTCCCATTGGTAGCAACAAAACACTGATTGCAAGGTTGACACGGTACTGTCAAGTCAAGACTAAAGCCTTGGTTTACTACCAGCCTGGGGGTGCAGTTCCAGTTGTAAGCAGATAGTCATATAAGCATAGTTATAGGGAGTATATCCAACTTCTAGAAGTTCTCACCGTGGTCATACCCATTTCTGATCCCAACACCGAAGACGGGCGGGTACCATTTAAAATTGAGCCATTATACCCCTATCCCATCTCATAAAATACTAGTGTCACTAGTTGGTTATCACGATCCATTTATAAAAAATAGCTAGTATAATGTAGTATAAGTCCCAACACCATTCAACCAGGGATAGCCAGTATATTTTGTGACTCAACTGAAATGACTATGGCCACCATTTGGACGACGCCTCTAGCCACGAAGCACCGCTGACCCCTTTGCTCCATTCGGCCATGGCCGCGCGGCCAGGCGCGCCGGGGGCGCTAAGAATTGTCGGTTGTACGCCGGGGAAGCAAGAATATCACGTGCTTCTTTTAATTCATTGGAAGCACTTGGAAACTTGGTGGTTCACTGATGAAGGTTATTACCCTGCTTCATTTTTCGTTGAAACACCAAGCACAGTAATTGAACCCGCTCATGTTTTGGTAGAAAGGGGCAGGATTCATCCATGGATGATCAACTCTGAAAGGTCAGAATGCGGCGCTTTGTATGTCACTTTCAATATGTAAGTATTTGCAAACGTTGTTGACTACAATACTGTCCATTGAAATCACTTGGAACATTAGGGCAGTAACATTTACAATCAACATGTGGCTCAGCAACAGTCATGGCTTGGTTGTTCCTTATCTTACTATGAGCAAAGGAAGCAGCCAGGAAAAGGACAGCCAGCAAGAAAAAACCAACCAACAGGAATTGAATCGGGGGTATAAATAATCGTTTGACTTGTCTGTTTTCCAATATGCTCACACACACATATATATATATATATACAGATACATACACCACAATTTCGCTGCAACAAGGCTGTCTTTCCATCCCTCCCACATTTCTGTCTGAAGCAATAGGATGACTCATACCTGGAGGCTCACGCCCAACAAAATGTCGCAGCGATTCCAGGGTTTTCATCACCATGGCATGACAAGAGCTCTGCCTTCAGCCCATGTGAGGCAACACAGATGTTGGGTCATGTCTAAGCGCTACCATGGGCTGGGCTCATGATTTAGCAATCAAAAAGGCTCCTGTTGTGGAAAAAAATGTGACATTCCAGACACATGGTGTTTTTTTTCCATATAAAAAGAGAGAAAGCAATGCACACTCCTTGGGGATGAAGTTGAGGTTATGAATGGGTATATAACCATATCCATAATTATAGTTATTATCCCAACTTTTGGGGGTTAGAACCCACTTATAGCCATGGAAATAACCTCAGTCCTCCACCAGCCTTTTCATCCTTCAACATGAAGCAATCATTGCTGGAACTTGGGTGTTTCGCGTTGCTAGAAATCATCAACGTGTCAATATGCTATAAGTATATAGTCTCATACATATATAAAACCAATTTGCTGTGCCTTGCTGACATTTTATGCCCTATGCAGCCTATGCAGTAGCTTCTAAGACGAAGATGTCAACACACTATACGCATCTATATAGTATCTATACATCTATCATCATCTAGAATCTAGAATCTAACCTAAGGGGATTTCTGAGTACCAAACCTTTAAGAAAACATCTACCCTCCGGTAATCAAACATGGCATGCTGGAAAATCAACCTTTTAGTTTTCCCACTCAACCCCCAGTAAAACTAGGATTTTCCAGCCATGTTTGAGGACAGCAGACGGTAAACAAATATCCTGCATAGGGGGGTTCCAGCACGGCCCTCTGCGAGGCTGTCAGGTCTTCCAACATCTCCTGGTATCGACATGCCAGCGTCAACGGCACGGACTCTGGTAGTAGCAACGCCTAACCAACAATCAATGGGGATTTCGTCAGTTTTCATCACAAAAACGAAATCCAAGGCCTTAGGGTGGCAACATGTTTTTGGCATCTTTAAGTATAAGGTATCCAAATTGACCAAAACGATCCAAGTGTATCCACATGCTTGATATATCCCACTCGTCACCTGTACTGAGAACGCAGCAACTGCTAGAGATATTCAATGATTGCAAGGACACATTCCAGGAGACCATCTTTGTAGCAACCAAATTAAGGGGTCCCTCTCGGTTCGCTGGGAACCAACTTCAGCAAGTGTCGTTTACATTCGTTTGCCCATCACCCATTTCGCTTGGATGTGCTTGCGATTTAGTAAGTGTTTCCTAAGCCTCCTTGGCAAATTCCTCAACATGGTGTTTTCGCATGCATCACTGACAAAGACTCTGCCAAATAAGGATTGGAAGATTACCTTTCCACTAGCATTTAGCTATTTTTAAGGGCTAATAATTCAAGGTACCCTCTGGTGAACTAACATAGCAATGGAAAATTGCCATTTATAGTGGATTTTCCCATTAAAAATGGTGATTTTCCATTGCTATGTTAGTTCACCAGAGGGTATTGCTTGGGCCATTTCACCCTTTTTCCCAAACACGTTGCAGTGCTGGGATGAAGAAACAACCCGAGATGCTGGGAGAATTTTTTTGGCCCTCTGGTAAACTAACATAGCTATGGAAACTGGCCATTTTCTTCGTTGATTTACCCAATAAAAAATGGTGATTTTCCGTTGTTATGTTAGTTTACCAGAGGGTATATATAGACATAATGGCTATTGGATGATCATGCCCCAATCGGAGAAAAAACACCTTTTGACCATGGCAAAAACACGCACATATATATATATATATGTATATATATATATTCATGTATATATATATATTAAATCTATATATCCAATATATCCAATATATCCACTTATCTAAGCATCTGTATGTATATAATATATATATATATATATGCGTGTGTGTGTGTTACCTACAGGCACCCGCCCGCCAGTGCCTGCGGCCATGAAGGCGACTGGGGCGCGATGTTTTTGGTGGTGGGGCTCGGGGGGCAACAAGAACTTGCCATTGATCGTTGTCAACGAGTAGATTTATATTGTGTATTATATATGGATCATTGCAAATATTCACAATATTCTGTATGTATGAGTATGTATGAGTATGTATGAGTATGTATGAGTATGTATTCACTGCGATCATTGTGAGTATTATGTATCATTATTCTTATATCGATTATGGGAAAGTCATGTCGAGTCCCAAATGTGACCCTCGTTCATTGAGCTGATCCACGTTTTGGTCAACATCCCCATGGCAAAATGATCCCGAAAAATGGATGGATTCAGAACGGAGCAGCCTTTTTGTTGCTGGACCATTGGTACCCCAGGACACTCCCCAGCGTTCGCACCGAGACACATAGCTTCGGCCATAGGCCACGGTCGCAGGAGCAAATCGGTAGATGGCAATGCGCCTGGCTCAGTTTCCCACTGGATGCGCATCGCAATTGGGATTTGTTTAACAAGCACGGCTACCCTCCAGTAAGCTAACATAGCTATAGCGAAATCGCCTTGTTTGATATGTAAATCCACTAATGGGCCATTTTCCATAGCTATGTTTGATTGCGAGAGGGCAGTTCACGCATTGTTTCGTTGGGAGATGGCTATTGCATATGGTAATTATCCATCCTGTAGTTGGGAAAAATCATTGTAATATATATTGCCCATAGCATGGTTTATGTCATTGCGTTTACCCCATTATAAATTAATATATATATATAATATTTGTACATATGGAAAATCATGGTGAGATAATGATAATGTAGGATAACCTGTTAATACAAACAAATGCTGTTGTGGCCGCGCAAAAGGCCAATATGTTTCTTACTGTAAATCGATTACATGGTCTAGAGCAATATTGGTGTTCTCTTGATTTGCTTACCATTGTTGTATATTGTGATTTAATAATGGTCATTATCATTACTATAATGTACCCATTATCATTATCATTGATGTTGTTTACACATGGCAATATAAGACCTGTTATTGTTAATGTATCCTTTTCTTAATCAAATACCATTATATACCATTATATCCTTTTTTTATATAGAATCTATTGATTAGTGTAATGGATTGTTACAACTACTATTTTCCCATTATTCCTACCATGATTGGTTAGAATGAATAAACATAATTGAGCTATAACAATAGTAAGTGTTGTCATTGCTATTTGTGATTTCCCCTTATTTCAGTAATAGTAATCACAATATATTATTATATTATTATATTATATTATCATGTGATTATATTATTATATTGTTTTGTTATTACATTACATATTATTATATTATTACTAAATCAACTTATTATATTAATATATTATTATATCATTGTCATTGCCAATCTTAGATACCCTGCAAACGAAAACCTGCTGGTTAGTACATTTTACCATTGATAGCAACATATTTAAATTACTAGTTTGTATCCAACCAAGGTTAACCCAGTTATTGACTATCAGAGTTTCATAACAACGGGATAATGGAATATATATATAGTATAACCATGGTATATTATTATTGACTACCTTCCCATGATACAATATCCCAGAAAGATATATCGATAATATCAATATTACTATTCCATTATCCCATTATCCAGTTATAATATCCCATGATAATCCATATTTCAAAAAATACACATGATCCCGTTGAGAATATTTCCAGTAATTCATAATATCCCAATTTTGCAAACAATATCCCAATCCGATAATAGTCACCCATATTAATCCATACTTCATAATACCCTCTGGTAAACTAACATAGCTATGGACAAATCACCATTTTCAATGGGAAAATCCACTATTTCTATGGCCATTTTCAATAGCTATGTTAGTTTACCAGAGGGTAACATGGGATAATGGAATATTCATCCATTAATATTACTCCATATTCGGTTGATGATCATCCCATGATATCCCGACAAATTCATCCATAGAAACCCAGTGAATTTTATCCCATGATTCATCCACCATAACATATTCATGTTCCAAACCACCAACCAGTATATATTCCCATAATAAATCCATAATTATAGGACATAATATATTATTCCCATAATAAATCCATCAAAAATCCATCATCATATATATCATGATATATATATATATATCATGATAAAAAATGGGATAATCACATCCCAATCCCCATGGATTTCCAGGCCATGCTCCGCGCCTCTCATGCTCGGCAGTCCAGGCCATAGCGCCGTGCACCGTGGCCTCGGAGAAGAAGAGCACGTCCCCCGCGCCTGGGGCCCCAGGGGTGGAGAAAACGGCCACGAAACATGGGAAAAATGGGGAAACACCTGGGATTCCCATGGATTACCTAGAAATTCCTAGAAAAATATGAGAAAATTAGGGGAACATATGAGAGATCGAGATGGAAATAGGCAGAAAGAACATGACGAAATGAGTCAAATAATATAAAATGGATTGAAATCAGATGAGGCAAACGGGGCTTGACATGATTTAAGCATGGAGAACCATCAACATTAAAGTATTTGTGGAATTGCAACAGCAGATTTCAGTACAATCAGTACAACAAAAAGGATTTAAGTGGAAGCGAAATACCCTGAGTCAGAAGTGGAACATCAAATAAGGATGACTTTGCAAATCTGGATTTAGACAGTCAATAAGACATGAGAATCAATAGTGGGAGCTCAAATTAACAAGTTCTGCCCCGCAAACTCAGCATTTTCCATGAACAGTTGGAGTTCAACCAGCACAAAACAGCAAAAAAGGTCGCTTTCATTTCATCCAAAACAAACGAGGATCTGACGAACAAAAGACAGCAGATGTTGCAACAGCTTATGACAGTCTGCAGGAAACCATAGGAGTTTTAACAATCAATGATCAGGTTTTCCTCAAAATTATTGCCCCTCAAATATCCTCAAATAATATGTGGGAAAGAAGCATGCGATATGATCTGTAACCGAGTAACCGAGCAAAAGGACCAGAACCCAAAAAATGCTGATCCCTTTGAAGCCAGCAAACTGGGATCTTCAACAGCAAGCTTTGGACATTGGACATGTTTACGAACGCATCTCACTTTTGGTGTACCCCCTTCTAACCCATACGCAAGTTAACTCGATTTTCTCGGTGATAGGATGGGTTGAAACATTTATAGGATCTATTAGTTAATCAGTTTGATCTGATGTAAGAACATGCACTGTTTTGAGATCAGAAAAAGAGAGCAATAAACAGGCCCTCGTTTGTCTACTCAACTGGACTAAACATTGCGAGTTGTAGGAAAGAAGTTGGCTCCTGTGCGCCGGACATACCTACAAAATCCTACAATGGATGGAAACCTAGATCCTAGGTTTCCACTTTTGCAGGGTCAAAATTCAAATTTCCGTCTATTCAAAATTCATGCACAATTCTTGCTACCTCTAAGTTCATGGAACTCTTTCTTCTTGCCAAATTGTATGAATCAGAATTGGGGAGTCAAACGAGGTCTGGAACTCTCCACTGAATTTGGCAACATCACCCGCTGCTGCCCCAAAGTTCTAGGTTCTGCACGCGTAGCCGGCTGGTAAAAATGCTCCTGGCCAGAGGCAAACTTCGCAATGACCAGATCACCTTGCCATGTGTACTGCCGGACCAGATCGAACTGTGTGCTTCCGGTCAAGTCGCAAACTTCCGTGCATCATCGGCATAGGCAAATAACATCTCTCTCTCTCTATATATATATATACACATAATTATATAAATTATATATAGCATTATAGCCCTCGGCCCAAGTCTTTCCAGTTAGTGGGGCTGTTTACAACCGATGCTTGGGAGATCGTTGCACCATGGCCTTGTTTCCTCCTCGTGTGGCTCCTTCATCAGAAAGACATTGGCTGTCATTCTGCATCCCCTGATGCTATCTGGTTTGGGCATCACGGCTACTCCCAGTCGTGTGAAGGATGTGATCACAAACAGCGCTGCTCTACAGGTAGTCCGCGCACATCTCATTGCCTGTCTCGATTTCAGTGCCTTGATTACTGGTTTGCTTGTTTGGCACCTGGCAGATGACTCTCTTCAGCCGGAACAGCAGGGATGCTACCTGAATGGCCGTCTTGGTTTCAACCTCGAGTGCACTTGTGGGACAGAGTGGCCTGCATGTCCGATGCACGCGGCTTGCTGCAATTCTGTCGATTTTGTAGTTTGAGGTCTGACAGGCGCCGGTATGTCTTTGGGGAGCGGCATCCTTCAGATTGAGGCAGCAAGCGAGCGGGGCAGCATGTCAACAGTGATTACACGTGGCTTGAGCCGGCTCAGAATCCATGGGTCGCACTTTTCGTGTTTTTACCCAACTTTGGGAGACCAGTGCTCAGCATTGCTTCTCTCAGTTTTTATGTGGGTTGGTCCTCTCAATCGGACTTGCACCATTTGGATTTTCCTTTCTTCTTTAGTGCGCTCCATTACAGTTGCACGACCTGATCGTAAGTTAATGGACTGGTGGGCATGTGCGACAGGGCCGTGCCTGTCCAACTCAGCATTCAGCCAGGGTCCCGACATCCCTGTGCTGACGCCATCTTAGGGTTGTTCTGTATGACGTAGTCCCACAGCTTGTGGAATACCATGGAAGCCTGGCGGGGGCAAACTCTCCCGTCGGCCTTTGGGATGTGTACAAAGCAATCTGTTGGACATGAACCTAGTGCTGCGCCGCACTGCTGCCGCTGTGCGCGCACCACTTAGAAGCCGTCCGCGCTATATATAGCATTATATTATTGTCCCATTTTGGTTGGTCAAATCCCCGATAGACTTCCGTTTTAGATGCCTGTCCTCGGGTCACATGTTCCCATCCCACCAGATTCAGCAGTCCTTTGCTTCAGCACCAGCGCCATGAAGAAAATCGGGTGGAACGGGAAAGTTCAGCTTGTGCGACCTGCGAGCTTCGGACATGGTCGGACCACCGAAAATTCTGGTTCATTGGTTAATCACTCTTATTTTTTCCGATGATGGCCATCATGATTTGGCCATTGCCATATATGGGGGGTCTCTTAATCACTCATTTAAGGGGATCCCCAAGAAACCAATGGGTTGTTGACCACTACTAAACAGATTGACCAGGTCATCCATGACGACTGAATGATTGTTTTTTCCAATGGAAACCTTCATAGATGCCCATCTACTAACCGGGGATTTCCCATGAGGACACCGGAAGGTAACCTCGGAAGGATCAGAAATTGATGAGAAAAGAACTGCAGTGTGTCTAAATACATGTCTATTATCCTTATCTATGTGGTATGGCTGATCTCATTCCATCAAAATTATATAGCTCTATCCGATCCACCTCCACCCTCTCAGAGTTGAGGATTCACCGTCAAGATTTAAGATATTAAAGGCCCCCAAATTCCCAGCTCGCATGTGGTGCATTGATATGCCCAAACTTGGCTCTGTCCCTTTCTGGTGATCCCCAAAACACATGGCTGGTGATTTTCCGAATTTAATTCTACTCCATCTCACCATTCACAAAGACGCAGCCATGTCTTGGTTCTTAAACTAACAATCAACTTACTGTAAATCACTTAAATCCTATCACAGATTTACAGTAAATCCTGTCTTTTGACTCTGTTTGAGGGGTTGAACCGCATCAAACCACCACGAAATCTCCAGGTCCCACCCGCGAATGACGCAAAAGCCGCCATCACCGGGCGCATGGTCCACCAACTGCACCGACCTCGAGGTTGGTCATCTCCAAAATGGACATCCGCTTGACTATCCCGTGGCCAAGCTGCCATGAAGAACACCATTGATATTCCTCCATTGATCTGGCTACATGATCAAACATGATCAAACATGATCAAACAATCACTAACCTGAGGCACGTGGGATTCCCCAAATCCCAAACAACCATCATTCTAGGGCCCGGGGCATGGCCAACAGGGAGTTGTAGAATTGGCCTTGGCGAAGTGGGCAGGTGGATACCCTCCGAAAAAAAAAACATGGCTATGGAAAATCCCCCATAAAACCTTAAAAAGGAATACCGTAGAGGAATACACAAAGGAAAGAATGCTATAAACACGTGTACTTTGGGAACACGTGTTTTTGTTCCCAAATAAAGTGCAAGTAGTGTACTTTCCTCAAAATTAAGAGTATCCTTTCTTGTTTAATAAACATTCTTAACGCAATCCCCGACCGTAGCACCTAAGCAATTACCTGGTGTCTTCACAAGTGAAACAGAGTATGAAAGTCATAGGAGATAATGATCCAGCTAAAACCGCCAAACTATACACATCTATCTATCTATCTATCTATCTCTATCTATCTCTATCTATCTCTATCTATCTCTATCTATCTCTATCTATCTCTATCTCTATCTATCTCTATCTATCTCTATCTATCTCTATCTATCTCTATCTATCTCTATCTAATTCTATCTATCTCTATCTATCTCTATCTATCTCTATCTATCTCTATCTATCTCTATCTATCTCTATCTATCTCTATCTATCTCTATCTATCTCTATCTATCTCTATCGATGTCTATCGATCTCTATCGATCTCTATCGATCTCTATCGATCTCTATTGATCTCTATTGATCTCTATCGATCTCTATCGATCTCTATCTATCTCTATCTATCTCTATCTATCTCTATCTATCTCTATCTATCTCTATCTATATCTATCTATATCTATCTCTATCTATCTCTATCTATCTCTATCTATCTCTATCTATCTCTATCTATCTCTATCTATCTCTATCTATCTCTATCGATCTCTATCGATCTCTATCGATCTCTATCGATCTCTATCGATCTCTATCGATCTATCTATCTCTCTCTCTCTCTATCTATCTATCTATCTCTCTATCTAGCTATCTAGCTATCTAGCTATCTAGCTATCTAGCTATCTAGCTATCTAGCTATCTAGCTATCTATCTATCTATCTATATATATATTATCTCTCTCTCTCTCTCTCTGTCTGTCTGAGTGTCTATCTGTCTGTCTGTCTGTCTGCCTGCCTGGCTAGCTGGCTGGCTGGCTGGCTGTCTATCTGTCTGTCTGTCTGTCTGTCTGTCTGTCTGTCGTCTGTCTATTTATATATAGATATATTACATATATACACTATATACATATATATATATATACGATATTTGAACCAGATACAGTATGTCCCGGTTTCATTGTTGGTCCAAAGTTTTCTCAGCAACTTGGTTCCAACAGAATAACGCCACGGCACCGTTGACACATCGATACTGCAAGGTTGGGTTGAAGTGACCTGCCTGCGGGTGATCTGGCAGAGGGAAACATGTGGATGCTGGACATAAATCCAAGAAAACAACTTCAAATCAAATGCACGTCTACATGTGAATTTCATGATATAAAAATACATTAAATACATGTTGAAGCACAGACAATGCTGGCATTGCAAACTGTATGCTTATCACACATAGCAACAACCATATAGCAACAGCAAAAGAAAAGGACCAACATCTTTCTGCTGGACTGGCGGAGCGAGGATAAATCATGTTGGGAAAATTTACAGGAAAACACCATATTCAATGGGAAAATCTATGGCTTCCTGCAAATTTTCCCTTAAACCAATCCATTGATTTTTTTCTGGCTGAATTTCATCATAATTCATATATCTGAAGCTGTTATCATACGGCCAGCTATGGGGATTAATTACCACAATTCGCACCTCGGTCAATGGCCCTCCATGTAGGTGAAATCCCTCGGAACCCTTGTAAGACCTCGCAGAATTGATAGGCGTCGCATGGATTAAACCAATTGGGGACTGACAGTCATGGGGGGATTCTGGTATAACACCCCAGTGAAGTGGGGAAAATGATGTAATAAACTGAAGCCATCGAATTTTGGGGTACACTATTTCCAGACGAACCAACAAATTGTCCCTTCCAAATTAACCCAGGGAGTCTGCCCCGTCTTCGGCAAGTTGACGTGCATCAAAAAGTAAAGCCTGTTCCGCTAGTTTTCGGTTTCAAATGGAGGCCCGAAACTCTGCTAAAACATGCTCAGACACTAAAACACTAGCCTAAACTGATTTTTTGGCCTTAAACATATTTTTGGGCGTCACCTTGAAACCATGGAAAGCTGCTGTGGATGGCAATCATGTGGTTGGTCAACAGTCATCATAGTTTCACCAAGATTTGACCATTTTCTGGAGCCCCATGTTGAGACACTCTAATTTATCACATTGTTGCTAATTTTTATCTCATGTCCCAGGTTTGTTTTTAACATCATGTGAAAAATCCGCTATGTCCTAAAAAAAACCGTGCCTTTAAATCATTGTAAGGATCTCTACAGACTAAGACACATGGGAATCTCAAGGAAGATCTTCCCAGTCCCATCCCACCAGAAGTCCCTACGTGATGATCAAGGGCAAATGATCCATGCGATATCCGGGACTGCAGAGCGTGGTGAGGTACGGCAGCAAACGCCTGGGCAAATCCCGAGAGGCGAAACCCAAAAAAATTACGAGCCGAGCCGAAGAAGTTTGACGAACCAATTTCTCCCTTCCACCAAGTCTGGGACGTCTGGGACGTCTGGGACGTCTGGGACATGGGATATGCTAGCTGGTTTTAAATGATCTTTGAGTTTGTGGTTAAAATGTGACACCTTCATTGGAGGGACCATTCAGCCACCATTCAGCCACCACCAGGTGCCATCGGGCCATCATCCCATTTCGGGCATAACATCGGCGTTTATCGGAGGTGGATCAACTTTTCTTTTAACAAATGAACTGGTCCAGTCTCTTACACAAACCCAGCCCCCCATGTTCGGGGAATTGAACTATTATATATATATATGTAATGAAGCCTGGCGATAGGAAATCAGATCTGCTCATCGGAAAGTAATCTGAAAATATAGGTTTTCTGCTGCCAGGAGAGGCCAAGGGAACAGCTACAGGAAAACAGGTGTTATCCTATCAAAGATGAGGGCGCCCTGTAAATGTCTCAACAACTTCTGGGAAATTAATAATTAATGGAAATTCCATATTTCTTCACATTTGCACATCCTCATAGTTGTTTTCCTATTTGTTTACACTTGTATAAATACACTTATAGACTGTGTCTATTCCCACACCCCATTCACGGAGAAGAAATTCGCCCATTCTCAACATCTCAGGGCCCAACGGATGTGACAGCAAGTTGCGCCAAGGCAGGCAATGAGGCTTTGGCCAGCCTGACATCTTGCTGAGTGTCCCTTTGTGGGGAATAAATCTATATAGATCCCATACAGTTAAAGCCCTTTACCAGTTATAAATGTTTATACATAGAAATAAATCAGGTTATAACATGTTATAACTGACTTACAGTTTACAGTTTGTATTTCGGGCCATGACTAGGGGCTATGACTCCCCATGGCAAATGGCAATGATCGCAAACCAGTGGATTTAGGGGTGCACGGTGTACCCATTTCCGGACAAAGCCACATCTAGAATCATTGATTCATTGGCTTGGTTTAATTTTCATAATTTATCGGAGTAAATATTGGTGAATATAGGGATTTCCTGTGAACGTTCCCTTCATCCGATGTGGAATCCGGGGCATGCTCAGGTACGGAAGTGGCATGCAAGAACCACTTGCTTGATCTCTCTTATCCAGTCATGGATAGGTTTGGGTTCCAGCAGTGACATTCACCTGAAAAGTGGCGCACAGATTGGTGGCATAATGCTGTTTATTGATAGACATGTGACATGTTAGTTGCAGTGCGTCACAAAATCACATGCGTGGCCGGCCTGGTGCTGAAACAAACAGATCAACAAATGGTGGGCTTGTCCAGTCCAAACAAAACCACATCCAATCACCGCTATAAAGACTATGAAGGTTTATGGGATTGGCCTGAATCAACATCCTGACCCTCTCCACATCAAGAACCTGCCATACCGCTTCAGCACGGCTAAACAATGACCCATCAACTTCTCATTCACACCGTTTTTCTCCATGGCTATAGAAATGTTGGCCTATTTGACGTGAATTGAATATTCAAAACAATCACTTCTGAATCCATCATGGCTAATCGTGGATGGCCCGCATTGTTCTTAAGCTGGTTGGTATGCCATCCCGATTCATGGTCAAAAAAATCAAGGCATTCAACTAAAACTAGGTACACGGCGCATGTTACACCGTGGTATATCGGCAAGTCTTTGAAAATGCAGATTCCAATTGAATGGTAAATCACTGCGTTTTAGCTGTCTTTTCAATGTTTGTTTCTTTCACCTCAATTCCGTGCGGAAACAGGTTTTGAAACCGCAAATAGAGTGGAACTTAAGTATTTTCTGTGCCTTTTAAAACCGGGGAACTACTATAGTTAGCATTATCTTTGAATTACAGGCACATTCTGGGAGTTTACAAAATAATAATAATAATAATAATATTAATGATAATAATAATAAATATATAATAGTAAATAATAATAATAAATAATACTAATAAATAATAATAATAATAAATAATAATAGGAACACATAGGCTTGACCTCAAAAACAAATAGGATTGACTGTTAGCAGCATTTTCCTACAGCAGTGCACTCAGACCGTCCAAAAGTTCATGCCGTGACAAATGCCCCAGCGATTGCCACCTTGTGTGGATCCATTCAAAGCCATCCAGAAACTTCACAGCGCATGCAGGTATATCATGGTATATCATGGTATATCATGGTATATCCACACCAAGTGCGGTTTCCATGCCCATATTTACATCTCTTTGTCCCTGGCCAAGGTCTTGAAATTCATTTCAAGAGAGAGGAAAGAAAGGAAAGACTCTAAGACATCACAAGACTAAGATTTCAACGTGGCCATCAGATGCTTGCCCTAAGTGTGCCTGGTTCCAGACTGAAAAGTAGAACAGTAACATACGGAGTTCTACCAGAGTTTGATCTGGAAGAGGTACATCCATTTCTTCACCGTAGCATTCATCAGCATGACGCAGCATTTAACATCGCACCACATGGCTTACCACGGCGCAATACACATAGTGGTCCAACTACCTGTGGCAAAGGGTCGCCACTCACTTTACCAATAATTTCCCGGTAAAAATCCAATTTTGCATGAACACATCCACAGTTGTTTCATGTTGTTTATGGTTCAACCACTACCCATCCAATTAGTTGTCCTTAATTATTCCAATTACTTTCCCATCGTATTCCATATTCCATGTCTGATGCTTAACCCACCCCATCTAGTGTTCTTGCTTTACTTCGCCATCGGAGAATTCATGAGAATTCATGAGAATTCCCCATATTTTTCTTGATGAAGCCATGGCTTTAATGGTTACCCTCTGGTAAACTAACATAACTATGGAAAATCACCATTTTTAATGGGAAAATCCACTATAAATCACCATTTTCAATAGCTACGTTAGTCATTACCAGAGGGTTAACCGGTTAACCCATGACCCGTTGCTCCACCCCGCCTAGCATTCCTCCAAGATCCCGGCGCCCGGTCTTCCCATCGCCGGCCAACGGGCTATCGGCTCCTGGGTTCGTCATGGATCCAAGTCACCAGAGGTTTCAACATATGAAGTCTACCTCCATGAGACTTCCATGACGACTGGAGGGACCCCCAATTTGAATGGTGTGGTTTTCTGGAACATGATGATGAACCAAACAAAATGAAGAGGAAATCAGAGTGTTTTGGAGAAATTCACAGATTTTCCTCTTTTCCAACAAGGCTTATCCGCTGCTAGATGGGATGATCCTTCAAATAGACCACCTGGTAATTTATATAGCACGGCGAGCATGAAATTCTACAATCATCAGAGATTTTCCCTTGCATTTCTTTGGAGGGTACATATTGTTTCTGGTCCAACCATGCGCAAGTTCAGCCGTGAAACATTCGCCTTTGGAGATTCATTTGTAACACCAACGGGACAACTGCTTGACAAAATTTTGGGTGAGGAATATATTCGAGACAAACCAGAGACCATGAATCCACAACATTCCCAAACAACAACAGTGATGTTGGATCTATGGACTTTTGACATCTGAATCTTTTGACCATTGATAGTGTACCCCCGTGTTTTAACCCATTTCCACTAGTTACTATAGGATACTCACTGAGGGTTGTGCACCAAGAGCATTCAACTTCTCCCGGATCTCCCGGTACGCCGAGTAGCTTGTATTTCTAAGCGCAGTGTCTGTTCTCTCCTTGATCTCGCCTGAAGCCACAAGGGAAGGGACCGCAAGAGGAGAGATTCACAACTTGAAGCACTACTTAGATCACTGCAGCTTAGTCACTGGTGAGAAATAGTAGTTTTATGTAGTTTTGTTTACCCGCTTACAAGGTGTAAACATTATTAACATATATTAAAATTAAGGTACACAGTTTTTCTTTATGGGTTTTGCCTAGTTGATTGGGAATAATCCAATTTCTGGGACTTTTTTTAACTCCTGCTGTATTTCACCAGATCTGTGGCTGTCTTGCCCTAGGCAATGTGTGCATCGTTCGGCATTCGAACAACCAGTAGGTCAGTAGGGATAGAAACAAAGAAGCAACTCATGCTCCAATTCCAATTGATTAGTGATGAAGTAGTCATACCCCCCCACAACACACGTGTTCTAGGAATGGCTTCAAACATGAGAATTTCAATCGTTCGAAAACAATTTACATACATAATAGGATGGCAGGGAGTATGGGCCTTGATAAAGAATTATATCACCATAATGTCCCAATAAACAAATCATACACAGGTTTTAATGAAGTAAGAATATTCAGAGTAAGTATGATACCTTATAGTCAGATATCAAATCCCCATCTCGCATCCTTGTCTCATAATGTCGGCGATGTTTCCCACTGGAGGTTGTCTGAAAACATGGCACACCTTTTGTCGTTTATCTTTCAATGGCCATTTGGGGGAAGCTTACCCTGTTTTCAGACAGAACAAGTCTCATGTTGTTGGTGATATATATATATATATAATATTCTATCATGATGATATATGGTGATATCATAATATTATAATATTATATATATGTATCACCATAATCATTATATAATATTCCATCATCATCATAATAATAATCATCATCTTCTCATATCTGGTTGTCTGAAAATAGGGTACCTTTCCCAAATCCACGATTGATCATCATCTTTATCAACGTGCCGATTTGGTGTAGTACAGTGTACACCCTTTTCCAAACAAAACCATCTCGTATCAATGGTTATCTATTTTATGATATGATAATATGATATTTTATGACATGATATAATTTATGATAAAGGGAATCCGTCTATATAATGGGCATATCGTGGGATGACTATCTTTTTTTATATACAGTAATCGATCTTTTGACCACATATCCTTCGCCAAAAAATCAATGGCCAGATTGAAGGCAAACAATAGAACCCTTGTATCTGTTCCTATATAATTTATTCCCTATTACGTTGGGATTTATACATAAAGGTATCTTTAACCAAAAAAAGGCAATACAATAATCCCTAATAGGAGTGATCCTAGATGATTTATTGATAAACATGTATAATACAGGATTTACAGGATACATCTATTTAATGCATTTTGTAGAGACTTCCCCAGAGACTTACCCACAGGTAATCTATCAGTTTGGAAAATAATCAGTCATCATTTTTCATAGGTAAATCATTGAACAACATGGGCCATGGCTTCCATAGCTATGTCCGATTACCTTACCGGGTAACCCACTGATCATCGTTGTGTTCCCATGATATTCCCATTGCATTCTCCCGCCATATCCTATGTATGATCCCACTGCTTTTATCCCATAATCATGATTGAATTCCATTATATTACCACCATTATATTACCATATGCTGAAAAATTACATTACCATATAATTCCATGAAACATTACCATATTAGTGCCATTATTACCCTCTGGTAATTTAACATAGCTATGAAACATCACCATTTTTAATGGGAAAATCCACTATAAATGGCCATGTTCAATAGCTATGTTAGTTTACCAGTTGATAGGTGGTCCCACTATTTAACTATTTATAGGGTTTCAGCCATATATTACCATATATTACCCCATGATGCCAACAGGCCATTCCTCGGTGCGCATCGATGCCGTCGTTGAGGCTCTTCACCTCCTCGGCGCTCAGCGCGCCGCGCACATGGATGAAGCCTCAGCGGGAGCTTTGGCGAAAGCCATGGACGCTGGGGGAGATCATGGGATCTGTATGATATATCATATAAGTATGTATGTATGTATGTATGTATCTCTATATATATACAAATATGTATGTATGTATGTATGTATGTATATATACAAATATGTATGTATGTATGTATGTATCTATATATATATACAAATATGTATGTATGTATGTATGTATGTATATATACAAATATGTATGTATGTATGTATGTATGTATATATAAAAATATGTATGTATGTATGTATGTATGTATCTCTATATATATACAAATATGTATGTATGTATGTATGTATATATACAAATATGTATGTATGTATGTATGTATCTCTATATATATATACAAATATGTATGTATGTATGTATGTATGTATATATATATACAAATATGTATGTATGTATGTATGTATGTATATATACAAATATGTATGTATGTATGTATCTCTATATATATGTATACAAATATGTATGTATGTATGTATATATACAAATATGTATGTATGTATGTATGTATATATACAAATATGTATGTATGTATGTATGTATGTATATATACAAATATGTATGTATGTATGTATGTATGTATATATATATACAAATATGTATGTATGTATGTATGTATCTCTATATATATATACAAATATGTATGTATGTATGTATGTATGTATCTCTATATATATATACAAATATGTATGTATGTATGTATGTATCTCTATATATATATACAAATATGTATGTATGTATGTATGTATGTATCTCTATATATATATACAAATATGTATGTATGTATGTATGTATCTCTATATATATATACAAATATGTATGTATGTATGTATGTATCTCTATATATATATACAAATATGTATGTATGTATGCATGTATCTCTATATATATACAAATATGTTATGGTAGGTTTTTTGTAGGTATGTATCTCGTATAAATTCTATATATATATAACAAAATATGGATGTATGTATGTATGTATGTATGTATGTATGTATATATACCCCAAAATATGTTATGGTAGTATGGTGTATCTCTATATATATATCACAAATATGTAGGTATGTATGTAT
This sequence comes from Cladocopium goreaui, assembly GCA_947184155.2. Classification (NCBI taxonomy): domain Eukaryota; class Dinophyceae; order Suessiales; family Symbiodiniaceae; genus Cladocopium; species Cladocopium goreaui. Next base: position 177,601 of record CAMXCT020003124.1, on the reverse strand, counting down.
GTAGCTCTATATATCTATACAAATATGTATTGTATGTATGTATGTATCTATTATATATATACAAATATGTATGTAGGTATGTAGGTTGTCTCTAGTTTTATTGTTTATTTTTTGTTATTTTATTACAAGTATGGTGATGTATGTATGTATGGATCTCTATATATATAATACAAATAGGTTGTAGTATGTATGTAGATGTATTGTATTTTGTGTCCGATCTATTATGATATATATGTATGTATGTATGTATGTATCTCTATTATATACAAGAGATGTATGTATTATGTATGTATCTCTTATATATATTACAAATAGTATGTATGTATGTATGTATCTCTATATATATATACAAATATGTATGTATGTATGCATGTATCTCTATATATATACAAATATGTATGTATGTATGTATGTATCTCTATATATATATACAAATATGTATGTATGTATGTATGTATCTCTATATATATATACAAATATGTATGTATGTATGTATGTATCTCTATATATATATACAAATATGTATGTATGTGGCCCCACCCTGTATATAACAATAGTATGTATGTATGTATGTATCTCTTATATATATACGCAAATAGTAGTAGTATGTATGTATCTCATTATATATATACAAAATAGGTATTGTATGTATGGTAATGTAGTCTCATAATATATATACAAATAGAATGTTTAGTATGTATCTATAATATAATACAAATATGTATGTATGTATGCATTGTTTTTTGTTAGTAGTCTATATATATACCCACCAAATATGATGTATGTATGTCTGTATGTCTCTATATATTATATACAAATAGGGTATGTATGTATGTATGTATGTATGTATCTCTATATATATATATACAAATATGTATGTATGTATGTATGTATGTATGTATCTCTATATATATATACAAATATGTATGTATGTATGTATGTATGTATCTCTCTATATATATACAAATATGTATGTATGTATGTATCTATATATATACAAATATGTATGTATGTATGTATGTATCTCTATATATATATACAAATATGTATGTATGTATGTATGTATGTATCTCTATATATATATACAAATATGTATGTATGTATGTATGTATCTCTATATATATATACAAATATGTATGTATGTATGTATGTATGTATCTCTATATATATATACAAATATGTATGTATGTATGTATGTATCTCTATATATATATACAAATATGTATGTATGTATGTATGTATGTATCTCTATATATATATACAAATATGTATGTATGTATGTATGTATCTCTATATATATATACAAATATGTATGTATGTATGTATGTATCTCTATATATATATACAAATATGTATGTATGTATGTATGTATGTAATATATACAAATATGTATGTATGTATGTATGTATGTATATATATACAAATATGTATGTATGTATGTATGTAGGTAGGTAGGTAGGTATGTATGTATGTATGTATGTATGTACATACAGTACGTACGTACGTACGTACGTACGTATGCATATGTTTATATGCATATATGTATATATGTATGTATCTTGTATCTACTTCAGAATGATTAGAACATAATGGGAAAGAGCGGCAAGACCATGTGTGTATATATATATATACACATACATTGACGTGTATGTATGTATGTATGTATATATATATACACATGATGTGAAAGGTTTGAGAACATCTCTCAAAAGATACAACATGTTTGGGGGCTACTATGAATGTGTATATATATGTAAACATATGTGGGTATAAAAACATAATATAATAACATATACACATATACATAATTGTATATTAATATTGTATATTAATGTATAATTTTATCTAGAATGTTTAAGGGGTATAATGCATAGTGTATAATGTATATAAGTGTATATACTTATATCATCTTTTATCTGGGTATATGATAATGAACAGCAACCTGATTCTAGTGATGTCACAGTAAAGGCGCGTGATATTTGTGGTGGATGTTGCATGGAATATCTTGGGGCTTCCCACAGGGACTTCCGGGTGTCTCATGCGGGGTAAAGGTGAATGATTAGGGAAACACGAAAATGTTGACCAAGAAAAAGTACATGGATACTTATTGGAAATGCATCCGGAATAGCTATGTGTTTAGGTGTGAAGAGAGCAAGTCTGTTAGGCAATTTATGGAGATATACGGGTGATTTTTACATAGCTGAGTGATCAACCGGCTAGGGGTGCACCTTGAAATTGCTCAGAAATTGCCATGTGGGTCTGTCTGAGAATAGGGTACAGTATACCCCCCAAGTCTAGCTATCTTCAATGGGAAAATGATGATAATCCATCTGATAATCCAATGGATGTAGAGGTACACTATTTTCAGACAAAGCCATGTGATTTCAGCATGGTGAGTATAGCTGAAAGTGCAGTTGAGCCGTGTCCCGTGTCTGACCCACAATCGAAATAGCAGAATCTATGCATAGATGTCATCGGGCAGATTTACCATTGAATTTGTTCAGGAATGTCGTCAACACATGGTCCAATGCTTTGGCGGGCCAATGCCCCTGATTTTTGTTTGTCTACTTGATGGTTCACCCCAGTTGGTAAGTGGGTTATACCCCCAGTCATAGCTGGAAACCCAGCAAAAAACGGAGGTTATACTTCCTATACAAGCCACCTCCTCACTAGGTTGAACCATGAGGTGTGTACCTTTCCTCTTACTAAACCAAAAGGTAAGCCGACGCCATGTGGAAATCATCAACTCCAGCCGCTGCCGAGAGTCCGTTGAGATCGAAGAAAAACTTCCTGGGGCGAAAGAATAGGGCCATCTATACCATGGATACCTATTAAATGGTGAATGATAGTAGTTCCTTGTAAACCATCTATAAGTGGGCCAATGGCTACTGAACTACATTTATCTGGAAAGAATAGGTCAATAGGTCTAGCATTTTCGTAATACAATCTAAAGCAAAAAAAAAAAATTAGAATGATGCTGTTTATATGTTTCCATCATGGTGAGGCCAGCCAGTGAGGATGCTCATATTTGCCCGGATGGAAACCGCTGAGTCTCTCTTCGTCGGTCATGCTCTTGGCATCGGCCGCAGCCATGGACACGAATCTGCCAGGGCGTATGGTGGCCGGGTCCATGCCAACGTAGACTCATGATGCTTGAACTCCCAGCCCCTGAAATGCATTGGATCTATCGGATTCTTGGGGTTCTGGCTAGGAGTCAAAAGCTTGGTACCTTTCTGTTCCAAAATAAGCAGATTTTGATCCATCCCCATAGGAGGATCTACTTACCTAGGTGAAGCAACAAAGTGCATGACCAATAAATCGGCAAATTTCTTTTCCAGGATATCTTGATTTAGCATTTTCACCCTACAATTTCCACATGTCCAAAGTTGCTATCCATCTTAAAACATACTGATACTTCACTAACCTGAGTGCCTGAATAGTTCGGCTATTGTGGGATAGTTACCCCAATCCAATTCCGCCGTGGTGACGTCGCGAAAGGCGGTCGCAACACTTAAGTTTTCCAGAAATTTCCAGATCTACTCGTCGGTAGTTTAACATGGCTATGGAAAATTGCCTATTCATATTAAGGAGAATCAGCATGTTTAATATGTAAAAACATAGAAATGATCATTTATAGATGTTTTACCTCTTCAAAAATTATCATTACCTCTGGTAATTTGAGCTTGGTCTACATAGTTTTGCTCACCCAGAAGCGTCTCACGTTTGCAGCCTTTGGCAATAATTTGAGCTAATTATGATAAATGATCATTTATCGCCTCTTCATTTATTTGTTGATTTTCCATAATTAGCTCAAATTACCCGCGGCTATGTGAGGATTGCTCAAAATCCCGGATCGCCAGCACCCCAGCTTTCTCCGGGAAAGCCGCCTGTGAGGCCTGGTGCTCCTGGCGGATTGGACATCTGAACCCCCCGGCCAGTACCCTCTGGTAATTCAACAGTTGCTATGGAAAATCACCATCTTTCATAGGTAAATCATAGGTAAATCAACCAACTAAATGGGCCATGGCTGAAAAATAACTATTTGTTAAATGACCAGAGGGTCACTTAGTTGGCCATCAATCCTAACCTTCTGTCTGGGCCGTTGCACTAAGAAATGGGTACACTCCACCATAGTTTCTAGGGGCTCCAGATCCCAACTTTTGGAGGTTAGCATCCCATATCTTATAGTTGTACACATGAATAAGCCCAGCTGCACCCCAAGTGGCGCTAACAATGAGAAAACACTTCACAATATTCTCAGTCACTAAAATTCTAGTGGTATCTTTTCACTGAGAATGCTCTGGGGATGTGGGATTTTTTCTGGGACATCGCTATCGGATAGGTGTCAACTCCGCCAATCTACCTGGACACCTTCCGTAAACCACTGCGAGGCGGCTAACAGACTTCAACTGAACGGGGGATTTCAACTACAAGAAATGCACAGAAATCCATTGACATATATCATGATCGGACACATTTGAATTCTTCAAAAAAATGAGATCAGCCAAGTTATATACCCTTGAGTCCTTGAGCAATCGGAAGCCATGGCCCATGTATAGATGTTTTACCTGTTAAACATGGTGATTTTCGATAGCAACTGTCGAATTGCCGGGTATTTTCCACTTGAAACTTGAAACCGACAACAGGGTAACCCCAAATCCCATGATTTATCATCAATTTCCCTATTTAAAGTTGCCATGTGGTATATCCCATTTTCAGACACACCCAAACATCATATCATGATCTCTCATCTTGTACCTATTAAACCATTCTATTCATGGGTGAAATTCCCATTTTCAGACACACACACACACCATGTGGGGATTTCAAGAAATTTGGGGTACCCTGAAATCATTCATTTTAATATGAGTTTGAGTTTTCCATTATACGCCATCCAGCTATTGGGGTACCCCCATTGATGGAAAATCCCATGTGTTTTGATGCCGGTTTTCACTGGAGCTCGCCAGCAAAGCCGGTCCTCCACAGTGGTCGCAGCCAGCACGCAGCTTGGAGCATATGGGGGGCGACTGGCAGCCGGGCACCAGTCGAAGACACAGGAGATCATCCATTGAAATCAAAATTGGATGGAAACAGGGTGATAGAAACAAATGAAGGAACGAACATTGAGAGGAAACATGTGTCTCACTATGTCTCATTCCATTTCATGAGAATGGAATGACTTGATGGGTCTGGGATTTTTTTGGAGGTGATCTGGACTTGAAATCACCTTTAAGTTCAGTCTTGCAGAATTAATGGAATGATCTTGGTCCCAAAGCTTGGGATGATTGACGATATCTCTCATTGAAGACTCATGCAGCAGGCAAACATCTGCGATCTTCGAAGATGAGTGACATGCCGTTGATCCGTTGAGTATGGGATGGGGAAATACCTGCAAAGCTACATGGGGGCTCCCCAGGTTAAAATAATAAGATTATTTTTATAAACCATATTTAGATATATTTAGATATATTATAATGTATTTTACACATATTGACTCCAAGCCTAACCTCCAGTTATTGGAGTTATTTGCACCAAGTTAGCTATCATTTGGGGCCAACGAATTGTATCTAATGAGTTCACTTTGGTATGTTTCCCTCGGTTGTTGCGCTGCTGCACCTAGCCCAACAGCCACAAGCAAAGCCAGCTGCCGTACACGCATGCGCGACGTGCAACTGACAGGGGTGGCTGAGCCGCCTCAAAGCCTTTCTAGCAAGATATGGCAGTTCGGATATAGCTCATTCTGGAAAATCATCCATCATGTAGCAGAGAGTACTGATCGAATTTCACGAGAAATATCATCTCCTTACCTCAAATATAGTCACTCTCAATCTGAACCTGCTTTGCAGTACACACTTTTCTTTGTTTGCTGCGTGATTCCTAGGCAGCGGCGTATCTGGTGTCACGTTGCAACACAACAAGTAAAAAAACACATCTTAGGAGCGTCAGTTGGCCCTCAACTACTCCATGGTCGTGGACTTTGCAATTTCTGGGCAAAAATCAATTCTGCGGGTGGAGAGGTTGATGCTGGAAGGCACGTCTTAAATGCAAAATGTGTTTGAACACATGTTGTAATATCGGCAATCGCAAAATGCAGATACAGTACCCTCAATGTTCATCAATTTTCATGGTTTAGCAAAAGCCGTGACCAACATCTGTGATATACCGGACTTACCTCAGAAATTTGGATGGTGACAAACTTAAAGTGACACATACTTGTCTTGATGTGTTGATCGCTGTGGTTTCCTGGGTCTTGAACTTTGACCAACAGCGGGTCGCAACGGATCCCGGTTTACTGCGGCGCGTTCCACAAGATCGAAATTACGTATCAAAGATCTGAAAGAGATATGGTTCAAGCACATCTCTCTGTGGTATCTCAACTTATGGCGATCAATGCCAACAAGCACCCGGATAGACCTACCATTCACAGAGATTTACGTAGAGTCCCAAAGAAATAACTGTCAACCTGAGTTTTCGTTTGTTGAACTCAACTGCTTGTTGACCCATTGCAGTTTTCATGCTCGATAGCTTCAAGGTCTATGGAGTCCTTGGCTGATCAAGCGATAGTAGTGCACAGTTCCAAAGTGGCATCCCTGTGTACCAACAACAACATGTCTAACCCTTGTCACCGGTGATTTCACACATCACATCATTGCAAAACACTCATGATACTCATGTTTGCATTTCTGGTTGGAACATTGAGCATTGTCTCACAACTGTTGAGCATGCCAGCACAACTGTTGTGTTTTGGCCACAAGGACAACATGGTGTCTACAGTATCTGCAACATATATGAACCAAGCATGTATAATAATAATGTGCGTATATATAATCACATATATACATTATTAAATCATATAACATACGTAACATTGCATGGTACATGAACCACAAGTGGGGCATAGATGCTAAAAAGACGCTAGCACCAGAATAGCACCACAGCAAATGTCCGAAAAAGGGCATAGTTCCATCATGTTCCTAGGTTTACCGTGCCATTTTCTGAGTGAAAGACCACGGAAAAAAAAGTCACGGTGCTGAAGTTCATTGAGCACAGCAGCTAAGTCTTTCCTCCACACTCGTTCCTCCAGGTTTGCGCTAGGGTGCCCAATGCTATCAAATGCCTGTGATAATTCAAAGCGTCAAGAAAAATACTGGTTGCTGGTTCCAACCCCTGCTTACAAAAGTGAAACTCAATCATTACGATTACAAATATTACAGAAAATTGTCTTTCAGTGGGGTGAGTGTTAACAGGTTTGAAACCACCAGCCAGAAAAGTAGGGTAGCAACCCTACTCGCTGTGATTGAGACACATGCTGTCCTTGCACTGCTTAAAGTAACTTCAGAAACCCATCATCCATTCCATCAGCCGATCTCAAAAAACATGGCTTCCGATGGCTGTGACGCTTTGCCGATGTTTGCGGTGGTTTCACCACCGTTTCACCCCATCCAAAATTCACAGCATCTTTATCCCAACTGCAGGGCGTTGAAATATGAAGAGTTCTCGGATGTTCTCGTTTGTTCTTGGATAGGGTAAAAATGGTGAATACACTATGACACTAGGGTTGGATGGATGAACACAAATCAGCATTTCCAACTGGGAGGCCCACAGTCCAAGTACAGTATATTCTCTGGGTGATCAGTTCGCATCTATGTCTTGCATCTGCCTGACCATGTACTCACAAGCAATAGGTTAACAACTATATGATACTAATCATAATAGTGATGCTTAAAATGAGAATAATGAATGAAACTGACAATAATAATCACAATATACTATGCTAGTTAAACAATAAATCATACAACTCAGTATCTAAACAAAATAGACAAACTACCCATATAAGGTTTATCCAGATATCTAGTCCTCTTCCGGACAGGTCTTTGCCTTGTTTCTCAATCACAGCGAATCGAGCGCGGATCGCACGATCTGCTTAGCCCTCATCGCTCCACTTGAACTCACCACCACCAAAGGGAATGTCTGCAGAGAAAACGACGACAACAACGGCAATAAGATCATGAACAACAACAGCAGTATCAGCAGTATCCCAAAATAAAATGGGCAAAAGTCCCATTTTATAACATATAGGATCATATACTGTAGGTATATATTTTGCTTCAGTTTTCTAGATACCTTTATAGAGATATAGAAGGTCTAAGTAGAACCAATGAATGGAAAAGAAAAACACAAGGAAACACAAGGCTTACGTCATCGACAACGGCAACAAGGACAACAAAAACTTGGTCACATTGCTTGCAAGACATGGCCGAAAAAAGTGGTGGGTTGGTCTGAAATCTCGACACTAAAAAAAGGAATCAGTGGTCACTATTTTCCAATGAATTGTTTGGTCCATGGAAAGATTTGTCAGACCTGGTTTCAGATTAATATGTGATACCATGTTCCAACAGCACATAAGGATTATACCAAAATCTTTTGGTCAGAACCACCGATGGAATTTGGAAGACTCGATGCGTGCACTTCATCTTTGTTGGGGAACGCCCTATGTTCTTGTTGGTTCACTTTGCTGTGTAACAGTTTCCTAACCACTGTCACAATCCACTGGATTCTCAGCATTCAGAGATAAATCAGCAAGCGAAGAATTATCATTGTTCAATGTGTTGCATCCTTGGCCTGACATGATCAAAGAATTTCTTAGGCCAGTCATCCCCAAAGAACCACCATCAACAGAACAAAAAAAACATGAACATGCCCCAGTTCTAAGTCTAGTATCGGATTGATATATTCATCAAATACTATTCATCAAATACAGTATATAAATATTACACAGTTCTTCAATCATCAACAGAGTTTTTGTGATTCATTTTTCGCCAACTCCAATAATAGCCCCAGGTTGAAGTATGGCAGTGTGTCAAAACCTTGTACCCCTGGTGAACATCAAAATAGCTGGTAAAATGGATGTTCATCCCCCTAAAAATGGTATTTATAGGTATTGATTCATAGCCGTATGGGATCAGTCGTCCGTCGTCCCAGGTTGCGGGCTCTCCCTGCCGGGGCCTAAGCGATAGGTCTCTAAGGTCTCCATCGCCTTCCCATAGTCTTTGGCCACCAGGTACTGTTCCACCTCCCTGGGAACCAATAGAAATCACCGGTATTTCCCTCTGGTTATGACTAACATAGCCATGGGAAATGGCCCATTTATAGTTGATTTACCTATTAAAAATGGTGATTTTCCATGGCTATGTTAAATAACAAGATGGTTTTCATGTGGAAAAGCCATGGGGAAACACTCTGAAAAAACACGATGATTTACCGGGTAAACCCTTGGGTAGAGTCACATCGATCTGGAAAAACATGTTGATGGATAGATGTGGAGCAGTGAGATAGAAGCCACCATGACATACCCTGGGGTAAACATACGCAAACATGTTGAAAGCCCATGAGGAAACCCATTTGGAAAAAGGTCTATCAATGGTGGGTTGCTCACATCTCTATTATGTTTACAGGAGGGTAGCAAATTTATGCAATTTTAGATATTATACCATCTGACTATAACCCCTTCAAATTGTATATGCTACTATATATGTAATTGCTATATCTATATACTGTGTGCTGAATATATATACATATCAACCATGACATTTGTGCTTTTTTTTTGCACAATTTTGGCTGTATATTCATGGGCATATCAACCAGCCCAAAATGCGATCAGAAGAGAAAACATTAACATAAACTGTTGGACAACCTCAGGTTCATTTTTGGATCATCCTCTACTTTGTGCAGAAAGTCCTGAAGGAACGGCTACTGCACTACAACAACCTACTACTTCATTTTTGGATCATATTCGATCTATTACATCTATTTACATTCATTGAGGTCCCCTACTGAGGTTTATATTGCTAGGGTGCTGGGAACAAAAGGCGAAACCTGGGGATCTGGCTGACAAGCATGAACATGTTTTTTTTGCCAACCAAAAACGAGTGTATTGACCAGGACAAATGTGATATAAACCACAAACAAATGTAGAGAAAGAACCTAAAAGCCAATTCCAGAAAGTCTTTGGATATTCACTGATATTCACTAAACAAATGTATACTCATATGATCCCTTACGGAAGATTAAGATTACATGAGATTATTATATACCCTTAAAGACATGGCGATGTTCATCACCAGGGAAGGACTAGTAACTGGCCACTTCTATCGGGTGCCGTTCCAGCTATAGGGGTCCCACTATATCTATATCCAGTTGTGGAATATTAGATAGTCCCCATTCAATATGTATGGTGTGGATATATCATAGTTATTTCATGTTATTTCTGAGTTGGATATATTTCCCAACTTGCGGAATATCTACCACGGTGAAATATCTATTACTTACCCCAACTGCAGCCCCAGGCCTCCTGAAAGCTTTAAGCTATAAATTACAACCAGCCTGTTCCTAAGGTGTTTGGCGGCTGCGAGGTTAGCCGCTCTACCCTCAAAATACCTGCAAGAACATTTTTAGCATACCCAACTTGCAGGAAACATATCTTTCGTCATGTTCCCCTCGAAGGACAACACGAGATCAGAGTACCAATCATAAGAACATCAGAACAATACCCTCCAGCAAAAAATCACATAAATCTTGCCATTTATATCCATTTATCGGGGGTTGGAAGATGACTTTCCACTACAACTTCTTGATCTTCAGGGTCTATGTGAATTTACCAGAGGCTAATTAGAGGGTTATACCACGTTATAGCCATTATCGACAGTTAAAACACATTCCATTGTCGATGAAAGATTCAGGATGTTTCCGGCTCCAAGTCACTTGGCATCTGCTTGAAGCTTCCTGGAGATCTTGTCTGGAGCCTTGCGGTGAAGGGGACCATTGACCATGGAGAGTGACACGGTGAATTCAATCTGAAATGGTGATTCAAAATTCATATATATATATATTTATAATCCACATAGCCAATAGTCATATTAAATATCCCTAAATGAAACCATGCTTGAATATTGCATATATCATCATACATTTATCTTGGAGGCTCGTAAGAAGGCAACAACAATCGGTGGCTTGAAGTCATCCTCCAAAAAATGACTGACACGCAATCATCAGCAAAACTACGATGCAAACAATAAGCATAAACATACAAAGTAAGACAAACTGCCGACCAACAACAACCAAGATAATATAGCTATATAATATTATATAATAGTAAGAAGCATACATCGCCAACCAACAACCCAACCAAAAAAGTGGGCACACAATGACTACGAAAGCAACAAGATAGGCAAACTATGACAGGTATTACGTTCACCACACATACAACACCAGGGTCGCTTTCAATCGAGAATGTTCCTTTCGGGACCCAAGACATGTGATGACGAAATACTCGATTCAGTCCGCTAAAGCACGTGTATTTATGTTCATCAGGTCAACAAAAACGCTTTCTGATGTTTCTGGGTGCACTGACTGTCCAGGGTCTCCCAATAGTCATTCCATTTCTGCCAGTGCTAAGGTCACGCCTCATCCATGCGTTGGATGCTGCCGTAGCTCATGAGAGCGGTGATGAACCTAAGTCCCATCAACATAGAGAAAGAACAGCAACACTAGCTTGAGCTTCAACAATCAAACATGGATGGCTAGCTGCCGAATCCCCTATAAATGAAGGTTTTGTTCAGAAAATCTCGTGCAAATAGGTGATTCTTCAATGCCATGTTTGATTGCCGGAGGGTACCAAACCAAGGTAAGGCAGAAATGCCCCGCTTCAACATCACCCAACCAAATATCATCTCTAACAAGGGCCATCTGATGTCCACATCTTTTTCAATGGCACATTTTGGAAAAAATAACTGCACAACATAATCAGCTTCACTTGGGCCAAGCATGGCTTCAATCTGGGTTTCTACTCCTTTCTGCAACCTTTGAACATATTTTACGTCAATCATGGAATCATCATCTCAATGCAGTGTTAGAAAGCAATGTGGTAATCCAAACGAAGAAATAAACTTACCGTTTCTTTTGATACATCTTGAACCATTAGGCTCGTCCTGTGGATATCCCACATCAAAACATAGGAACTGTGCCGTTGAAGGTCATATCTTCCTGGGATATTCCCTCAACTAATTTGGCTGCCTGATTTTTCTCCTAAGCCAACGGTGACGGAGACCAAGATGAGACAGCATCAGGTGCATTTCAAGGTGCGGAAGATCATCTTAGATCTTCCGTATAGATCCGCATATCCGATGTCTATTTTAAAGAGAGTAGCTACAGCTACTGTACATTAAAAAATGTCCTCAAACCCATCCACCTCTTGTTCCTACAACCTCACGCCAAAACATGTGCTGATCATATTCCATGAAACAGATCTTGGAGTTTTGGTATGCAACACATTGCCACACTTAGATGCCCTACAAAAATAAAAAACACTGGTAACTATACGTTGCGGTTTAGATCCATTTGGTATGTGTAAAATATCAAAGCTGGTTGGTGGTTATAACATCTTATAACCACTCTCAAAAAATATTAGTCAAATGGGATTGTTATTCCCAATATATGGAAAAATAATAAATGTTCCAAACCACCAACCAGATGAGTACCTACTTGCCCATGATTCACCCTGAAACCAGAAATACCATCATCCAAATTTTCACATAGACCCTGCCAAATAGGGGTTCATATCAACTATGGATGGTCTATATCCCCATAAACATCCCCATTAATTAACATCCATCAACTTGTGATATTAACTGTTTGTCTCAAGTGTGTCAGCCAAAAAAAAATGGACAACCCAAAAAAATGGATGATACAAAAAACAAACCCGCCCTTTTTTTCCGAAAAAGGCACTTTTTCATCTTCTTCTCATCCAGAAACTCATCCGTGACGGTGCCTGCGGCCTGGAGTGCAGGAAGGAAGCGGCAAACAGAGGCTGAAAGATGCATGGTAAACCATGGTAAACCATGGTAAACCATGGTAAACCATGGTAAACCATGGTAAACCATAGTAAACCATGGTAAACCATGGTAAACCATGGTAAACCATGGTAAACCATGGTAAACCATGGTAAACCATGGTAAACCGTGGTAAACCATGGTAAACCATGGTAAACCATGGTAAACCATGGTAAACCATGGTAAACCATGGTAAACCATGGTAAACCATGGTAAACCATGGTAAACCATGGTAAACCATGGTAAACCGTGGTAAACCATGGTAAACCATGGTAAACCATGGTAAACCATGGTAAACCATGGTAAACCATGGTAAACACACCTATAGCTTTGAGTTACAATTTGTCTAATACATGAAGTTCTTTGAGGAGATTTTTGGGTTCTAGCCATCTATGGTGATGTCGATGAGCAATTCGTTGGATGATGCGGTCTTACCCCATCCCCTCCGATGAGGATTGTCCCAATCGGTGTGTGCCCTTTGCAATAGGCATCATGAGCCCCGAGAAGTTTCTCCAAATGGTCAACGTTTGTGAAATAAAGACATGGAGAGAATTAAGTATATAATTTAATCAGGTTGGCACAATTCTAAGCACGCAATGCTAATGCAAACATATTAAATTAATAAATACCAGGATAGCAATACAAGTATGTACATATGTTTATACATCTATATTATCTGCATGTTGCAAATTCGGTGACACATATTCAACAACGGTTTCTCAGGCCGCAGTTTCTCAAAAAAACCGCAAACCCCGACCTGAAGCTCCTTGTAGGACTTCAGGATTCTGGGCAGAAACTTCTTCCTGGTCTTTGGGGATGAGATCTGACTGGTTTTGAGTGCCAGAAGATGGTTAAATCATTTGAAACCTGGGAGTCCTTACTTCCCAAAAAACAAAAAAACAAACAGTAAATGAATCAAACGAATACTTTCAATTTGTCAAACCAGACCAAAGAATACCAAAGATATGTGGATCAAAGGCTGTCTCATGGCACTGAAGTGCCAAGCGATTTTCCAGCCGAAATAACAACAACATGGGCATCCGTAGATGTAAAAATTGTAAAAATTGTTGATTTAACCGAATTTAACCAGCAAAAATCCGGAATTAACCAACAAATATGAGGATTTATAGTTGACTTAGTTGACTTATGTTGACTTACTGTAGTTGTCTTGCTAAGTTATGCTAATGTGGTTAAAAAAAACTTAGGGTACTAATTGCTGGGATGAACATGAGGCAACAACCATAGCTGCTTCACCTTTTGAGAATTGCTGGGTCCAAGGAAAAGCGAACACTCCCGTTTAGGTCCCTGAAAACACATGCCTATGCGGAAAAAAGTGTTCACCTCATACAAACCCAAAAAATCTGGCCAGAAATTGAACATGTTGTACACCTAACTAGCAATATTCCGTCTCAAATTTGGAGATGGCTATTGGCAATTGGATTTGCCAGATTCATTTCTGCAATCCTGGAGGAACCAATTTCAGGATGACTCACTCGATGCGGGCCTCACGCCGATGATCATCGACCTGGACAGGATGCATGTGAAGATCAAGCAATCCTTCACCCATGAAATGAGGAACTTAACCCACCTTCAGAGGAAATCCCATTTGTTTGGGTCCAAATGCGGTGTTCGGACTTTAGGTGTGCGGTGTTCGGCATGTAAACCGTTCAAGGGCGCTGAAGCCACCCGAAACGCGATCAAGGAACAAGCGATCTCGATCCCCGGCCAGGGCACTTTGAGGGCCAAGAAGTACCTGCTAGCGGCCACCGGTCAACCTCCAGAGATGTTTTTTTTGGTGGAAATGCTCACTTAGATAACCCATATGGTTGCCATATGGTTGCCATAAAAGGTTCGGAATTCAAAGAAAGACATGTGCTTGATTGATCTTGATTGTAGGAACATGGAACTGGCGGAACTGGTTGCAAAAAAGGCTTAGTAACCCGGACCAAATACCTTCTTGAGAAATGTTTGGGATACTGTGAAATGTTGGAGCTTGGATACCTTCTCACTAAGTCTCTGGATCCATTGCGCACATAAGACTATTTCAGTGTTTATTCCCGTTATATCTTCATTGGTTGTATTGTGTATCCTCATTATTTGCATCAGATACTCCATGAAATCCCACTATGCGCCCCCCTATTTTTGGTTTCCGGGCAAAACATGGCAAAATCAGACATGTTTCCCCACCCAGATCATAGAAAATCCCAGCAAAAAGAATGGTTTTTCCCAGATTCTTGGCGAAGCAATGAACCCGTCTGCTTGGCGAAGCCCCGCCTGCGAAGCAATGGCTGCCGCCATCTGTCGCCTTTGCAGCTCCTTCCAGGTGCATCGGGCATCGCCGAGTCATGGAGGACGTTGAACGAGTTGAATGAGAGTTTAACCATTGGACAGTAACCATTGGACGCTACAAACATGCTGATATGATGGGGAAAAAAACCATACTTTTATAACCCGCAATAGAGTTATTAGAGTGATTTAAGTCTCAATCATGATGTGGTAGACCCGGTAGTAAACCTCGAATTTTGTAAGGTTTAATACCACTCTCTCTCTTTCTCTCTCTCTCTCTCTCTCTTGGAAAATTGGGTATGGCTTACTGTATCATTGGGTTGACCACATTAAGTGAGTGGCAATAGGTCTGAAAAAGGTGGATTGACTACTATGTGACAATGATTGAAGTTTGAAGCATTAAGACATAAACGATGTGAACTGAACCAGCAAAGACTGGGTTGTAACTATCTAAATAACAAAATGACCTTCTATCAAAAACTGTTCATTGCATCAGCACGCATTGGTGATTTAATTATGAAGTAGAATTAGGATCTCAGCCACCAGAGGAACTATACGATAAAGCAACGGAACTTATATATAAAAGTATCCAAATAGCTATCAAAAACTGAGATTGATACTGAGTTTACTTTGCCGACAAACATTCAGATAAGGGTATGGGTCAAAATAGCGACATTGGTTCCATTGGTTCGGAAATGTACTGCAACTGTCAAAACAAAGACGTGGAAGATCACAAATCAAACGATGGACGCATACGGAAACATGCAAAATTATCTACCCAAAAGCTAAAAGAAGACTTTGTCGCACGGCACCTTTCAGGTAGACAGAGGAACATCCAAAAGATGGAAAAAACACTTCATATTCAGCCATGGGGTCACCACAAATCATCCACATCTTAGTGGCACATGACAATGTGTTTTCCTGGCGAAAGAGATGGATATCCCACGACCACCAGGCGCGACATCGCAGCCTGCTTTGGCACTTCCACGAACGCGGAACGTTGCGTCAGTGCTCCCAGCACCTGGGTCTACTTCAATGAGAAGTGGTTCAACCAATGGCCTCAAACCAAAGCATTGTTGATTCATTTTATTTCATCTTAATTTATGTGGTTTTGAGTTGATTTATTTTAATCATGTTTAATCTATGTTGAATTATGTTAGTATATGTCAAATGTCTTGATGGGCTCTGCACAGTGTGCATCACAAAATCACATCATCATTTGACCAACGTTATGATGATGATGATGATGCTGCTGATGATGATGATGACGACGATGATGATGATGATGGTGGTGGTGATGATGATGATGAGCAATATGCAGTTGTAATCACAACATCATTGATTTGCCTGAGTATAGTACAATCTGCACTTGTTGTTTTCTTCCATTGTATTTTGAAATTTCTGTTACACACTGCTCTACTTGATGATATTATTCTCCATAGTGTGGTTCTGTTCCTTTCTAGGAATTCACCGACAAACCTTGGACGCACCGGACATTTCCGACATTTGGATGGTCAAAGTAGATCAAAGTAGGTACTCAAGTACAGCTTCAGTGGAACATCAAGGCCATGATTTGGGTGTGGTATGGTGTAGTTCAACCAAACATGGACATATACGACCAAATTTGGTGGAAGCTTTGGCACCCGCTCTGTGAACACAGCGCCGACTGGGTCTCCGGCCACTAACCCAATACACCTCAGGGAGGTCAGTATTGCGCGGACACATTTCAAGAAGCGGACATGGGATTTGTGAAAGTAAACATCATCATCATCATCGTCGTCGTCGTCGTCGTCATCGTCATCATGGCGTCACTCACAACAACATTGAAAGCATGCGTTCATTAACAAACGTCGCAAACGAAGGGCACACAAAAAATACTGGGGTTTAGGGGTCCGAGCAACATGTTGAAAGCAACCAACCACATCTGTTTCAAACTATCGTGGATGGGAAATCCGCATTGCTGGTGACTGGTGAACTCCAAAGTAGCTTGCAAATGGATGTTCATCTCCCTAGGTTTTGATCCATTAAAATCAAGTATAAAGTCAACATATGTTCTTGGTTCAGTCCCAATTTTTGCTGGCAAAATCACCTTGCGCTTTCCCGATTGCGGCGCTGGGCGACCGGACGAGACGAGCCCGCGGAGCGGTGTCCGCGGACCGCCTGCCGAAAGTTGCTGGAATATTAAAAAAAACCACCATGGAAGATATGTGTATAATAACGTATAATATATATATATATGTACAGTATATATCAACATATACATTATGATATAATATTATATGTGTATAATATATATATATATACATATTCTACACATATGCGTACAGTTATCCTGAAGTACATAGAATAAGTTTAAGGTATATTCAATAAGGCTCCCACTTATTCTAATCCAGAGATCACAAGAAAATACATACAGTTGTTATCACCTTCAATAGTTGGGATATAGGGCACCTATAACTATGGAGTTACCCTCTCGTAATTCAACATAGCCATGGAACTCGTACACGTGTAGATGATTCACCTCTTATATGATCATTCTCCATGGCTACTGTATCTAACAAATCAACACAAATCATAGGATTTTTCATCATGGATTATGATATTCCATGATATTCCCCTTTTTCTATAAAAAAAACATTATCCCCTACCCTCTGGTAATTTGTTACATAGCTATTGAACATGGCCCATTTATAATGGATTTTCCCATTGAACATGGTGATTTTCCATAGCTATGTTAGTTCGTTTACCAGAAGGTATCCCCTAACCAATCAGCGACCCACGCCTGGCCGCGGCATCGCCTCTGCAAGATGTTCGTCCATGGGTTTCTTCAAGGGAATCTACGTGGATCCTGCAGATTTTCCAACCAATCCAGATCAACATAGATACGTCGTATCTATTGGATGTCAATGACGCAATCAGAATAAATGTTCAGTTGACATCATGTTTGAAATCTTCATCATGACATCTTTGGTTGCTTAGATATTGGATATACTTGGATATGATGTCACGTATTGAATCCAAGGCAGGTGAATATTGGATATGGGTTTGTCTGAAAATAAGGAATCCACTGATTTACCAGTTGTTCATAACCTCATCTTCAGACACACCCATATTATTGCATGACACAACTTACACAACTTAGATGTGCAACCTGCTGTAAGATCTATTGGGGATACATGGGGTACGTAGTCCACACACCATGGGATATGATGGGGATATTTATGCTTGGAATATGATCCGGATATAATGGGATATGATTGGCATATGTAACCAATCATTATGATATCATATCATCATGTCTTTCTGGCAAACTAATAATGTATAGGCATAAATAGGCATCCAATTCAACTGGTTGGCTGATGGGCACATACTCCTACATCAAGTTTCAACAAACCCGAGCCCCTTTTAAACAAGGGCTTTAGCCAACACCCTGGTCACTTCAATCCTATTGTTTGTTGGTTATATACATATTATAAATAAAAAATAATATATATATATAATTATGTATATACATACATAGGGTGAAATCCCAAAGTCGCTGACGTAAATCCATATGGCCAGCATGCTGACTGAAAAATCAGTTGTCTATTCAGTAAGTTGTACCTAAAGGGTACAAGAGGTTCTCTCAGGCAGCCCCCTGTAGTGTAGTGGACAACAGGACGTGCAACCCAGTTGTCATCCATGTCCCCAATAATGCTAAACGGGCCATTTTGCTGGGTTCATATGTTCTCCAACCAGAAGTTGAAATCTGTACTTCACACCACTTGTTTGTACAATTGGGCACGATTCTAACTTTGGTTCATGTCATTTTTGATGGTTCTCCAATCAACCATCAGTTGTGGGATGTTGCGGGCATTGGTCGTTTGAGGACTTTCAAAACAACATGGAGTATTGGAGAGCTTTACCGCAAGTATATTGCTTTCAATGCTGGAGGATTCAGAACACTTCCTGGATTCTAGAGGCAACTGAAAATTACACTGGCATAGACCCCAGATAGAAAAGATTCCAGAAACGCTTTTTCATGCCGTGTCAATCGGTCAGTGATATAGCGGATGTCTCGACAAGCAAATTTCACAGCATCTGCTTACTCAATTGACATGAGCAAATATTCTTTGAACACGCGTTTTGTTTTGTCTTGTTGAATGATCAAAATGATGATGCGTTTGGACTCAAAGATTTGCGTGTCGGATTGACATCACAGAGGTTGCGTCAAAAAAAATGTGTTTTCCTTGCCGCCCACGATTTCCAACCTTGGAACCTTGAAATCGCATTTGAAGGCAATCCTTGTTCCCACCGATTCAAGCAATTCTGGCAACTTTCATGCATCGGTATTGCTTGGTTTTGCGTAATGGGCCGGTAACAGAACGCTTTGTTTGGCTTAATGTTAGAATGATATGAAAACATGTTCTTTACAGCCTTTTGTTTTGCTTAATGGGCCGGCATCAAATTGCTTATCTGTAACACGCGGCAGTCCTTGGTAAACGCACACGCCTCCATATGACTAGGTTCCTATTTTCATCACGCTTTGATGTTTTCATATGACTGATTCTCCACGCCTGCCACTGAACAAAACCATTAACGGACTACGATTGCAGAAATTGCCAGTTCCACGAAATTGAAACTCATGGTTCCCAACGTGGCAACCATAGATTACCATTTCCAGCAATTACCAAATCATAAAATTTGGAACTCATGGTTGCCAACCTCGTAACCAAAGGTTACCATGGAAAGGAACTGCCGGTTCCCAGACCTTGAAACTTACGGTTCCCAACCTGGGAACCAGAGGTTGCCATTGCAAGGAATTGCCGGTTCCCAGAAGTTAGAATTTATGTTTTCGAAGCTAAGCGGCTATCATTGTAAGGAACTGCGATTCCCAAAGCTTGAAACTCATGGTTCCAAACCTGAAAAAGCATACGTTACCAGTGGAAGGATCTGTTGATTCCCAAAAGTTAAAACTCATGGTTCTTAATGTTGTTTTGTTTTGTTTACTGAGCCGGTAACAGAACCTTTTGTTTTGCTTAATGGACCGGTAGCGGAATGTTTGCGTTTGGCTGATAGGCCGGCATAAAAATGTTTTTGCACGAAAAAGGCGCATGTCAAAATGATATGAAAACAGTTTCTTTACAACTTTATGGTTTTGCTTAATGGACCGGTACAGAACGCTTTGTTTTGCTTAATGGGCCGGTACTGGAATGTTTGCGTTTGGTTCATGGCAAGGAACTGCCGGTTCCCAAAGGTTGGAACTCACGGTTGCCAACGTGGGAACCACAGGTTACCATTGCAAGGAACTGCCGGTCTCAGAGGTTGGAACTCCTGGTCCCCAACCTGGGAACCATGGGTTACCATTGCAAGCAATTGCCGGTTACCAGAGGTTGGAACTCATGCTTCCCAACCTGGGAACCATAGGTTACCATTGCAAAGAACTTCTAGTTCCTAAAGGTTGGAACTGATGGTTCCCAACGTGGGAACTAAAGGTTACCATGGCAAGGAACCCAGACGTTGAAACTTACGGTTCCCAACCTAAGAGCAGAGGCTACCATTGCAAGGAATTGCCGGTTCTCAGAGGTTAGAACTTATGTTTCGAAGCTAAGCGGCTATCATTGTAAGGAACTGCGGGTTCCCAAAGCTTGAAACTCATGGTTCGAAACCTGAAAAAGCATACGTTACCAGTGGAAGGATCTGTTGATTCCAAAAAGTTAGAACTCATGGTTCTTAATGTTGTTTTGTTTTATTTACTGAGCCGGTAACAGAACCTTTTGTTTTGCTTCATGGACCGGTAGCGGAATGTTTGCGTTTGGCTGATGGGCCGGCAAAAAAATGTTTTTTGCACGAAAAAGGTGCATGTTAAAATGATATGAAGACATTTTCTTTACAACTTTATGTTTTTGCTTAATGGACCGGTACAGAACGCTTTGTTTTGCTTCATGGGCCGGTACCGGAATGTTTGCGTTTGGTTCATGGCAAGGAAGTGCCGGTTTCAAAAGGTTGGAACTCACGGTTGCCAACGTGGGAACCACAGGTTACCATTGCAAGGAACTGCCGGTTCCCAGAGGTTGGAACTCCTGGTTCCCAACCTGGGAACCATGGGTTACCATTGCAAGCAATTGCCGGTTACCAGAGGTTGGAACTCATGCTTCCCAACCTGGGAACCATAGGTTACCATTGCAAAGAACTTCCAGTTCCTAAAGGTTGGAACTGATGGTTCCCAACGTGGGAACCAAAGGTTAACATGGCAAGGAACTGCCGGTTCCCAGACGTTGAAACTTACGGTTCCCAACCTAAGACCAGAGGTTACCATTGCAACGAATTGCCGGTTCCCAGAAGTTAGAACTTATGTTTTCGAAGCTAAGCGGCTATCATTGTAAGGAACTGCGGGTTCCCAAAGCTTGAAACTCATGGTTCCAAACCTGAAAAAGCAGACGTTACCGGTGGAAGGATTTGTTGATTCCCAAAAGTTAAAACTCATGGTTCTTAATGTTGTTTTGTTTTGTTTACTGAGCTGGTAACAGAACCTTTTGTTTTGCTTAATGGACCGGTAGCGGAATGTTTGCGTTTGGCTGATGGGCCGGCATAAAAATGTTTTTGCACGAAAAGGGCGCATGTTCAAATGATATGCGGCAACCAAAAAGCGCGTTGGCTCAGAACACCCTTTGGTCTAAATGATTGCACGTACGAGGGGTGTTGGAAAGCTGGGTGCATATGCTCCAAAATCTTGCACAGGGTCAAAGTCGGGATGTAAAAATGTGTGAAGCAAGAATACGATCGCGAAATTCAAAACGAAAACTATAAACTTTGCACAGCAAGATGAAAACAAAGGATCACAGCACCTTGCGCGGAACACTCTGCACAGCACCCTGCACAGCACCCTTCACAGAACCCTGCACAGCACCTTTGCCAAACTTCGCCGCCGCACTCTGCACAGAACACTCTGCACAACACCCTGCACAGCACCCTGGACAGCACCCTGCACAGCAGCCTGCAAGCACAGCACCCTGCACCCTGCACAGCACCTTTGCCAGACTTCGCCACCGCAGTCTGGACAGCACCCTGCAAAGCACCGCCACTTGGCTGACAGCACTTTGCCACCGCAGCACCCTGCACAGCACCTTTGCCAGACTTCGCCACCGCAGTCACCCTGCACAGCACCCTGCACAGCACCCTGCACAGCACCTTTGCCAGACTTCGCCACCGCAGTCTGGACAGCACCCTGCACAGCACCAGACTTCGCCACCGCAGTCTGGACAACACCCTGCACAGCACCCTGCACAGCACCTTTGCCAGACTTCGCCACCGCAGTCTGGACAGCACCCTGCACAGCACCCTGCACAGCACCTTTCCCAGACCTCGCCACCGCAGTCTGGACAGCACCCTGCACAGCACCCTGCACAGCACCCTGCACAGCACCTTTGCCAGACTTCGCCACCGCAGTCTGGACAGCACCCTGCAAAGCACCCTGCACAGCACCCTGCACAGCACCCTTTGCCAGACTTTGCCACCGCAGTCTGGACAGCACCCTGCACAGCATCTTTGCCAGACTTCGCCACCGCAGTCTGGACAGCCCTGCACAGCACCTTGCACAGCACCCTGCACAGCACCTTTGCCAGACTTCGCCACCGCACTCTGGACAACACCCTGCAGAGCACCCTGCACAGCACCCTGCACAGCACCTTTGCCAGACTTCGCCACCGCTGCACAGCACCCTGCACAGCACCCTGCACAGCACCTTTGCCAGACTTCGCCACCGCAGTCTGGACAGCACCCTGCACAGCACCCTGCACAGCACCTTTGCCAGACTTCGCCACTGCAGTCTGAACAGCACCCTGAACAGCACCCTGCACAGCACCTTGGCCAGACTTCGCCACCGCAGTCTGGACAGCACCCTGCACAGCACCCTGCACAGCACCTTTGCCAGACTTCGCCACCGCAGTCTGGACAGCACGCTGCACAGCACCCTGCACAGCACCTTTGCCAGACTTCGCCACCGCAGTCTGGACAGCACCCTGCACAGCACCCAGGCTCAAAAGTTCGCCACCGAAGACCCCACCTTTGAGAAGTAAGAACCCCTATAGCTTGCCAGCTATCTGGGGAAAAAGGAGATGTTTACCGCTTGCAAAGAAAGGTAACATGTCCTGCCTGAAGGGTTGCGGGCCTGCAGCCAAAGGAATCACAAATAAGCGCAGCTGCCAGCAGAAATGGCTGTGATTGTGGAAGTGCCGAATCCAATTCCCAACCAGACATCAGCAGCAATGCTTCTCTATTTCCAACCATGATTAAACATCACTTAGATACCCTGCAAAATCATCTTTTGGCAGGAAAGTATATTAATGTATATATTATGTATATTACATAAGATCCTTCCGTTTGTGTCAAACATCTACCCATTAAGACACCCAACAAAGTTTCATTCATCCAGGTGCTGCCCAAGAAGCATCGTAGTCTCCCTTGAATGATCTACTGTGGGCCCTGGGTGAAGCCGTTCAACTTTAGATTGAAAAGTGGACTGACCCTCGTAACCAACATGGCGTGACAGAATCACCCCCACAAAATCTTCTGGCAAAGCGACAAATTGCAGCTCTCCAACTGTTGTGTACTTGGATCTGTCAACCAGAGACAAGCGTATAACGCCAAGTAAAAGCAACACGGATATAATCTTCAAAAATCTGACATAGTAGATGATATTATAAGCTCAGCGCAGCTATGACTCATTTACTGACGATTTAAAGCTAAAACATCCACTTTCCACAGCCAGCCTGGCCCTGTAGCCCTGTCACCGTTTTCCACGCCTCCGTTGATCCTGTTGGCACAGAACCCCACGAGGGTTTCGCTGTACGGGTCTCAACACAGGGGCATAGATTGCGAAAGCGCCAGTCGGGGTGAGGTTTTTTTTCCGTCAGGCCTGATTTTGTCCAGCGATCATCCCACACCCCGTCCGGCAGAGGTGTTCCGGCAATCCCCTTTTGGGGAAGACTGTTCAAACAAAGCAATTCTTGGTGGCGTCCAGACTCTGCAATGCTTGCTAGTTGGGTGATCCTCTGAAGTTTGTCCCCCAAAACTCTCCAAAACTTGCATTTTAAGGATATAGCTAACCTCCACCCAGAACACCAATGTGGTTTGCTTGGTATATTATACTGTATGTAAATGTAAGTATGTATAAATGCACATATATGTATCGTACACATATCAAACTTATAGCAAAAAACACTGATTGATCTACCAAACCAAGCTTTCCCTAGTCTGAACATGTCTGAACGAACTCCTGCTGTTGACAATACCCTTTGGAGTTCGGAGCCCATGACAAATTCAGATCATGACTTGGTTCCATCATCTGAATATGTTTGTGGCATGTACACCTTCAATATCAACCAATGTCAATGTTTCTCTTTGCCTATGATGCATCGGATGAAATCGTCTAAATTCATCTAAATTCAAGGTATATAATATAATGTAATATATTATATTATATTATGTTATATTATATTATATTATATATTATATTATATTATATTATCATTATAATTATATATATATGCAGTTATATGAAGATGTAATGGACATTATATTAAATTGTGTAGGTGTGCAAATAGATTTGACACATGGAGCATCATGGAGCGTCTGGGCGTCCAATGAAAAGAATAGGTGGTCCCCTCCAGGTCCAATTGCGGGAAAAAAACGCTTGGACTTGGAGAGTGACTGAGAAAATGAAGTGAGACATTCCTAGCCTCCATGGAAACCGGATCAGGTCCCCAAACAGATGGGGAAAATCATGGACATGTTGGGGTACTTCAAGGCTTCAAGAATAGTGGCTTACATGAAAAACAACGCTGTTGATCCTGGCTGTGCAAAATCTAAACTAGAACAACAAATTGGATCATCTGGGATTGTCGATGATTGAATGACCAAACCACCGGTAACATGGAGCAAGCCCCAAACGCCATTTCTCTCGCTTGAAGTAAAGATAGTAAAGCCATTTCGTGGCATGAGTCCCCCATCCCCGAACATCATTTATTCTGCTGGGTCATTGTGAGTGTGAGGTCCTTATTCTGCTGTATTTTAGCTATCGCTGGTTGGAAAAGATGCGCAGAAACGTGCCACGCTTGCCATGGAAACTATCTATTCAGCCGCCACGCCGCGGTGAAAAACCGCCGCTGTCTTCACGGACTCAAGGTGTAACCGTCTTGAAGCAACGGTCCTGGCTTCGTGATCCCAACCAGCTGCGGAACAGGTCGGTTTTTCCGAGTTTGTTGTTGGACCACCAAAAAAAGCAAAACAAGGCCAAACTAAGAACAGAAATGGTAGTTGCAAAGGACCAAAATATAGATGGATGAAATCAACCTGAACAAATAAATCCGCATTTGAAGGGCGCATCTTGCGCAAGAAACACCAGTTCTTGGCCCCGTACTCAAGCAAAGAAAACCGGCATCGCCGAAGTTTCTGCACTTGTGGATTTCTCGGTTCAAATTCAATTCTTGCTGGCTAGGCCCGTACTATTTCCATTAACATGTACTTTGCCTGGATGTCTACAACCTTTAGCTAGTCGCCCAGTCAACAACGATAAACAACACCATTCTGGTCCTTGCAAGGCAGAGACCATCATGTCAATCTTGTGTGCCAGATTCTGTTTGGCCTCGGACTGGCCATACATCCCATAGATTCCCATAGCACTGGCGCTCAAAAAACACAGAAAGCTGGGCGTATATACCCTCTGGTAATTTAACATAGCTATTGAAAATGGCCATTTATAGTGAGTTTTCCCAATAAAAATGGTGATTTTCCATAGCCATGTTAGTTTACCAGAGGGTAGTGAAGATGGTGGATATGAATATGTTATTGGATCGGTAAAGATAACCAAACCACAACTGGGGAGAGACCACTGCGTAGCTATGTCTCAAACATGAGGTGCAAATGGAACGACACAATTCGTCTTTGCAAGAACTAAGGATCCCCAAAATGGGGATCATGAATCATCATACAAAAAAGGTAGATTGACCCTATTGATTGGAGACATGAAAGGCCATCTCATGCAAACCCAAGAAACACACATACATATATATATATATATAGATATATGTGATACTGCAGTGATACACTATTTTTCCTTCATATTCATCGCAACCGATTTCCTTGTATTTCCTCTTTCCATCTCTTTACTATAGAAACATGAGAAATATGGGGAGTTATATAGTCAAACGGGATCGGCATCGCAAGGAAAATTCACTGGAAAAAATTGCATTCCCCTTGAATGCACCGAGATTTCAAATGCCCCGGGTTCAAATCCACACATTGTACTGCATTCTTATTGAAGTTGTTACTGTACTTTCATCCATTTACCCTCCGGTATTCAAACATAGCAACTGGAAATCCCCTCCATAAATGGAGGTTTAGCTCGCTGAACAAAAGTCAAGAAACTCATGGGACATTTTCCAGCCACGATTCATGCATCCTTCGGGCTACAGTCTCCATAGAGTCACTTTGGGCCGGGGATAGCCATGAAAACCAAGGGACAGAACTGTGCACCAAGATCTGTAAGTGCTTCTCTGCCTTGGACATGCTGGTAACACGGGAGGTGTGGGGCATAATCACCACAAAGGACGGGGATATGATAGGGATATATACTGGTTATAATGATGATAATAGCACAAAATGGGATATCATGATTATAATACCAGCTGGGACATATGATGGATATAATGGAATATCGTGATTTTATAAACCTGGCTAAATAACCAAAAAAAACACCATTCTCAAGAGTTGGGACATTCGGGGCTGGTTACACAGCTTATAGAAACGGGGCTGACCTTTTTCAACACAGCAACCGCAATCGTGGCTACATAGTTCTCACCATAATTATATAAAGTCACTGAAATTGTGTCTTGACTGTCCCAACACGTATGTGGCCATTGGATATGTCCGTTTAGGCCCCTGAAGAACCCATTGAGCTTTGCTGAAGGGTCAAACAAACTCAGCCACACCTACCCACCACCAGTGCTGTCTTCTTGATCCTTTGAAAGCAGTGACCACCTGAATCCTTCCCTGTTCTTCGATCCGTCATGGGAAATCACAAATCACGGTGCAAATCCAGAAAATTGAAACATCTGACATCATCTGACCAGCAAAATTGATCCTCCACTTCCTGTACCCCGCAACTGGCTGAATCTACACAGCATAACCGGTTTGTGAAGTATATCCCATTCCAATGAGACTGGGGGTGCCATCTTCTTGTAGATCTCCATTGCATACTTTTTTTTTTAAATATCATTAAGAATATATAGGTATATCTGTCTATATGATGATTATAAAGATATCTACAATCAACATACAGTGAATTTGAGTGTATCTAAATAAATAAGTATATATATATATTATCTGCCATGCACAATTTTCCACTAAGTTCGTCGGATTTTTTGGCCGAGGCACGTTGATCCAAAGCGCAAGGTCTTCCTTCTCTGTGAGATAAACCCCTCCTTGATGGCAGGTTGCTAGGTAAATTCATAGGTGGATTTGCACCCCAGAGTCACATTTCTACCTTGAACCCCCCTGCTGACAGAGGGTTTTAATGGGATCAAACCAATATCAGGTGGACTAGAAAATTACACTCAAGGTCTGCTATTCAAATTTTGTTGGAAAATGCAAGGGGGGCACTCGCATTGTTTTTTGTTTTTAAGCTATAACCATGCCAGTATAGACCTCTTCGAATTCACGCTTCAGTTTTTCTAGAGCCAGGGGTGCCTAGAGGAGGGCATATCAAACACCCAGAAAATCCGTATCGTACGACTCATGGATCTTTAGAAGTGTCCTCTAGAGCAGGGATCAGAAAGTTTATACATACCCAAAATATATGAGGATCTAGGAACTGGTCTCCGGGGGGTCAACATACCTGCTATCTGAAAAGGAGGAATCTGGTAGGATGTTTTCAAGCTGATTTGGGGAAATGGCAGAGTTTTAAGGTAGACATGTACCTCTGGGCCAAAAAAGGATTCACTCCAACCACGCTACTCCTCACCAATTCCTGGCAAAGGTATTCCACCTGGCTGCTGTTGAGAAACAGGTAAATTATACCGTTACCCTCTGGATAGGGAACATGGCCCTGCCAAAAATCACCCATGTCCAGAAATCTGGTGGGTAGATGAAATAGCAATGGCATTCCACACTGTGTGTGCGAGTCGGTCTGCCCCACATGGGAGGACCTTTCGAAGCCCCTTTCCAGGTCTGATCTCTTGCAGCCGGGTCTGAAATCAAGTCAAGTCCATACAGTACAGGGTCGCCTGCCCTGCATGGAACTCTTGAGGTTGAACTGCTCCTTTTTCAGCACCAAGGAGGAAGTCGTCAAATTGCACACCCTCTCCACCAACCCCGACCAACAAGGCCTCAACATCTCAAAGATTTCTTGCGATTTTGCTCCGTCTTCGCACAATTACTGCAATTCCCCAGCCCAAAAAAACAACACACACACACACACACCGAAACTCGCCGCAAATGAGCCCCGAAGCTCCGCTAATCCCCTAATCAAGAAATGGATAGAAATGGTTGATAGACATTTTATAGAGTACTGAGGTACTCCCATTGAAACCTTTGATAGATTTCAGGTCTCTGAATTGTGATACTGCAGCAACATATACGTTTTTATTTAACATGGTAGCAACAAACTCGAATGTCTACTGGGAAAGTCATCCATAAGTTGATATGTTTTTTTTGTTTGTTTGTCCTGTTAGATTTAACAGTCGGTAACTGGCTGAGGGGTCCGCAACATTACTCAGCAAGGTGGATTGCCCATATAATTTACATCAAGATCATTTTTCATTTGTTTTGTTCAGTGAATTTACATTTGTCAGTTAACTTCCGTACTCATGTTTACAATGTTCATATACATATATATATATAATTGCATATAACTTGCATAAAACTTACTTGCATACAACTTCCATATAACTTATATACATTAATATCAATTGAGTGGTCACCCAGTCACTCCCAGGAACCACAAGTCAGTCACGCCAAGCATCGGCCGGAAAGCTCCTTGGACTCAAACATCCTTAGACAAGGCAGTAAACTCGCATGGACATATGGAAAAATAACTGCAATTGTAGAATATGTCATGTGAGTTTTTCTTGCGGGAAACCATATTGTTGAAATATTTCTTGAGGGACACCATGTTTTTAAGCTTGCTATTCCCAATCGATTTTTGGCGGAGCAAATCCTATTCTCATGACGCTGAACTTCTAATGGGATATGGATATTGATGCATATCGGCTGTCAAAGTCGAAGATCCCAAACAACACAATGTTTGGTCATTAAATTGTTTACCATTCCATTTCTGTACAGTACCCAAGTTTTACCCATAACAATATGTAAAAAACAGGACACATGCTGCATGTAATCCGAAAAAAATATATACGTGTGCCCCAATCATTGACAACGTAGATTCTAACTAGTTGTTTTAATCTGTTGCTTATATTGCTACCTACGAGTACCAGTTAAACCCAGTTGTTTCTAACCATTTGCGTGCGGCTGGTAATTATATCCCCAAGCCACTCGGTAAAATCATCCCAAGTTTCATGGGTACAAACTGAGGGGCCAAATTACGGTATCTCGGCAAGACAGTATGTACATGCGTACATATCTGTATAATATATATATATAGATATCATCTATATAATTATACATACTTGCACCATAAACCTGGAAGGCTTGCCGCTTTAAAGTGGGATGATTCCCCATTCCCCCTTCCAAAAAGCCAGGCTTGGTCAGCCAGTGAGGTCGCAACCGCTGTGCCCATGTTCTATTGATCAAATCCCCATGTTGTAATAGGTTAAACCATCATCATCATCATCATGGTTAAAATTACCATCTAAACATCATGTTTGGGGTTTAGGGTTTAGGGCTATGAAAAATCGCAATCTCTTCATGGTAAATCGGCATCTTAGAAGGGCTAAACCGAACCTAGCATCAGCTTCTTGGATTCCAAGGCAGCCTTCTCAGTGCTGCCCAAACCTCCTGGGGAAAAAAGGGGGATTCAACAAAGCCATCTTGGGGATTCCACGCCTGAACATGGGAATTTATGTTTGATTTACATATGCATATATAATCAGAATATATGCATGTATATATATATAACACATACATACGACAATGAATCATCTTAGATACCATGCAGCTACTGAGGGTCTAGATATACCTTAGATTCTTTATATATATATAATCTATAATATATATATAATAATAATATATATATAATAATATATATATATATAATATAATATAATATATATAATATAATATATTAATATATATAATACAATATAAAATGATATAATATAATATAAAATAATATAATATAATACAATACAATATAATATATATATATAATATAAATTAATATAATGTATATATAGGTACCACACTAACGTATATCCAATGCGGGCGCCTTTCCTCTGCTGTGGTTGGTACAACCCCACCCGGCTTGCTTAATGATACAACAAGTTTATAAATTCCAATCATGGGTTGTCACAATCACCACTAAAATGTCACTAAATCCTAGTAAATCCCATTCAAAACCACTATATAAATCCAACCAAATCCCACTAAATCACCACACACCAGTCGTTGGATGAACTGGTTTCCTTCACCCACGGGATAATCGTGTGTTTCTCATTCTGCCAGCTCGCTCATTCCAGGTGCATTTATGACAAAGAACACCCAAATTGAAGACTTGACTACAAGGAGATCGTTGAATGCAAATTGGATGTGAGCAATGTTTGTTACAGATACCAATGATCTCTCTACATGATTCTACGCCCCAATCGTTTCCCATTTTAGCGTCCCAAGGGGACACGTTGGTGTCCCTGTTGTCCCCCCGATTTGGGGCGCTCCTGGACTCAATGGATGAGTTGTGCCCATGGCAAAGTAATCCTTGTCCGACAAACTTTGGCAACGTTGACATGGAACGGTCATGAATCGTAACGGTCGTGATTTTTGTGCCATTGGATTGATAAACATTGATACTCAAACTGGTATAATAGACTACACTGGTATAACAGATTATCAGAATGACGTGAATGAAATAGATGTCAAAAATTGATAAACATTGATCATCTGATTGATTTATTCTTCTTTCAAAGGCAAAGGAAAGAGTATCATCAATCCAGAGAGTATATCAAGCCAGCAATCAACGATGCAACCAAATTCGAGCAGAAACTTGGACAAGGAAGGATAGTGACATAGCAGATCTACCCTGCATAGTCACATGTCTATCACTACTGAAGTAGCTGGAAGCCGAACAAAGCAATAACTTGACATATGGTTCTAGTATGGATCCAAGTGTTGCATCCTGTGAGTCTCTGATGTGGTCAAGGTTGATCCACACCAAAGCACCAGCATGTCGGTACGTTTACTATACTGTGGGATACCACAGTCCGACAGAAAGTCATGGTTTCAACCCGTTGCGAGATGATGACTGGTTATAAGATGTTATAAGGTGGCCAGAATATCTTACCCCTTAAAGCCTTATTCAATGAACTTACAGTACCCTGAACTTCCAAAGTACCCAGTTAACCTTGCACGTGCTTGAAAGTACATGATTCACTGAAAGTATCCTTTTTACTTGAC
This sequence comes from Cladocopium goreaui, assembly GCA_947184155.2. NCBI lineage: Eukaryota > Dinophyceae > Suessiales > Symbiodiniaceae > Cladocopium > Cladocopium goreaui. The sequence continues at coordinate 145,826 of CAMXCT020003124.1, read as the reverse complement.
CCTAAAAATGATATAGAATGGATATGAATTGATATATATATACATACCCCAGTTTAACCCCTAAGATCTCCGCCAACCGCTCCAGCATCAGCACAAGCCTCCCTGAAGCAAGAACCTTTATACATATACCATGGAGAAACTAAAAGGATAAACACAATATATCATAAGTTACCTTGGTCCCTGACACATCATAACCATTGACTTCAGCTTTGGCCCTGAGTGCCCTTTCTCGCGCTTTCCGGAGAGACTCTTCCCCCGGATCAGTAGTAGTGTTGGCTAGGAACCACTGGCTACTGAATAACTTAACACTTGAAATTTGAAGAATCATGTTTAAAAGTTTTTTGGTGACTCCAAAATCACGGGTTTTTCACGCTGAAATCACGCTTGAGTTTTTAAGGACATTTCAGAATTTTGAATTTGAATGTGAACATCGCATTTTCCACGACACACTCGCACAGTTTAATTGCACCTGAATTGAAACACAGTGGTCTTCCCAACCCCTATTCTTGGAAATCTACAGGGAAAAAAGGTGTATACCTGCCATTAGCAATCTCATCTTTTATGTGTGTCTTGGGAGGTTCAATATTTGCCCAATAATAATATGCAGCCGACACACAAAATTGTGCGTTGCATTTTTTCATCTAAGTAAGTATGGGCATCTTGAGCCTTCATCAATCCTGCATGCCCTGATTCACGACAGCTTCCAATGTATCTAGCCCATATCGGACCATATGTTAGCCAAGTAAAACATCAATGGTGTGAAAGGTTCAAGTTAAACCGGTACTTTGTTAAAGTATCCAGTTAAACTTGCACGCGGAAGTTCTGGGGTAGGGTAAACGACACAGTTATCTTATTTATTTGATAAAGGTATTTAAGAATTTGTTTATTTGTAGCGGCATGTTTATCAATTAAATTTTGATGCTACAGCGACTCTCCGAACGTGCCTGCCAGCCATGTTCATCCCGCACATCAGCACTGGCTTAGATCTGTAATGATCTGTACTTAGCCCTGTTCTTGCAGGTTCTTCCAGCAAAAATTAGATTTTACATAAAACATGATAAAACCCATTCAACCAGCCGCTTAGTTGGCAACTAAATTGTAGCTATAATTGTCCTCACTCAATGGCTAGAATTTGGGGTATGGATCAATATACATCCCATTTTCAGACACACCCAAATATCACATTGTTGTTTACACCTGAAACATCACTATTCTATTGCATTGTGTTGGCTGATTAAATGCCCCATTTCAGACACACTATATACATATATATATATATACATACATATAATCATACATATATATATATACATATATTTATATGTATATATATATATATGCAATTATATACATACATATTCTTGTATACATATACGTATATATATATATATACATATATATATATAATATATAATATACATATGTGTTTGCCGGTGACTGTAGCTAGTAAACTTGGATCTAGAGTGAGTCAAAACCATCAGAAAACAACACACATATTTGATTACTACAATTTAATATGAAATTATGATGTAGATTTTTCCTATATGTTCCTATGTAGATAGCTCCCGTATTGGATCCTAAAAGCAGGTTTCTTGAGACATGGAGGATCCCCAGTCGTCACCATGGTTTTCAATACTAAGTCATGGTCATCCATGACAACTGATGCAAGGGGGTACCCCTATGGCTTAGAAAACATATAGGTCCATTGATTGCTATATTCCCATATACAATCATTGACAATCATCACATTATGTCCCATAAATTTCTCGAACCACTGCAGACGCTTCCTATTGTTACTATCATCAAGCAACATGTAGCATCATTATTACTATCACATTACCATTATTACTTCCTATTGTTACTATATATCTTCCTATTCCTACCATTGTTACTATCCCCCATGATTGGTGTTCCAACTATTGTTACTATCTATCAAGGTCCCTGTTATATGTTCCTATCCAAATATATTATGTGTTACGTATGTCCAATTCTTACTATCTTCCCATTGTTCACAGTACATGTTCCTTCCTAACTAGAATATATTACTAATTATAGAAATATATATATATACTGTATATATTGTTAATAACTATACTATACTACTATTGTTAACCATATGTTACTAACTCTATCTATTCCCACCTCCCCCAGTCGCACCAGTCGCACCAAGGCACCCCTTGCAGCTCGCCATCCATCTCCATCAAGGCCTTGGTCAGAAGTCGCTCCACTTCACCTCAACACGGCGACGGCGAACGTGTTTTGTCGCAGAAAAAAATCACCCAACAATGTGGGAAACATTGGGAAACTATTGGGAATAACTGAATGGTTTTATATAGTATGTTTTATAGTTTTAGCATAGCACATTTATGTCAAAATCGAGGTACGGGTCAACATATGTCTAAATTGGGGCAAGCTTGCAAGATCTTGATATCTTGGAGGCCATGCACAACTCTATCCGACAAGGCCCGCGATCCCATCTAGGGCTTCAAGCAACACTCGGTGGGCGTCTTGCCTAAGCCCTTCAAGTTGAAGCTGCTATTCCTGAGGTGCGGCTGATGAGATCAGCAGAACGTTTTTTGGTCATCGCTCGAAGCATTTCTGGTGGATTCTTTGGGAAGAAAATCGTGTCCATGAGAAAAACAAAAGAGAACAAAAAATACAGAAAATAATGGGTTTTATCATCCAAATCTATTCAAAAAATCATGGGGGTTTCATTTGGGTGAAACCTGTAATTTTTGTCCCTTTAAACCAATTCCAGGATCGTAATTTTCAGGTAACATCAACTGCCGCCTTTTGAACCCCGGAAATAAAAGGACCTTTGAGGTGGCCAGGAGTCTGTGCACAGAGCCAGTTTCCAACTGCCACCTGAATCGCGGGGGGCCAGGGCCATCTAGGCTCCAAGCAGAAACTCCCGAAGAATTCCATATGATTGTGTTTACCAATGGATCTAATCTTGATTCCCTACTGTTTGGGCAAATCTCTAGTATGTTGAGGTTGTTTCCATCCAAGGTTGTGCTTGATACTCAGTTTCTCCCCTCATCTCGAGATACCCTGCACCCTTGTTTTGTGATGGGTATCAGGGTATCTACTACATTCTCCCTTTACGGCAAAATTGTGACAGATGGGAGTTCCACTTCTGCAGTCTACTTGGTAATCTACACACTATTGCGTGGCGAAACATCTAAGTTTCTATGTGTGAACGCCCGACCCATTTTTTGTGAAATTTGAGGACCCAACGTGTCCCTTTCTTGTTGGTGAAATTGCAATTTTGGCAATCCAATGCGTTACTTGTGTAAAGGAACATAGAATCTTCAATTGTGTTTAAATCCAAATGTGGAGCGTGACATGTACATCTTCTGTGACTTCACTTCCATGTTTATTGTTATCCATTCACCTCCTCATGTGCATTGCTGAAACTCTCCATGTTTTCCCAGTTAAATCTCCATGTTTCGAAGTTTTTGAAATTCCTTTTTTTTCTGGATAGTTTTTGCACCCAAAAATCATTCTTCATCAACTTCATCATGTGATTTTTTTCCCTGGAATTTTCCAGGAAACGCCTCCGGAACCACCTCGGTGGAGCCACGGCGATAGGTCAAAGGTGGTGCTTCGGAATGGCCTGGATCCTGGGATGCCATGGCTGCCATGGGGATCTGGTTGTGGATGCCACGAATGGGGAACGGTGATTTTATGTGATTTTAGGTGATTTTTAGTGATTTTATTGGATTTTTATGTGGAGTTTATGTGATTTTATGTGATTTTATGTGATTTTTTCCTATAGTGAATAGTGATTTGCATGTGAATAGTGATTGATCATTTGATAAAGCTATGATTAGTAATGAATGATTACTGGTAGTGATAAATGATGACCAGTAATCATTTGACTAGTGATGAAAAGTGATTCCAACAATTCGTACTGGTTAGTGATGACGGATGGTAGTGCTTAGCAAAATGGTGAGTGGGTATAAGCATGGTGATCACATGCATCGATGGGGTTTCTAGAACTCATTCCCCCACTCCATGCGTTTAGCACCAGTAAGTTCCAACAGTTATTAAACTATCTCCTCAATGGAGGTCCTAGAATATCATGGGAATACAACCATGATGGGATATTCATGGAGTCACAATGGGGATATCGTGGAATCATCTCAGGTAGTTGCAGGCTATATGTGGTTGTATGGTGGCTATGGGAGAGACTCCTATTAAGTAGCAGTTAGGTTAATTAACACAGTTGGTATCACTTATTAATTAAACATGCCCAAATTCAACATATCCTATATATATATATAAATTGATGTTTATACCTGGGAAAATCATCGACACCAATGGGTGATTTTCCAGCAAGCCATGTTTGATTACCTGAGGGTAATATAATGTTTAGGAGAGGTTATAATGACAGAAACATGAATTATACGACCCAGTTCGGATATGGTGTAGCCACCTGCCTGTTTGGGTGAATTATGTTCTTACAGGAATAGTAGTTAGGACAAGGTGCCAAACCCTGCAGCTACGTTGTTTGCTTTCAAAACTTAATGTAGCCCATTAACATCAACAAAGAAAGGGATATTTCATCAGCATGAAAGCGAGTTATGTGTGAGGATCACTGGGGATAATATCATTATTTTTATCTGAAGGATCTGGATATTATTATTATACAGTAAATGATCTGGGATATTATTACCCAGTATGATGACATTATTACCCAGGATATTATTATCATTATTACAATATTATTATGTTACTGGGTATCTGGATATCTGGATGCCGATCATTTTTGACTGGTGGCTGGTGGTTGTGAGAGAATATTTGGATACCCAGGAACAATGCCAAACCATCCAACTCTGCTACTCTGCTCTGCTTGTTGCTTTATAAACCCAATTAATCAATTAACTATTAATGATAGCTATTATAAACCCAATTAACTATTATTTAACACCAATTCATCACTGTTAAACCTCCATTTGATGGCCTTACAGCCAACTTATATAAGTATTATAAGTATGGGGCACCAACTTGGAACTAGTTGGCAAGCAATGATTCTAACCGATGCGTAAATGGAAAAAAACAAACAAGAATCGAGGAAGTATGGGTACTTGAATGACTTGGATTTGGACCCCACTTCACAACTAGATTAACTAGATTCTAGGTCAAATGATAAAGCAGGTTATTAGGGGGAATATCGGAATATCCAATAAAGAGCTGGATTGCACCACGATTCTTAACCACTAACCCTTATGCACTCCCAAGAAGTTATACTCGGTGGATTGAACAGTGACTTGGGATAACACTACTATAACGGGAATAGAATGATAGAACCTATCTACAAAACAACTGATCTTCATGGGTAAAAACACGTAATCTGCTCTTTGCGGTATATGTTCAAAGAACAAATATCGATTAATTATCTGGTCCATTTCTGCGATTGATACAGTTCACCCACGTAAAAAAAAAGAAAAACAATTGGATTGAACCAGGGATAGTGGATAGAGCACAATATACCCTCTGGTAATTTAACGTAGCTATTGAAAATGGCCATAGAAATAGTGAGTATTCCCATCAAAAATGGTGGATCTTTCCATAGCTACGTTAAATTACCAGAGGGTAAGATTCTTTATGGGTTCCAGTTCCAGATTCTACGAGGGATGGTCTGAAATCTCCATCTACAAGGTGGTGCCAAAAATCGCTCGAAAAAAATCTGATATAACTAATGCGAATCACTACGGTTTAAGGTAATTATGGTAAATAAATATGCAAATTCCTAATTAAACACACTATATTCATATATTATATGTTAATATCTGTAGTTCATGTAGGAAAGTTCCCTGTAAACCAACGATTTCCACGCAAGCAATCGCCTTCTCAACACTCAGAGGCATCAACCAGGTTCCCACCGACGGCCTTGCCACGACCAATCAACGGCTCAGCTTAACTACCCTGTGGGATTTTAGTAAATGCAACGGATAATGGGAAATCAACAAGCCCCATGATGGCCCCATGTTCGTTGGTTGCATCCTATTCAAAAATCCTAAAAGTACAATCAATTGCATAGGCACAATCCAGTTGTGGGCAAAGTCCTCGAATTCACAAACCTGAAACGAACCACTTTTGGGACGACTACCCTCATTGACAATCATTTGATATCAGCTCATTGTAAGGTCGAGGTATTTTACCCAGCAGCATATCCAACAGGTCAAATAAGCTACGTGGGTAAAACGTTTTTACTGGACATCAACTGTATACTAAAATATACTGAATATGAAGGTCAATTTCAGATACCTATATATACTATCCTATACTAAGCTATACTAACTTAGAGACCTTTTACATCCTTTTTCGGTGTGCACACGGCACGGCCTAAGGTCTCCCAGAATTCGGCCCAACATCTGGTGACCAGACCTAGCCCTCTGAAAAATGATGGACTTCGGTTGGGATGATGACATTCCCAATGGAAAAATAATATCGTTCCCAATATATACATTATATACATATCATATATATATATACGTATATATATATATATATATATAGAGTCTATAGAGATTCTTTGGAATACATAGGAGAAACATCTACGGAAGAGTGGGACTGGCTCAGATTTACAACAACACGCCCATGGCCTGCTGTCTTAGCCACATGGCATGTAGAAAATAGATGAAACTAGATCTTTTCATGGGTTGCTGCTTAGATACTTAGATACAGAACTTTTGCTTTTACAGAGGTATGGCAAATCATAGCAATTCCCGGGTTTACATGGCAAACGTTGGACACCCAACCAAACAAAACAACTGAACCCTTCTATTCCATTACCCATTTAGTGGCCAAACAAATATTCACACAGGAACCTCCCCAAGCAACGTTGACCACATCCTATTTGTGGTTCCCACTTGACCCATACTATGTTGGCCCCCTATGGATGGCTAAACTGGCTTTGAACAAGGGACTACGCTTCGATCGCTTAGAAACAAACACAAGTTGCAAGTCTGGAGCTTTCCTTGCAGCAATATTTAAATAGAGGTTTCCGAAAAGGGAGGTACCCCAAAAACCATGATCTAATTTTGGATGATTTTGAGGTACCCTTATTTTAGGAAATCCCCATTTGAGTACATCTCAAGATGGGTGCAATATTACCCAACTCATCCCAATTCCATCTCATGGTTTAAAACTCAATTTTCCCCATGTTGTACCGGCCATGTATGCTAAACCTCACCCCCCCCAATATCCAGCCCAGAGGCCTCAATGCAAAGGGCACATTCATGGTGTCCTGACAAATGCTCAGCATTTGTAAGTGCTTCGTCTGTCTGGTGGTTTCAGCATGCTTACATGGGCCTGGCTCCTCTGGAACGTACTGTAGGGCAAAACTTCAGTCAATGGCAAAAAATGGATATCAGCCTGAAACAACATCAGCAAACTTCAGTCAATCGAAGTACACTTCCTCCATATTTTGGAATCGCAACAGAACCAGAAACCACAAATATATGTTGTCTATCCACCATGATGGATAGAAGGTCTATTCGGTCTTCTGCTCCCTGTCGAAAAGCATGGTATCTGTCTCAAAAAGCATCCTTTCTTGGCACGACCAGGTGTGTGTCTTCTGTCAGATTCGTCTGTGCCTCGCACGGTGTGCCTTGCGTTTCTGGCCCTTTGCGATTTGTCGCTGCTCCAGCCATGCATGCGACCCAACAGGTGGTTCTTGAACCATGGCGCATACCCGGTGCAGTGGAAGTGACGAGTCTGCAGGTGGCACAGGTTGTCCTCACTGTAAGTATTGATCAACATCAACAATGAACAATGTCCCTACCCCAAACCGAACTGCTGCTTAGCAAATATCTTCACACTGGATAATGATAATCCCTAATCTAATAAACCGGGTATCTTTGATGATTAATGGTTTGCATGATCGGTGGTTTCAACCCGTGAAAAACAAGCTGGTCCTCGGGGATGTCCCCTACTGTGTTAAAAAAAAATCCAGAATACAACCATTAAAACGATCGCCAAAAACAACACAACACAACCATCTACGCTTTGTGATGTTTGGGATACCCAGTGATCCAAAGAACAACTAGTAACTAACCCTTCAGAAGTTCGGTCATCTGGGCATATTCCAACTCATTCAAAATCCCAACCCCACCACCAAAAAACAAGTTGTCTTCCAAAAATATGGCTTCCCCCAAAAGAAATCTGGAACATAAGCTTTTCCTTCCAAACAATATGGTTTTCCCCCCAAAAACAACACACATCTATTTACTGGGAGATGGGTCCAGCAAATGGTGAACCCCCAAACCCCCCCATCTGTGTCGTCCCGTGCCGTCCGCCACCGGTCCTCCTCCTCTAGGGCGCTAATGAGATCCCCTTGGCGCACCGAGTTCATGAGCGCTGCGCGCGCTGCGGGGCTGCTGCGCACTTGCTGCACCGGGGCCTCCAAGGGCTGCTGGGTGGCGCGGTAACATGTTGGGACCCTGGAAAATCGATTGGAGATGGGTTGGTATATCATGTTATTGTCATGATTGTTGGTAAAAGTGGAACATGGATATGTAAGTGGATAATGTGAATCTTTGTGTGTGTGGAAATTCATCTACTTTTCTTGCTCAAAGAAAAAAAGTGATTTGGAATCCATATTTTTTGGGAATTGATAATCCCAATATTTTGTTTTTGGGTTTGAATCTAACCCCATCCTTCAAACAAAAACTAGTGATCTCCACCTCTGACTGCGACTCCACGGGTTTGGGGCTTTCCACAGTCACTGCCTGGTCGGCTGCAACGGGTCTACTATGGTTTCATGGTTTCAACCCCCAGAACTGGATAGTGTTCTTTTCATGGAAAGATATGTGAAATTCTCTGCACCACCAGTACACGACTTCATGAAAATGCAGGATGATTAACTGATGTGCTTGCTCATTGGGGATCATCCCGGTTCTATGTTTGAAAATAAACAATTGTTTGAAACCACCGACCTTTTCCCGTATGTTTTCCGTTCACCAAATTCTGGGACCTGCAAGATGGCCAACTATGACAGCTATGAAATTGTAGATATCCAGGATAAATCCAATCGTTAGCCCACAATAGCTTTTTTTAGTTGCCGGCCATCCCGGCCACGGCCACGCCACGGCCACGGGGCCACAGGGCCACAGGGCCACAGGGCCACAGGGCCACAGGGCCACAGGGCCACAGGGCCACAGGGCCACAGGGCCACAGGGCCACAGGGCCACAGGGCCACAGGGCCACAGGGCCACAGGGCCACAGGGCCACACGGCCACACGGCCACCCGGCCACCCGGCCACCCGGCCACAGGGCCACCCGGCCACCCGGCCACCCTGCCACCCGGCCACCCGGCCACGCGGCCATCTCGTCCACGCTTCCACGCACGGCCACGCTTCCACCGGCCACGCCCACCCGCCACGGCACACACCCGGCCACACTGCCACATGGCCATTGCCAACGGCCACACACGGCCACACCCGGCCATCCGGCCACCCGCCAGCCGGCCACCTGTTTCCTGTGTTTTTGATGGAATTACTGTAATTGTTTTGAGCTTCTTAACTTTTTCGAACAACTTGCGATACGCTCCTGCATGGTGCCTGGTGCTATGCTCTTTTCTTTCCCAGGCAGCTTTGCAACATGCTCTTGATGCTATGCGCTGAACCTTTTCAAGCAACTTGCAACGCACTCTTCCTGCTACTCTTTGAACTTCTCAGGCGACTGGCAACACACTCTTGATCCCACACTTTCAACTTTCTCCTGCAACTTACAACACGCTCTTGGTGCTAACCCTTTCGGGCCCTCAATCCCAAATTTCTCAAGCAACTTGCAGGCTCTTGGTGCTACGCGCTTAACTATCTCAAGCAGCATGGCACACGCTCTTGATGCTACGCCCTCGATGTTCTCAAGCAACCACGCAACACGCTCTTGATGTTACTTCTCTCATGCGCTCAACCTTATGGTTGTGGTGGATTTTGACATGGAACACGTATAACCAGGTGTCACTGTTCTAAATCATGTTTGCAAGGAATTAACGTTCATTTTTGCTGCCAATAGCTATTTTACCCCCCAAAAAAAAGAACGCAAGTGAATGCACCTCCGAGATCTTCACTTTCAGCTGAATTTCCACGGTAATGCTACTGGTAGTGATGATGATGATGATGATGGTGGTGGTGATGATGGTGATGTCGATGAGAGATAATAATTATTCAGATGTTTCATTGGCTCTGCAGGGCGCACAGTGCCAAAATTCTTTTTAGGTTTTCAGGGCCCAAGCAGTTTGAGCATCCAACAGTCACAAGCAGGTGTCAACTACCGTGGCTATCTGCCCTTTTAATTTCTATTGATGATATTTACAAGTTTTCTGTGATATGACATTCTGATCGTTTCTTGCCACTTGTTTAAGGTGCCTGGCATCTGAGAGGCTCGCGACTGTTGTCATATTTTGCCTTCTACTATGAAAATAACATTGTGTGTGGGGGGTGGGGTGGGGTGCAGGGTGTGGGGTGGTATAATAACGTCACATACATTTCCACACATATGTGATGCAACATATCTGTACGCTCTCTTGCATTTCATTCACATCTACACTTACGTCTGCTACGCTTCTGTAAACTCTTTGGCACTTCCACACACACGCGTCATGCTACGCTGTAGGTTCTTTTGCGCTTCCACACATGCGTCATGCTACGCTGTAGGTACTTTTGCACTTCTACACATGCGCCATGCTACGCTGTAGGTTCTTTTCCACGTCCACACATACGTCATGCTACGCTGTAGATTCTCTTGCACTTCCACACATACCTCATGCTACGCTGTAGGTGCTCTTGCACTTCCACACATGTGTCATGCTACGCTGTAGGTACTCTTGCACTTCCACACATACCTCATGCTACGCTGTAGGTGCTCTTGCACTTCCACACATGTGTCATGTTACGCTGTAGGTCCTCTTGCACTTCCGCACATGTGTCATGCTACTACGCTGCTGTAGATTCTCTTGCACTTCCACACATACCTCATGCTACGCTATAGGTACTCTTGCACTTCCACACAGGTGTCATGTTACGCTGCTGTAGGCTCTCTTGCGCTTCCACACATACGTCATGCTACGCTGTAGGTTCTCTTGCACATCTACACATGCGTCATGCTACGCTGTAGGTTCTTTTCCACTTCCACACGTCATGCTACGCTGTAGGTAGTCTTGCACTTCCATACATGTGTCATGCTACGCTGCTGTAGATTCTCTTGCACTTCCACACATACCTCATGCTACGCTGTAGGTAGTCTTGCACCATACATGTGTCATGCCACGCTGCTGTGGATTCTCTTGCACTTCCACACATGTGTAATGCTACTACGCTGCTGTAGATTCTTTTGCACTTCCACACATACGTCATGCTACGCTGTAGGTACTCTTGCACTTCCACACATACCTCATGCTACGCTGTAGGTACTCTTGCACTTCCACACATGTGTCATGCTACGCTGTGGGTACTCTTGCGCTTCTACACATGCGTCATGCTACGCTGCTGTAGGTTTTTTTGTACTTCCACACATGTGCCAGGCTACGCTGTAGGTACTCTTGCACTTCTACACATGCGTCATGCTACGCTGTAGGTTCTGTTGCACTTCCACACATACGTCATGCTACGCTGTAGGTACTCTTGCACTTCCACACATACGTCATGCTACGCTGTAGGTACTCTTGCACTTCTACACATGCGTCATTCTACGCTGCTGTATGTTCTCACCGTATGATGATGATGGTGGTGATGATGATGATGATGTTCATATTGCTGATGATACTAAAGTTTCGTTTTTGAGCCTTTTCAATTCCCCCCTAGAAAATGTTTGAAAAGTGACGACAATCGCGGGCCTCTCAGATGCCCGGCACCTTGTTTAACAAGTTGTTTCCTATTCCATGATGCATCTCGTGTCAAGTGCTTGTCTTCGCCGTCATTTGCTGGTGTACACCTTTTGTTCACTTCATCCATCTCCTCCTCCCGTGAAAGAAATGCTACTGCTGCTGGCTTCCTGTGGCTATCCATGTGATAATGAAGGCGATTGTCAAATAGAGCTTTGACAAAAGAGGCAAGAACTGAACTGCTGAACTGCATGGAGTGATCGTGTTGTCTTAAAGGGGAATGAGTTTATACATGTGGGTAGGAATTAGCACACAAATCGATGTTTCTGGTTGAGACATATATGGTAAATTTGTTCAAGCAATCTTGCGCCACATACGGGACAGCAAAACGCTGCTTGATATTGTTTGAAATCAGCAGTAAGCAAATTACAATCATCTTCTAAAAACGCTCCTCCCCCCCACCGCCACCCACCCACAAATCCCGGCCAACCGGCCATCCGGCCACGGCCACGGCCACCCGGCCACACCCGCCCACCTGCCCACCTAGCCAGGCGGCCATCCGGCCACCTGGCCATCCGGCCATCCGGCCACCCGGCCATCCGGCCACCCGGCCATCCGCCCCATCGCCCCGGCCACAGCCACGGCCACCCGGCCACCCGGCCACGGCCACCCGCGTGGCCGCCCGGCCACGGCCACCCGGCCACGGCCACGGCCATGCACGAAAAAAATCTATCCTCTCGTTAGCCTGGTAAATTAACGTTTTCGCACTATGCGTTCTTTTCGGAGATCTTCAAATTTCATCAAATTTATATATCATTTGGATCTTCTGTGACTTTCTGGCTCTTCTTAGAGTTTGCTGAGCATATGTTCAAAAAATGTTTCCTTATACCTTTTTTCTCTACCTTGATCCAATTCAAACCCCTCAACATATTGGAATTGAACTCCCCAAAAAGGGGGAACTGACAGATTACGAAGGCAAGGCAATTAGATGTGAACAAATATATAGGGTTGTTTGATTTCCTCAAAATTTTCTTGAACCGGCATTGATAATAAAAAAATAAGAATACAATGGTCCATGATCATTATATCCCATCAATTTGGTTTGTTTGTTTCTTTCCACGTTACTTTGCATGTTCTGAACCTTGACAGGCCTTGACCATAAACAACGTAGAAACATTTGATATTTTGTGAGCAATTTCCTACAGTATGTTTTACATCCTGTATGGCACATTTTGTGTATGTTCTTGTTTTTTGGATTTTCTTGCGATTTGTTGGCCGATATACAAATGGATACAAAAACTAGAACCCATACAGCTGCAAAGTATGTCCCCGGAACGGAGTGAAACTGTTTGTTTATCTGATGTTGGATGCTGAAGTTTGGGAAAGGACGCACACATGCAAAAAACATGGGCCATTTGCTCTCTGCCAATCAAACTGTGCAATCGTAAACGTCAAACAATTTCAACGCCAATATAACAAACCAAATCTTTGTATCGTCCAGCAGATGGGCATCATATGGTGAATTGTTAAGGCCCAAGAACTAGAGATGTTGGTCATCTTCAGTTTTAACCGACTGCGTAGCAAGGGTTCCCGTTTCACTCTGGGGGTCTGGGGGTTGAGGGTGTGTTCGTTTGACGTGCATGCCCAACCGTCCGCAACCGTCCGCAACCGTCCGCGTGAGGGCCGTATGGCGGTGCCTATAGTAAGTTTTGCAAAAGGGGTCGCTTTTGGAGGTTTCACAAGTCGTGTTGCTTCGGTTCGCGTGGCAGGCTTTCCACGCTCTGCACTCCACACTTCACACTTCACACTCACACACACTGCACTCTACACTCCACACTTGACACTCCACACTTTACACTCCACACTCCGCACTGTACCCTCCACAGTCCACACTCCACACTTTACACACCACACTTTCCACTTTACTTCCACTCTCCACACTTTACACTTTACACTCTACACACCACACTCTAAACACGGCACTCCCCCCTCCCCACTTTACACTTTACACTCCTCACTTTACACTCCACACTCCACACTCTGCACTCTACACTCCACACTTTACACTCCACACTTTACATTCCACACTTTACACTCTACACTTTACACTTTACACTTTACACTCCACACTCTACACTCTACACTTTGCACTCTACACTTTACACTCTACACTCCACACTTTACACTTTACACTTTACACTCCTCACTCCACACTTTACACTCCACACTCCACACTCTACACTCTACACTTTACACTCTACACTTTACACTCTACACTTCACACTCTACACTCTACACTTTACACTTTGCAATTTACACTCCTCACTCCATACTTTACACTCCACACTTTACACTCCATACTCTACACTTTACGCTCTACACTCCACACTTTGCACTCCACCCTCTTCTGCATTCCGCAGTCTACAGTGCACTGGTACGGTAGCAGGGGAAACATGTAGACTGTTCAAATAACTTGTTTCACCAAAGTGGTCTACGTGACTGCATTCGGGTTCGTGGGCTGCATCTTGTTTGCTCTGCACCCAGCCTTCCAGTGGGTACTTGTATCTTCATTGAGGTTATTTGCATATCTGCATGCGTAATATCCCCAAATAGTATCCCAGTTCAAGGATTCAACGATGGTAAAGCATGGTAAACTATTCTTGCCCACTAGGTTGTTCGATGGCTACTGCAAAATTAAGCCCAAACCCCAAGTTCTCTTGGACAAAAACATGGTGAACACACCATATATATACATATATATATATACATATATATATATACATCTATATATATATACATATATATACATATATATATACATATATATATATACATATATATACATATATATATATACATATATATATATATACATATATATATACATATATATATATATATATATACATATATATATACACACATATATATATACATATATATATATATACATATACATGTATACATATATATATACAAGTAAATACATATATATATGTATATATATATACAAATAATATATATATATATATATCATATATATATATACACATAAATTTGACATAAATCAAAAAACACACACATATAATATATATATATATATATGTATCTTTTAGATGGGCAAGTCAAGTCCCATAAAACCACCATTTTTGGATGCTTCGACCAGCTCCACAACCCATCGGTTCCAACACCTTCTCCGCTGGCGCTTCCGGCTTCACTTGAGGACGGTTTTCCTGCACAGAAGGGGAGGTCCCCAAACAGGCGGATGGAACTCCATGTTTTTGCTTACGGCCCGAAAACCGGCCTAGTGTTTTTGCGTTTTTTGGCGTTGTGATATGTTGGGGGGGTGGGGTGAAGAGGGGCAATAGCGTCCTGATAGGATCAGCTAGAGCGTCATCCCAGGCTGCCAGCACTAGTTTTCCTCTGTCGGCCAATAGCCAGTCAGTGCAGCACCTAGAACCAATTACGAGCTATACCTCTATATCTCTCTCGAGCCTTGACAGCGCATATAAGCTGTGCTCAGTACTCATGCTATGTCCTGATAAGGTGAAGACACTTCATGTGACCTTGCACACGTCTTTTGTTCTTCGGTTAACACTTCATCTTACGTTGCATACGTCTTTTGTTCTTCGGTGAACACACTTCATGTTACGTTGCACACGTCTTTTGTTTTTCGGTGAACTTTTGTCATGATCATGACATATGCCAAGGCTTGGCAATGGCGGTGCAATCATAGGAATGCAGATGTCTGCGACATCACTGCCAGGACTGTCCGCAAGTTGGTGTGAAGAGAAAAGAAGTGCTGGCGCTGTGACGAAAAACAAAACCATCCAAAAAACGTAACGTTATTTGGAGGTGTGCTATACATGCATTTTTGAACTCCCACCGCAATAATAACAAGTTTTGTCATAAATCCCGATGGAAATGAAGTACCAAAAGAAACCACCATGAGTGTAAACATGTGGCAACAAGACGAAAAACATAATGATCATA
>CAMXCT020003124.1:0-125000 GCA_947184155.2 Cladocopium goreaui | reverse complement strand
CACTTTTTTTGGAAATGATATCCTCATCCTCGGTGGTTGGTGCTATCATTTTCTGATGATATTCCAATATCGAGGTTTCTTAAAATTAAGAATCTCCAAGTCACCATCGGATTTAATAGACCAAGTCCTGGTCATCCATGACGACTGGATGATTTGGGTACACCCCATTTCAAACCATTTCAGTAAACCTCCATATATTCAACAATCATACCATAATCTTTCATAATTATCCACCTTAAATAGAACCAATCCACAGAGTGCCCTCTCCCATGGCAGCCTCTGGTTCTCCACCCCTC
This sequence comes from Cladocopium goreaui, assembly GCA_947184155.2. Lineage (NCBI taxonomy): Eukaryota > Dinophyceae > Suessiales > Symbiodiniaceae > Cladocopium > Cladocopium goreaui. The sequence goes on along the minus strand of CAMXCT020003124.1, from coordinate 124,704 downwards.
CTCAGAGGTGTCCATGGATTCAAACCACCGATGGATTGGATGGCTTGGATGGGATAAGAAGCCCTTGCCTATGGGTTTATACCAACCTCTATGATATAAATCTGGGTAAATTATAATAATTCACTAACCTGAATTGTTGGGCCATTTGGGGATGATTCCCCTTACTAACCATGATTTCCAGAGAGGGAGAACAGTGAGGTCGTTATAATTTACCCGGATAAATACACATGATGGTTATAAAATCCTTATTTATGCCCTTTGAAATTCGCCCCAAGGGGTGAATTGGCCCACATTTTGTAGCTATAAAAATGGCATCTAAAATGGGCCGTGAGGCCTTCCAAATTAGTACATGCTACAAAATGGCTGGCCTAGGGAAACTGATTTCCTACAAAATGAGCCTAAAATTGGTCTTATATATCTTATATGGGCCTTGAGGACAACCATTCGATAGGGGAAATTTCAACAGGGATCCTTATTTCACCTTATTTCATATCCCCATGAAACCGTAAGAATATCCTTTTGGATGGTTTCTACCAACCCTTATGATATCATATTCGCCATGGCAACCTTGTGTAACCATCCCATCACCTCGGTGATAGCTGCGAAAGGTCATGGTCTTGTGTCGATGTCTATGTCCCCTTTGTTTAGGGGGCATGTCTTTAGGATTGCTCAGAGTCTGCTTAATGTTTGTTTAGGTTGTTTTTCAAAATAGTTGCTCTGAGTATGTCTAGGGTTTGTTTAGGCTATATATGATGGCCGGGTTGTTGCTTAGGGATGTCAAGGGTACATCTAGGGATGAGGTCGTGTATGCTTGGGGTCTGTCTAGTTGCTCTCTAGGGTGAAAAAAATGGGGTTGTTTAGGGTACGGTATGCATGTTTAAGATCTTTCCAGGCTTGCTTAGGATATGTTTAAGGCATATTTCGGGTTTCTTTGGGCGTGTGTTTAGGAGTCTTTAGGGTTTGGCGTGCTCAGGGCTTGATGAATGTATGTTTAGGATTTGGTTATGAGATTCAAATTGTAATTTTGCGTGGTGCGGGCAGTCTTTGGATGTCTTTGGTGCAAATGTGACCTTCGATGATGCGACGTCCTTGGATAAACCTTGGAAACCACAGAACCAATAGAAAGCGATTGAGGACATAGAAACGAAACTAAACTACTTTGGAAACAATAGAAATCAATTGAAGTAATAGAATCTACTTTGGAAACAATGAAAGCCTTAGAATAGAAAAGCACAGAAGCCATAGACACCATTGAAATCTTGGACACTGAACCGACTGCCAACGGTTTCCATCTCGGCAGGATGTTGGCGGATTCCTGCCATGAAATTCGGCTGCTTCAACCGCTGTGCCAATGGCATGGCTGCACACGTAGCAAGCCCACACCAAGCGAGGTCTGGAACTTGACCATGGGTCATGTGAACAGATTTCCTTCCCTCTTATGGAGCCACTTGAGATCTCATTGTTCGATATTGTTTATGTCATGTTAATTAATGTGTATGTATAATATATATATATATATATAATATAATATAATATAATACAATATAATATAATTATACATAATTATAATATGCATATATGTTTTATCGACTTTTCAATGTAAATAGTAGACAAGCAAAGGCTTTGCATTGTTGCCACAAAACAACAAAAAGAAAGTAAATAAGCAATGATTCCCAGTCTCTCCAAACCTCAAAGCACAAACCAAATCCCATCATCTAGAGTCTTCCAACAAACAAACAAACAAACAAACAGGAAATCTGCAGCCACGCAAATGGGCATGGGTCAAAATTGCCGAAAATGAAACTATTGATTTCCAAATATGCTGAAATGTGTGGTGCCAGGTAAATTGTGCATGAGCTTCTGGTCCCCTTTTTCTTAAAAATAAAAAACATATATAATTAATTAATATAATACACTCACCATATTATATGCTGTAGATCATACTATATCAACACATCACTTGCGTGGGCACCTTTGGCTCTTCCTTTTCTTTGGTCCTAAATGGATGTTCCAGAACACATGTATTGCTTGTGCTTCAAGATCGCCGAACATATAGAAGAAGTAATCCCTACTACAATCTTGCAGGTGTTTGCATGTCCACCATGCTGGAACCTTAGTAAGGCTCTATTTATAAAAGTGAAGATCATCCCTCCAAACAATGATCATATGCGGCACAGCACTTGTGTTGTCCAATAGGCTACCCAAAAATCCAATGATTGAATGATCTAACAATAATACCTAATTGTACCTACAATGACAATAATTCACGTGGGAGTTTTTACTCCTCCATGTCCTCCATAAACCCATTTAATGGATCTTTGGCCACTGAACGCAAGCAGCCGAGAAACAAGAACTTGCACATAAACTCCACCGGGTCTTCAGGTTTCATCCTGTTGAGAACGAGATTCCCCGTTAATCGTGGTTGAGAACGTCCCCATGAAATATGGAGTATAACGGTTAGTATAATCCCCGAACCAATCATCAACCAGTTTAATAAGTTGCTGTATATAAACCCTACTAACTATAGATACTATAAATATCTAAAATAGACCCTAGTGACATTCGTAAAATAGACCCACTTTGATAACAAACTTGTGCACCATCCATGATTTGTAGCTGCCGACCATGGAACCAACCTTGTATCCCGTAAGTTTTGGTTGCAAGATGCTTCAAATCTAATCATGGATGGTATCACCTCATTAGTTGGAAACTTGCTACCCCTGGTTACTCTTATCCATGTAAGTACACCCTATGATTAAATCCCATCTTTCTATATCTTTCTTTAATCTATTTTTGACGATTCACTAACCCCAAAGTAGCTGAAACTCAATAGGCCAGCCTAGGGACGTCACGTGATGTCCTGGAGGCCCCACCAGGATGCTTTGGATTGCTGGGGAAACATCATGAAAGATCATGAAACACAGATATAAAACCATCGATCCGTTAAAACCCTCTCCGCCATAAGTATGTCAACCATGTGTGCTGAATGTATCTTGGAGCCCTGTTCATCCAACAATCTACAGGTCCATCCATCAGCTGCCCTCATTGCATGCTGCGCCTCAGCATGGTGCGAAGACATTCCGCGAGCTTCTCTTCGATGCCGTGCTTTTGCAAATATCCCGTGGCCGCGTCCTGCGGTCAGTAAAACATGAGTCACCACACTAGGTGGATTTCCGCTGAATGGATGTAATCCAGTACACATTGAATTTTTGTTTGAATGAAATTATGATAGCTAAGTTGGCTTGCAACTTAGGTCAACAAGGGTATTGATATACCTGTACTATCTATACTTGGATGGGTTTATAAACCAATTTGGACCGGTGGTGGGGTGCTGGGATGATCATAGCAAGCCAACCAAGCTTTTCCTTCTCTGCATCTTACACCAACCTCAAAATAGATCCAATAATTGAAAACCAGGAAACCATAGAGTAAGAACTTGCAAAAAAAAACAATTACATTCGTCATAGGGGCATGTGTATGTAAGGCTTTTTACGGAGGTGTCATAAATTGGGAGATCCATACGTTTCAATACACAAATGGTCTAATTAATGACTTGGATGATTTGGGGGTACCACCACTATGACTTAGGAAACCCCCATATCAATATATACATATATATATATATATAATCACATATATATATAGTTAAAAAAAAACTACATCTCTTCCATAAACCCCAGCCCTTCTTCGCTGAAGGCACCAACAGCCGAAAACTGTGAGTCTTAAGTCGGATGATGTAAACATCATGGCCAGGATGCATCTAGGTCTGGGTTACGTCCCAAGGTCCAAACAATACCTATGAACCCTTAAAGTTTGCTGTTGAACATCACATTTTGCTTGGTTGCATGATGCTGGAAGCACATGTCTTAAACTAGTTGTTTTTTTTAAGATGACAAATAGCCCTAGATTTCAATACGATGCTTCATATGCTTCCCATCATTTCACCCATGCTTATGTCTGACAAAATCAGATTAAGTCATGTGAAATCCAAGGTTTTGCAGGCTCAGGATACAACCTTAAGGTCAAAACACGTCAACTTTCCCACGAATTCCATTTTTTGGATTGGTTAAAGACCTTATTTTGGTTGCTAAACTGATAAAAACAAACACACATGTTTGGTTGGTTAACTCTGTGAATGTCCGAGTTGATGGCTGAATTCCCTTATTTTTTGCTGGTGAAACAGTTGGTTCTGCTGGTTATCACCCCGCCATAGGCGCACCTTCGTCTCAGCCTCGATCTCGCGGCGTTGCTTGGCCGCGTCCTCGGGCTTCAGGTCGCGGTTGCAGGTGCTTACCTTGGAAAAAGGGCGGGCGCTTGAGCAAACATATCATGGGCTATATATATATAATTTTATATTATATATATGATATTGTTATATATTGTGATAATACTGGGAATATAATGGGACAATCAATGGTTAATAATGGTTATATATTCCGCGTATAATTGTAATATAATGAATGGCAAGACACTCATGATAGGATAGTGTCATTGTATTATATATATATATACTGGCATCATACCCCATATCACAATGGGAATATCATGGAAATTTGTCCATGATGAAAGATGAATGGAATCTTCCGTGCCATCAAACCTGGCTTAGCTGGGAAATCCCTGAACTAACCGGAGATATCTAGCTGGGAGAATCATCCTTTTTAACGGTGGATAATCTGCAATTAATGGGAACCAACTACGGGAGCATTTTATAGGACATATAAATTTATGCAATAGAACATATCATCAACAAACAAATGGTAAGGTTGACACAGTACGCGGCGAAGAATGCACTGGGGCGAGTTGACCGACATCTGGGGAGGGGACGCATTTGAAACATCTACCCGAAAGACTTCGTCTGAAACCACCCATCATGGACCAGTTTTAAGGAGGACAACCATAGCCAAAACTCGATGTTTTTCCTGGTCATTAGTCATTTGATGAGGCTTGAAGCAAAATCCATTAGGGAACGGTGCATTCCAAATGCTTTTGGTTGTCCCTGTGCATCCCTGCATCTTGTGCTTTAACGGGGTTGAATATCTGCAATCACAAATGTCACAAAGTTCCATAAGATCAGAAGTTTCTGTTCCAAACCTGGATGATTGTGTCAATTCATCCGATAAGTAATGCATGGTACGGCTCTATTGGGTCATCTGCCCAAGTATCTGCTCAATTATGAACACCAAACCTAGCGTAATATTTATGAACCCCAATTAGGATGGAACATGACAAATATTTGAAACCATTGACCAGGAAATTAAATGAAATAAGTACGGACAAAAAAAACACATGTCCTCTCTAATCCTACATATCCTGTAACAAACTTGGCCATTTCCAGCCGCTTAGGCTAGTATTTTCTCCCCAACAGAGCAGCAACATAAGCAATTGCTGTATTGTAAGTTACTATCACCACGGGGCTTTTGTTGGGGTCAGCGTATGTTGAGTATGTCAAAGTACCGTACCGTTTTTGGATGTTTTTGGTGGATATACAACTTATATACCCTCTGGTAAACTCACATAGCTATGGAAAATCACTATTTTTAATGGGGAAATCCACTATTTCGATGGCCATTTTCAATAGCTATGTAAACGTTTACCAGAGGGTAACAATGATATTCAAGTAGCAAACATTGGGACTTAACCGGCAATACTAGGCTATTGACACTCGTTGGTGGGTCACCCTGATCCACCTCGGGGATCTCAACTAGGGACTTCCCAGGGTACCCAACCACTCATCAGTGGTGAAGGCTAGCCATATCCCCTTATGTTTCTTGAATATTCTTCATCCTTCATGGGATGCCAAACAAAACATGCTGGGTAGCCACAGCACATCACAGCACAGTTCATTTGTCGCAATCGCTCATACTTCCATTTGGGGCATCAGCCATGACATACAACTCAAGATGCCAAAGATCCTACAGGACACAAGACGAAGTCCACTCATTTAGTTGTTCCCATATGTTCCCATAGCTACCCGGCAATTGTAGTTGTCTAAGAATTGGTTCAACCGCACGAAATGCTCTGGAAAGTCTGATGTGAAGTTGCTTCTCACGCACATCTGTTTCAATACCATCCAACAATGTCCAACATATGTATTTCACAGAGCCGGACACATTCTCGGACAAAATCCCGATGATGCCACGATGAAGTGGTCGGCTTCGGTGAATATGAGATCTTCTGGAAGATTTTAATCATCCCGTTGGTTCGATGAGCGATTGCCATTGCGTTCGTCCGCAACCATATCGTCAGCCTTCCATACTGCAGGGATCTCTGAGAAAGTTGCATAGCGCAAGGCATTGCAACATAGAGGCGGGTAGCTGGGTAGCCACAACCCCATCATCGCCCATCTATATCCATCTGCAGTGTCATTGTGTTACGGTGAGGTAGTTCTAAAACTAAATCATACATAAGATAGGATAAGCCAAGTTTTTACAGTCAACTCCCCGTATATATTTCCATGTATGTCCAACAGATTTAATATGTTCCATGGAGATCTAACAAAGACAATCAGTTTCACCCCTTCACCCACCAGCTACCCACCAAGCCAAAGCTACCCGCAACTTGACGATATCACTGGAGTCCCCTGAAATAGCGTTGACCTGGCACCAGGTGAGACATTCCAACCTTCCATGAGCATTTAGACTGTGGATGGTTTGCGAAATCCTGCACCAGGCAGGGCAACTATTGGAAACTATGAAATGGTATATAGGTAATTGGACTATAATGGGACAAATCATCTGCCAGATGGTGCAGGATTTCTTCCATCCACGGTATGGCTGTGACTGAAAATGGGGCATACCGCAAAAACAGCATTTTTACATATGTAATGTTACATTCTACTAGCGAAAACATAATGATGTTAAAAAGGTGGAATTGGATGGAACTGGGAGGCTCCCCATTGTCAAACAAACCCATGATCTCTAAACAACATTAAACAATAACATTAAGGATTCTGCTCAGGAGATGATTTGACCGACTAGTAACTAGTACGTACCAAACATATGGGTACAAAAAGGGGTTCAACAAGCAAATTGGGCCTTTACCAAGACCTTCCGAGACTAGCGGTCAAATGGGGACTTTGCATGATGTTCCAACCAAAAACTGGAATCTAATCGTTGCTTGACCCCAATTTTGAACTCAGGTGGATTGAATCAACTGAAAAAGGGGCTTCAAGAACAAACAAAAACTAGGATAGACACCAAGGTCTTTGAACAACACGTCCTGATAAGACACATGGGATAACATGATTCACAAAATCATGGAATATAAACTAGATTCATTTAGCATCCAAAAATAAGGATCTAAGCACATCAGCCACCAACAACCAAGGCGGCCGAAAATTGAGGAGCCACATTTCGAATAAACATGGTCTGTGTTAATCCTTACCCTCTTGTAAACCAAACGTACAGTCGCTATTGAAAACCCACACTTATCCAGCATTTCTAGATGATTTTCCTCGGGAAAGCATGAGTTTTTGCTTTCCTTTGCAGCTCAGAACACCAGGGCTATGGGAGATTTTGTATCTCCCATGGAGTTGATTTGCATCTGGTTGATGGTTGACCTACCCCTCTGAAACATATGAGTTCGTCAGTTGGGATTATGACATTCCCAACATATAGAAAGATACAAGCCATGTTCCAAACCACCAATCAGTCATGGAAAAAGAAAAAATGTTCCAAACCACCAACCAGGCATGCATGAACATCTGCTCATGCTCAATGGTCTGAGCACGCTGATTGATCCTGCTTCAAAGAGCTTTCTTCGACTCATTCTTGTTGATGCCCAAACAGTCAGCCGCTACTCTCAGCAAAACAAGACCACTGCCCAGAGTGATCGTCTCACCCCCATCATTTTTGTATGTTACCCGGTAGCTATTAATTACCAGAGATATTACCACAGGTCTACCAAAGTTATACAGTACCGTGATACCCATATGGGTTTGTCTGAAAATAGTGTATCTCATATTCCAATGGATTATCACCATGTTCCCCATTCAAATTACTATTTGTGGGTATCCCCTATTTTCAGACAAACCCATATTAACCTGGGTGTATGATCTTTTAAGCCATCCCCACACGCCAGCAGACAATCGGCCTCCTCAGTCCCATTCGCAGCCTCAGCAACTGCCATGGTGATTCATTGGGCACCCTGACCTGGGCCCTAAATAGCTGGGATTTCTTGATGTTCATCATGCGAAATATGAAAAAACGGTGTTAGTCGTTGATTCATCCGCAACTTGCTGTTGTCGTACCCTTCCACTGCTTGGGCACGGTGGATTCTCATGTCTCTTGATATTTTGCAGTTTGAGATGCTTTTTGGTGTATGATCCCCATCACGTGTCACCATCATTGCCGGGCGAATTTCCCATTCGGACACTTCGAACATCTTCGAATCATAGTTCTGATGTGCACTGTTTTCTAAGTGTAAAGTTACGTGCGTTCGACTATGAACACCACTTTAGTTGGTTCCTATGGTCCAGGTTTATAGGAAACATAGGCCAAATCATATCGACACCAGCCAACAGGGGTTCAATTGTCACTCCTCAGAGCAACCACTGAGGGCCAATTTTGCTCCCTGGTTTTGCAGATTTGCTTCCAACATGATATATATATAGATATATACATAAATTGGGGAAACATGGGGTAGATAGATAATGAGGTATGCATTAGGTATAGTAGGTAATCAGGTAAAAATCGAGGGTAGCAAGTGATACACACCAGCCATCTACCGCTGCCAATGGCAATCGCAGCTGTATGGGTCCCCCTTTTGGCCGAAGGCCAAAGGGATGTCATAGATATCATATGAACACAACCTCTATGCACGTGTTCTGCAAGTATACACCTAATCATAATCAAAACTCATGAATATAATAAACGATATATAATATATGTACAGTGCATAGGTTTATATATATATATAAGTCGTAGACAATAAAACAATTGGTATAATGGGTGGGTAAAGAAATCTTCCACCCTGGCCATGTCCAACCCTTCAGAAATTCACCAAGTGGCTGGATCCACGGGAACTGAGCAGGTACCCACCAATTGGTACACATCGATACGCGCCTTGCCCTTCTCCTGCCGAAAATGGGAGGATTGGAAGCGAAATCTGAGGGAAAAACTGACTATACTAGGGTTCTTAGGGCCTAATAAGAGGGTTAGTAAACTTATGTAAACATTGTTTATTATTGTTGTTGTTTAACAGTCATATTATTACAGTTGGATGCATACTGGGCAGCTAAATTCACTTTTATTCACCGAGTTACTGGGCTGTTTGCAGCTGGAGATGATCCTACCAGTGGGTAGCCGAACATTTGGATCCCATGAAGTGTGTTGCTCAGCATATGGGGATGCGTAAGCACCAGCTACATCTGCAAATGGACAGCTCAAGTTGATGGAAGCAGTTCTGGTAAATACAGTTCTGGTAAATGCAACAAACCAGCATCGGGAATCCCGACATAAAGCAGCAACTAATAAGGAACCAGAGAGGGACAACAAATATTACATCAATGGATATAACATGATGTAAACTGATATGGATACGGGTCAAAACCATGGTATGTACCCTGGTGAACACCAAGATAGATGGGAATGGCTGTTCATCCCATTAGAAATGTGGTAGAATGGAATTTGATCCATCCCTATACCATGATAATACCATGATAATACCATGATAATACCATGATAATACCATGATAATACCATGATAATACCTGCTAGGATTCAGGATGCAGGCTAATAGCTGCTAGGATTCGCAGGCTGCTATCGTGCTTCAGCACCTCATCGATGATATGGTGACTTTTGCAGGTCGGAATTTCGGAGCCATTTCCCAATTTCGGGTGACCATCACCTGCATTGCCACCTCTGCTGCTGTTAGTGCCAGCAGTGGTGAGGAAGATCGCGCAACCCGAATTAGCTTGGCATTGACCTCATCTGCTCCAAACACATGTGCCATGTGTATAAGCTTCGCAGGGTGCCATCCAGCGCATCATTGGCCAATCTCCCTTGATCTTGACCGTTAGCCCGGCGAAAGCTGGCGCTCTTCCGAAGGCATCCCAGGGCGGACCAAGTACGGTGCAGCTGGGCAGTCCGAAATTATATAGAGTCGTTCCATTGACCCTTGCTTGAAGTGATATGAATATACACATTTCTTTAAATCTGTTTAAATAAATAGATATTGGTTTCAAAGGAGAAAGAAGAGAAGAACAGGGAAGAGAAAAAAGGGTTCCTGACAGTTCCCCCCTTGTATGAAATAGTCATCTCAGAACCAAAACCCGAAAAACAACCAAAGCTAGAGATGGTGCAGGGAAATTTAATAATATATAACTGGTCTTGAAACAATCATCTGATCTTTTTGGTTTCTTGATTTTTTCTTGTGGATTACCAGGCCACATTTCAAATTGTTATGGGTCAAAGCCCTGGTACACTTCCGTTCACACAAGACTAGCTATTGTTCATGGATGTTCATCCACCCCCATTCATATGGTATTTCATAGGCGACTTGACCCATCCCAAAATCACAAAAATTCCCTGGAACGTGGTACATCCTGCGGCAGGGGGAAGTAGTACTTCGCGGTGGACTTGTTGAAGCGACGCCTGGGAAAATGGATGGTGATTTTGTTCAACCCAAATAGGAAGATGATGCAAGATGGTGAAGGGAGGAGAACAAAACCAATGACTTGTAAAATACCCAAGTGCTCTTTCGAACAAGCTATATACTATGTGTATCTATGTGTTCCTCTGTTTTCATAGGATACCAACCATAGTGTTGCTCTGCCACAGTGAAGCTGCGGCCAAGTTGCTGCTTGAGATTTTCTCCAAGTCGCACCGCCACGAAACCTGAGTCTGGCTTCATGGGAAAATCTTGAGTTTGGCCTTCAAATACCACAAGGAGGTCCCCAATAGTTGGCTAAGTTGGTCTTTAAGCCCATGCAACTGTAGTTTAGTTTTTATGTATATATTATAATCACCGCACACAACATACTATAACCAGTTACTTAGCTAGCTTTGAATCATCGCCAGGTGACAGCCTTGTGGCACCTCACTGGCCGCCTCGACCAAGACTTCCATGGCCTCGGACAAGTTGCACGAATTGAGAGAAATCATCCATCATTTTTTTTTAGGACCGGCATGTGGGATACTCTTTTCTGGTTAACTTGGGTGTTTCCGGAAATAGGACCTAGTGCATTTGGATTATTTTTTTGGAGGGGTGCTCTAACTTGGGTGTTTCACATGAACAGCGGATGCGATTACACTGAGTAAACACAAAACCCTATATGGATCCAGCCGCACCTTCTGAGGTCTTTGGGGAGATTCGAGGTATGATTTGCCATCTCACTAATTACTTCTCACTAGCACATCATTCACCATCGAATCTCAGTTCCGTGCCAAATCGAATGGCACAAATCGGTACCCGGACACCGGAGAAATCTCCGCCGCTGCGTGACGCGCTGTTTGACCAAATGCCGCAGTGGATGTCTTCCAGGTTGCCTCCCCTGCTGGGTGGCTTCAAGCAGACTTAAAAGGAAAAACTATGAAAATCCATCCGGAATCATGATCAATGAAAAATTAAATGATAATCCAGGTTGGTCCGAAAATGGGATATATCTGACGCCAAATATGTATCCTTTTTCATGCGGGAGTTTTTCAACACAAACATGTCTGGGAACATCTGGGAACTGACTAGTGACAGTGAATGATCCAATTTTGCGAGAAATGCGAGTAGCCATATGGCAGCCATACTAAGGAAAACCATGGAAAAAAAACATGTTAGAGGTTTACTTGGTTCCCATTCCTGATCTCCAGTTGTATCCAATCATATTCTGTTCCCCAAGGTACCCCAGTAGGTATGTCAAATCAGCCGCAACACTTTGCCACCTTCACTAAGCTAAGATAATTTCTGGTTGGTTTCCATTGGGTTCCTGCCGCTTAAGCATGTCAAAACTTGCTTGGACGCATGGTATTCATGCCTGCATGTTGATAATTGTTGGGGTAAATGTAGGTGTATGTATAAACATAGTAATCGCGCGAAGATTACACACGTATGGCAATGTGGCAAGCCCAAAACAAGCAACTATGCCACAATTTAACAGTTGGGTGAGTTTTCAAGAAAAAGTCCAAAACAACGTGGTACCACATGATATATATATATATAAGAGTTTATCACATATATTGACATATATACTGTATATGTAATCCTGTGAAAACAACACTTGTTGTGGTAAGGAAAAAACATGTGTTGAGATTGTATGAAATTGTATTTCTTAAGTTAAGTGGAGGATCCCGAAAACCGTGGGTTTCAATACTGACATGATCCAATATTGGATGATTTGAGGTCCCCCCGGTTCAAGAAACACCCCAAGTTCCGCATTCGCATATTCTTTCTCCGTCATTTCGACATGTGACGGACTGACACTCGATTCGAGTCGCACAGAAGGCTTTCCACGGCGTATCGAATGCAAGATACATTGAAGGAGGCCTGCCACCCTCCAATGCGTCCAATAAAAGTATGAAACCCTGAAACCAACACAGTCGCGGGTACCTTTTGGGAATCAAATCTTTCTCTGGTGAACCCATAGTTTCATGAAACCAACAATCCAACAATCATGAAGTAATTTAAAACACCCACCCACAAATAAAATCAAAGATTTAGAATCACACGATGATATATATATATATGTAATATCATAATCTAATGTACAACCAACAGAAGTGGGCATCTCTTAAAAGCTGGACAAAGTGGGACTACAATCCCTTTTGACACTGTTGATTTATCAATATATCCCTGGTAGAAATAAACTTCTGGTGGTTTCAACCAACCCCAAACATACAGTATGAGTCATGTTGGATCATCCCAAATTAGGCCTGCAAATGAAAAACACAATTGACTCCCTCAACAAGACTGGGAGTTTAATTGGAGTTTATACAGTCAGAACGATTCTATCCCGCTGTAGTGACCTAGAGGTGCTTAAAATTGTCAGTATTCTCCGTTATTTGATGGCAGTGTGACGTAGTTTGAAATAGATTGAAACCACCTACCATCTGAGAGTCTGAAAATCGGAACCCCAAAATCAGCTAATCATCATTTTGGCCCCTCAGAATCAACATTTTGGAGTTCCCATTTTTGGACAAAGCCATGTTTTGCAGCCATCCTTCTGTCGTGCCCAACTCGAGGTTTACTCCGCGCCACGGTGGATCAGCATGGTTTTGGCGCTTAACTCGGCGCGCCACTGACATTCCTCCGGGATCCGAACATGGCTATCCTTAGATGCCAAAATATGCTAATTTAAAGGGGTGGATGAACAAAAAACTCAAGCTGTTTCATCAGTTCAATCCGCATCGAAAGTACAAGTGCACCTTAGGGAAATTCAGGTGATGGACAGAAACAATGTGCGATGTCTGTGAAAAACTTTAGCATGCAGCCTGAAAGATGGGGTGCGCATAAATGTTTTTCTTGTTGGAAGTCGTAATGGTAATTTATCTGGTTCCATGTAATGTTCTAGGGTGAACTGTGCGACAAACCCAATTGGAGTACACACACATAACTGGGTTACCTAGAGAACTGCTTGGTGGATGTAATACCACTAAACCTTTTTGGATTAAGACAGTGTTACACTGCTCCGGTAGCTATTCTTGACGTGCCGGCACTTTTACATTTTTCAGCATCATGAGCCAAAACCAAAGAGTACGTAATGTAAATAATTAGTAAACACGCAAATTCGAAACAATCTCCAATATTAGGTCCATAAATGGGTGGTATGCACTCCCAAAACGGTAAGTATGGTAATTAAGTTTTTTAGTGGGTTTACCACATGATATACACTGCTTGGATTCTATGGTATTACATCCACCTGATGTTTTTGGAGAACCAATGAGAACCACTGATCCACTGACACCGTGGCGTCTCTGTTTTTTTCAGTGGCCACAACCGTTCTCGCTACGTTGAGCTGCTGCTCGTCTTCTCAAGCCGATCCGCACGTTTCAGGATGTCCTTGCGATGGGTGCAGAAGCAGCTCGCTCGGCATTGGCTAAGATATGCTGATAGAATAAATCTCCATGGTTCACATTGTTTCACCATGTGCCATTGTATCATATTGTATCAAAAATTGATTTATATCTGGTGGGTGGTTGACCTACCCCTCTGAAAAATACGAAAGTCAGTTGGGATTATTCTTCCCAAGATAAGGAAAAAGAGAAAATGTTCCAAACAACCACCAACCAGATGTTGTATTTCCCAGCATTTTATCATTTTCCCCACTTTCACCGTGAAGGGCCCAGGTCCACAGCGTCCTGGAACTTCACGATGTGCTCCAGGAAGACATCCGCGTGCGGCCGCTGCGGCTTCTGCGCATTGATGTGCACGTGGCGACCAGGTCTCAGCACTTGATGTGGGGATGGCTATGGGGATTTGGGGAATAAAAGTGAGGGGACAACATTGGGATATAACTTGGTGTATGGGTAATTGAGTCATTGGGGTATCTAGTAGAGCAAGAAACTGGACATTCATATTATTGAACACATCAGTTTGGGATGTTGATGTTAAACGATTTTGATATCTATATACCCACAGAAACAAGTAGCTAGGGTGACCCTGCTGGCATGATACCTCCAAACACTGCTTGTTAAGTGGATGATGTTTGCCAAGCAAAGTAAGTTGGCTCCAAATGAACATCCCAACGTCCACAAGGATGTCGTTTCGGGACACAAAAAAATAGTGACCGGTTTGCCATAAATTCTTCAGCGACAAACAGCTGTGGCAGGCTAGGACCTTAGGACCCATGAAGGTCATCAATGACAAACATTGATATTTTGTTGGGAAGATCACCTTCAGTGCTAGGTAATTCATCTTGAACTAATTGGTGTTTTTTCTTAACACCCTCAAAGAAATTTGAGTCCTTTCGGATCATCATCCCAGTTCTATGGTTGAGAACTCCGCACGGCTCACCATATCACCATCCAGGTAGAACTCCACTTCGCCGCAGGGTTGCAGGGCCTTAATTTTGAGGCACAGAAAGGCCCAACAATGCCCAACGTTGCTTGAGGGACATGAACATGTGTGTAAGATGTGTTGTTTGCTGGGCGCCATAAGAACGAGCACCATATGAAAACTATATCCAGGTGCACTTGTTTCCCCGTTGGTGGATGTCTTGGACCATCAAAAATCCATGGTTTGCTTAGGAGTCACCACCATGTATGGAGCATGTATGGAGCCTGGTCGGTGATTTGTCATGAAAACATGGGTCCCGCCAATAGGTGACCCTAACAAATATAGATGATTAAGATTCGCCCCCTTTTCAACGTGGTTCTTGCTGAATAAGCCCTTAATTAATACACCCAACCATCGGGGAGGTCCCCAATTATCCCATGATATACCCATCACGATTGGTTTTATACTCCAATTTTTTTTGGTGGGAAAGTCCCATAATTTCTAGGGTTGGCACTGTGGATGGTAGAATTCCTGCACCAGTTGGTAGATGATTCCCTAATTTGTCCCATTATAATCCAAGTATTTACAGTGAACAGTTACCCTCTGGTAATCTAACATAGCTGTTGAAAATCACCAGGTTTAAGTTCGGTAAATCATCAATTTCAGGTCCATTTTCCATAGCTTTTTCTATGACCAGAGGCTACCAACTGGGGATTTCTTCTACATCCAGCGGTGCGCCAAGGTACGCCATCCAGTGGAGTGCCTTCCTTCTGGTGAACCAACTGCCGTGTCTTGTGCATGACCTGAGGGAAGATCCAAATCCCGGGATCATCCTGTGGATGAGAATTCTTCGTTCACTCATTTCTATCATATTATATTAATTATAGTCTATATATATTAAATATATAACAGTATACATATATATATATATGTGTATATATAATACCTAATGGCTTAACAAATGTGTTTAACCACTGCCAGGTTAAGTCCATAAGGTCTTCATATCCCCTGCTGGCGCCGGACGCACATCAGCTGATCCCGCAAGCCCTCACCGTCCATCTCGCACAGCTGGGCCAGCCTGGCCATCCGGTGGTGGTGTCGGTTTTTTAAAAGGGGAAGGGGAAATCCCAAAAAATATATGGGGAAAATCATGGAAAATCTATGTGGAAAAAAAAGGAACATACGCTTAGGTGTTCGTGTGTCTTTGTGCAAAACCAAATTGGGAATGTGAGAAACTGCCTTTTGATTCGAGTATTGAATATTGCAAATTGCGTGGATGTTACACAACTAGTTATACCCTCTGGTTATTTAACATAGCCATGGGAAATGGCCCATTTATAGAGGTTTACCATGGTTTACCTATTAAAAACGATGATTTTCCATGGCTATGTTGAATAACCAGATGGTAACTCAAATGAGGTGTTTTCATGGCCCCAAGTTGTGCAGCTTGGTATGGTGAATGTGGCGGATTTTTTTGGGCCCCCTCTGGGGCTGGTGGGAGATCAGGTCAAGAAGGGGTTTTTACAAGACAAACTACATCATTAGCAAGGATACTACAATGTGGGGCCCCCCAGTTATAAGATGGTTTCTAAACCACATTGACTATAGTTATAGGTACCATAAACCATAGTTATTGGAGTTATAAACCAACTTAGCTATCTAGGGGGCCCCACTTTGTATGTAGAAACTTTGGACTATATACAACACGTCTACAATATATGATTCTAGCTTAGATTGGAGTACTGTACACGTATATATATATATAATTATATATATATATATATATCATAGATAGATAATTATAGATAGATTGATTCACCGCCAAGCAGTTTACCTTTCATGAGAGTCGCCCCAAAAAAAAACATCGTTGGGTTCCAGGTTTGCGGGCCCTATTTTCCACCAGGCTTTGGGATGTTTCTGGGGCTGGCTGCCAGAGGCACTTGGAGGTCTGCAAGGAGGTGTAGAGCTTCATATAGGATCCAATGGTCGGAAGCGCCTGCTGCTGTCTCACCTGCCGAGATTCCCCATCTGAAGATGGTATCCGGGGCACTTAACCCTTGACCCGCCCTTGACTGGCCGACTTTGGTCATTTCTTTGAGTAGTAACCTTCCCATTATGGGTCCCCAAACGTGAAGCCTTACATGATAGGCCGTCCGGTATTCCTTTTGCAAAATATCTCTCAATTCTGGGATTCGACATGTAAAGTGTCAAGGTTTGAGATACCCATAACACCTCAGCTTTGGTGTTTCACTCAGCTTTTGTGGAAGTTCATACGCAGTGTATACCTGGACTGGATACAAAACAAACATTTGCATATACCTGGACAAAACCAAACTACCACAGTTCCTAAACTGGACATTCCTAAACTGGACATAGACCATTATTTGGATTTATTTGGAACATTTTCCATACTTGCTATCATTTACATTGTGTGAGGTCAATGTAAGCTGTTCAAACCACATGTCATATACATGTACAGTCTGCATATGTATAATATTCCTATGTATAATATTAATATGTATAATATTAATATGTATAATATTAATATGTATAATATTAATATGTATGTATGTATATATATATAAATATATATATATATATATTCTATATTATATTGGTTGTGGCTGAACTCTGAAAGAATGAACAATTTTTTTCATAGGATAATGTTCGGATGATTCCCCCTACCGGTATCATACATCGATGTATCCATTTCAGTTGATTGAATCACACGAATCAGTTGATCAAGTTTTCACTGGTTAAACCCCAAGTTTTCCTGATGAAAAACATGGTTAAGCCATGTTAAGCCACCATTTCTCTTGATTGAATCGCACAAAAAATGTGCTATCTTCAGGGCTCGGTTTTTGGTTGCTCCGCGCAACCTCCTGCAAGAAGAGGTGCAGCTGCCGCTGATGCGCTTCGTTTGCGTTGAAGTTGTCTAAATCTGGGTGGAAATGGCTTGAGAGATGGATAGATGGCCGAATGTGACTGAATGGATTCAACTGCCAGGGGACGAACTAGCAAAAAAAATGGTATATGCCATGATATGACCAGCCATTATCGAGAAACATGTTCCAGCCGGATCCAAAGTTGTCTCCAAAATTGTAGGCCTCTGGAAACAGCAACGTCTGCCTTTGGAGAGGCAAGTTAACCCATGTGAAAAGTGAATATTGTACGATATTATTGCTTAAAGAGTGTGATCATATGAATCATATGCCCATGGTTGTTGAATCAGTTGAATCCTCGTGGCTGTCAACATCCTTACCTTGAACCATTTTTTGGAGTGCCTGGAGATATGTTTAAACACAAGATTCCATAGCAATCATCGGTGGATCAGATTGGAATGACATGGAATGAAATGGAATGAATTGAAACCCTGGAGCTCTGCTTTTTGCGCCACAATTTAGATTGTTCTTGTGGATCTTCATCCTTTGAAAGAACCTGCTCTCATAATCATGGCCAATTCCCATCCACCATTCGACTCGCAAATCTGGGCTTGCCTGAAAATAGGCTTCCCCCAAAATCGAATGGTTTGGAAATCTTCAGAACCTCAAGTTCCCCCTCAAACAGTCATGGTTCTTGGGGTTTTTAGATGTTTTTAGTGTCCCATTTATCCAATGTATATATCCAATGTTCAGGTCCAAAAGACCCATCGATCAGCTGAGAAACTCTCCAAATCCGGCATGGATGCGGCCACAAACTTTGGACACGCGTACGAGAACCAGTCCTGTCGCGTACGGAGAGCTTCCGTGGTGACTCCCCATGGATGGAACTAGATGGAAGTGACCTGGAGAATGGGGAATGGGAAATGCCAGCCCCAGAAAAAATGGTTGTTTGTTAAATTTTGTTAATGGAAAATTGATGATGAAGTGGATGGAATTGGGGGGAATTGGGGTGTTCACACATACTGTATTTCAAACGAAGCCATATGTCTTTGGGCAAGTTGCAAGAATTCCATAATTCCCAAGTCAGAAATAGGTCAATTTTGCAGCGCTTTCTCTTTACTGACCGATACTCGATATTTACACTATACGGGAATTCGAGAAGGACCAAGGAGTTTGATGTTACGGGTAAGGGATTCATTAGCTTTGCATATTACCATGAGAAACAGGCTTCGATTGCACTCTTAGTAGCTGTTGTTGGAAGGAGTAGTCTAGAGCAGCTTACCCTGGACAGAGCTTAGGGTGCCATTAATAAATTGATTTACCACCAGCTGTGGTGAAGGTGGGGAACCCTGCCAGAAAAGAAGCTTTTTAGAATCCCCAAATTTGTAGTCAATGGTTGGACATCGTTGGGGGTATCCTTTGATACCCCATTTTTGCATGAAATGGCATGAACATGTCCCATGACTTTGGTTGCATAGCTATCAAAACCCTTAGATACACCTTTTCAGAGAGTGACACACACACACAGAGTATGATTCTTGTCCAATTACCGTCAAAAGGTATCCATCCACAAACCATTCACTACAGTATGGTAGGGTTTGAACATGTTGAAACCAATTTTGTTATGGAGTCCTCAGAACAAGTGTATTCTGTGCAAGACAAAGATGGTACTGACCGTAGATACCAACAAGGGTTAACTCATTGAATTCACTACGTTGATGTATCTGCGTGCACTTGAAATATCGTCAGTTTCTTTGTTGAAATACACCTGAAAACCATTGGAAACCGGCAGCCATCTATCCACACAAGACGCAACGTGACCTGCCCTGAGACGTCACACCTCGAAGTATCCTTCCACGCCCTGCTGAAGATACATCTGCTTGTCTGCGGCTGCTGGGATTGGATCCAAGCGATGGATGACTTCTCAGGAGCTGTCTGGGACCAAAAGAACTGATGGTTTCACCGAAAAAGCTTCATCAACAATGGCCCTGAATTTGCCCTGTAACACTGTAGTTGAGTATACCATACAGGATACATATATTAATCATCTATAGATATGATTGTATATGTTTATAGATTTGATCAAATCCGTGAAGGGCGAGCAACTGGCCAGACTATTCTGTTCACCTTTTGGGGTATTCACCAAAGTCATTATTTTGATTGCCTCTCTCCCTAGCGTTTTCTTGCTAATAAACTTCCAAATCATATATCAAATACCCAATTGGTTCTGTGTCAAATCCGCATATCATTTTTGTTTATGCATTATATATATATATATAACTATAACCAATTTAATCCAGGTAAGAAACCACAATATCATGCCCAATATCTATATCTCCCCAAAGAAAGATACTCGACTTCAAAACGCATCCTGGACATATCCAATAAATGTATATAATATAAACTGGTTGGTGGTTGACCTACCCCTCTGAAAAATACGAAAGTCTTGTTCCCAACATATGGAAAAATAACATTCATGTTCCAAACCACCACATTGTTCCACATTGTCTTATGCGCCACTGGAGTCGAACGCCAGCAGCCCACTTTCGGGCATTCAGGCCTGTGAGACCAAGACCTTCGGAAACAGCCTATGTCGAGAAGCCAACGGTAAGTTCTCCAGTGATTTGGCCGTACGGAAAATGCCACCAGGTACGAAACTCAGCAACCATTCATCGATACAGTCTATCCTCACCGGATCCCAAGGAAGCGCAAGACAACCCGTGTGCATAAATACCGCTCTTGACTGCGGTCTGCAATATGCAAAGGCACAGCTCTGTCCTAAATGCCTTAGGCTTTCTTTGAGAACTTTGTTAAACCACCTGGCGCGAGTTTGAAATGGCACCGAAAGCAAGTCCAAATGCGGCATGGCATTGCCGGACATCCAGGCATCAAACTTCGTAGGGCCTCTCTCACCAGACATTTCAAAATCCAGATAAAGATGATACTGTGATACCCAGACAACCTCATGTGTACTCTGAAACACTGACTGCCAGTACCAAGAAAGAATGGTGCGGACCACAACATCACCGTACCACCTAACCGCGGCTGGAGGAATCTGCAGGACTCCCAAAGGCTTCCAAGTGTGTTCAGGGACAACTGCAGGAGATCCTAGCTCAGCCCTTTCAGTTTCATCAACTGGATTGCTGTCACGCACGGCCGCTTTGCTCACAGCCAAAAGCACCTGTTGAACAGCGCGCGAAAACGAATGACATGCTATCGTGGAGCCAACATGCTTGTCATACAACTGCCAGAATGAAGCCGGTCTCTGCCACTGGGCCTGGTTGGCCGCCTGGTCAGCCATGGAATTGTGAAATGCACACCATTCTTCTAAGGGAGTCATCGTTTGCTGCACTTTCTGGTGAGCAGCAACTTTAGTAATACTGACCTGTCCAGGCTTGAAGTCACGAAGACACTCATAAATAGCCATCCATAAATCAGCATGTGAACTGTTGGGCTTAGGTTCCCCCCCAAAAGAAGTTTACCAAGGCGTTTCACAACCGCATTACAGTCTGACCAAATGGCAACTTTGGCACCTTGCAACCTCATGCAGTTCAAGGCTCTGAGAACAGCAAATATTTCCGCGCGATAGGAACTTTGCATCATGCCCGGTAAGGGGGCCGCATCAAGGACCTGACCCGGTGTGATACCTCTAGCATCAGCTAGTACAACCGCCCATGCTGCAAGTCTACATGAAGGAAAACCTTGATTGAGGCAACTGCCATCCGTAAACACATGCACATCTCCCCCTTGATCCTGCAAGGGGGCAGGGACAGAAATCTCAACCCTCGCAAGTTCTTGGAGCCAAGCATGCAATGTGAATGGCCTCACACTCCAACCATAACAGGTCAAATATTCAGGTGCAGACGCAATGAGAGAAAGCACATCCTGTGGTACACCTTCACGAGCTGATGCATACTGTTCACAAACCCAAAATTTATGGAACCTAGAGTCAGTGCATGAGCAATGGGGGCACAACTTAGACCCCTCCTCCTGGCAATAGGATTTTCCATCTTGCGTGATGTGACATCCATTAAGGCATTTGTGAAATAACACCTGATCCTCTGGGGGCAGCGTTTTCAGGAAAGCTCTGGTATCCGCAGCATCAGCATACTGGAGATGTTTAAAACCCTCCCTATGTGAGACCTGCTCAGCAACAACTCTTTGCCACGCCCATTGGGCCCTGAGAACAATTTCCGCCAAGCTGGTTTCAAATAGGCTGAATCGGCCAAACTCATCACAAAGTTTACCACCATGAGCAACATTCCATCCAAGGGTCTGCAGGCGAGCCAACAAAGTCACTGTGATACACGTGTCGGGCAAGTCAAGCTCTCCATGAGCAACAGCAAACAGAGTCTGTTCAATGTGACCCTGATCACCACAATCCCTGGCACCCCTGATGGTTTGAACAATGCTCCAAAAGCACGGGTCAAGCAACGGGTGTTCAATCATCCCCAGCTGAAGCCACGCATTGCTCCCAGCATTGTCCATTTCCAAACCTCTCATAGCCCCTGATCTCAGTGTGTGCATGGCCGCATCAGAGACAGTTGTAGCTGCCACCGCATGTAAGGCCCTTGGCCAAGCTGCCACCAGGATGGCCCTAACCTTCGCTCTATAGCTGCTGGTGGAAAGGCGCAATCTGTTCCACAAAGCAGGCATGGAATTCATTCGGTCCATCAACGAAGCATTTGTGTGCTTCTTGCCCAATTGAACGTGAGCACCCAAATTTTTTGCTGCAAGGACAACTCTAAATCCCTCACCTCGAAGGCGCTGCCTACCCTCAGCTGTGATGGACCAGGCATAGGTCTTTCTAGAGTCAAGTTGAAGATCAACTGCCTCCACAAACCTGTCAAGACATTGTTTGGCTCCATTCAGGAGGGAGCTATGGGTGCAAACAACCTGCCAATCATCCACAAAAGACAACGTCGTGCACATCGGAAAAAACCCTTGCTGCCACTCATGAAATGCAAAATCCAAAATGACCATAGCAACGCAGCTCAAACCGCACCCCTCAGGGAAGCCAGTAACGCTGGGTACTCCATGTGTGAGTGACCCGCGCAACAAAAACCTTCGTTTCATGGTTGCCAACGCCCCAGCCCATGCGACAAGCATTGGTCCAGGTAGGCCAAGGTGACCTGCGATTTCAAAAATTACCAGTCTCGGGATCATGTTGAACGCCTTCTGAAGGTCCGCAACAACTCCAGTGAGCTCAATGTCATGCTGGAACGAATGTTCAATAGACCACAAAAGTTTTGTCCAAACCTGGGCGGCATATCTTCCCGGTCTCCCCCCATAGAGGGTGTCTGGTAAGGCATGTTCGAGGGCAGCCAAAGCTTGCTTGGAATGATAGGAACTCCAAACCCTGTACAGGAGGCTAAACACTGTTATAGGGCGAAAATCGGCAGGCGAACCAGGACAGGCAACTTTAGCCAAAACTAATCACCCTGCCATCCACAAGTTGAGATGGCCATGAGCCAGTACATTCGCTCTGGGCAAACATGTCACAAAAGGCTTGTAATACAGTGTCAGGCATACGTTGCAAATCGAGCAAGGTAACCCCATCAAAACCTGGTGACGTGGTCTTCTTTTTGTGGCGCAGCACCTGCTTGAGATCAGGAACAGTCAAAGCAGGCCACTGCAACTGCAAACGGGGAAGCCTCTGGTGGGCAAACGAAACAATCTGATTCCATCGGGAAGCAGGAACATCTCCATGTCTCATCCATCGCTGCTTCCAGGCAGCAACAAACTCAGTTTCCAGTTCAGCATGTGTGCCAATGAATTTTTGTTGTGAGATTTCAGCCCCAACTTCCACAGCAGAAACATCACTAACCCAAATTGCATCCGCAGAGTGATGAATAACCTCAAGCGGTACCCCGGCACAAGCAATGGGACAATCCTCAGCAAAAGAGCAGTCATGAGTCAACACTATCTTACCCTCGGCAGGCTCCACTGACTCCACCTCCGCCCTGATGGGCTGCAACAAAATGTCGACCCCTGGGATAGCCGGTGGCCTGATGTCAGAGAATACCAATGCAGGATTTTGATCTCGCCTGAGCTTGGCATATTGGCGGGACGTGTTTCGCAAAACTTTTTCAAATGCGTTCGACGCCATGACCAGCGATTCATACATTGCCACAGCCACATTACCATCCGGAGGAACCGGAGGACACACATGGGGAGCATTGCCAGTTTTAAATTCAGATTCCTGCCACCACACCGAGAAGTCAGGACTAAACCCTTTGGCCCTACAAATTGCACTCCATGCTTCAACTCGCAAAATGGGCAAAGCCGCACTGGCACTGGTGGTCAAGCGGGCATAGGCCTGCAAGCGTCTCGCCTGTCTAACCCATTGAGAATGCCGAACAGAAGGTCCAAAGTATCCAGGTTGAAAATCCCCTTTCCTAGCCACTTTGGTGGGAGAGAAAAGTCCACTACGTACAGAAATGGGTTGAGTACGAGAGGCTCTGCCACATGCACGCTTTGGGATGGCAATGGGAGAGTTCATTGTGGCAGACGTTTCAATGGCTTCCCACAACTGAGCATATGCAGCCGACATGTCCTCAACTTGGGCAGGCCAACAAATCTGTTCCGCAAACTGTTTTGGCCAAGTCATTTGCTCCGGCATCGGCCACACCCACAAAGGTGGGCAGCATCGTGGGTGCTTGAACGAGCCTACCAGCATGGAATGGTCTGGCCACACATCATGAACCACTTCCAAACCAGTGAGTAGCTCTTGCATTTCAGGAGACAAGAATAGGAAATCACGCCTGGTACATCCCTTGCAGGTGAACTGAATCTCATGGCCCCAGCGCTCTAGGGCAACCTCCTGGATGTCACGAAATCCAGCCCTTGAAAGTAAATCAAACACCGGCAAACTTCCCATGGACACATTCCAATCACCCGCCAAAAATCGGGGGCCCGAGCAAAGGTGGCAGACATGTGAGGCAACATGGTGCAAGATGTGCTCATTATTGCGCAAATACCCGGGATAAAGGTGTGAGTTTGGCTCTCCATAGACCACAGCACCAGACACCCATGCATCTCCAAAAAGTGTAGCCGTAATGAGAGCCCTACCTGAATCCAAAATGTGCGACGGGACATTCGAAGGAATAGCTCGAGTTGGATGCTTGGCCAAAATGGCAACTCCCTTCCATGCAGTTTGTGAAACAAGGTTCTTTCTAGTGGCTTGGCGATCGGTAATGCAATACCTATGAGCTGATTTTGCGGCACACAGCCCAGCACGAAAACGTGAAACATCTTTGCCAAAAAAATGCGTCTCAGCTACAGTCCAAAGATCCCCGTAGGACATGTGAGTCTGAAAGTAATGGGCCTTGTTGCGAAGACCAGAGGGATTACACGTACCCAAAGTAAAAGAATGTGCATCAAAATGAACACTGGGTCCAGGGTTTGACGCTTCCCCCACCCGGATCAAACTGACGAGGGCAAACAAGAAGATCCATCTGCGGAACTTGCCAAAAGATTGAGCTCTTTGTCGAGCAGCACACCGAAATTCACCAAAACTGTAAGCGGGGAAAAGGGTCCACAAGCCGCTCATGCAAACCACCAGGGAAAGTAGGAACCAACATCCAATCCACTGCAGCCACGAACCAAAGCACAGGAACCCCTCCCCAAACTGTCACTCCATAGGCGCTTCGTCGCGCGGTCTCTTGGAGAGTAAATTTCTGATCTGCTGCATCTGAGTTTCGAACATCGCCTGAACGCTCTGTGTTTGACTTTCCAACTGCCCGTGGAACGTCTGTCCTTGTTGTTGGATCTGCTGTTGAACAATGGCAAACTGTTTGCCACTCTGGGCTGAGAACTCAGTGAACTGACCCTCGAGCACCTGATGTTTGTTCATCAACTGTTTGACCTGATTCTCCAAGCAAGACATGCGCTCAGGAACGTCGTCAGATTCCATGGACTGTGGGATCTTGGCCAGGACTGCCGAGGAAATGCGCTCCTCAAGCTGCTGCAATCCCTCACTTGCTGATGTGACAGCAGGTCCATTACGCTGCTTGTTGTATCCTCCCCATGGGTCAGAGGCTGTCCATGGATCCGTCTCAACACTTGTTTGGCCTGGCGAACAGAGATTGAGAGTGCTCGCAGATCCAACCGACGGGGCCACCACATGTTTGGGAGCATTGTCCTGCTGCCGGTGCTTGGACACAACCACTTCACCATGAGCCATGTGGAAAATCAACTGAGGGGGTGCCTCCACCGATTGAAGAAGCCACATAGATCCTCTGCCAACCACTGGGTGAGATGGCTGAAGAGCCTTCACCTCCCAACCTGCCTGCTTCATCGCCTTACATATTGCATGGCGATCGACCCCCCATGGGAACGGACCGGCTAAGAATTGACTTCTGGGCCCTCCCGGCAAAAACGCCGTTTCAGGTCGGAGCACCTGGTGGATGACCTGTGCTTGGTCAGCTTTGACGCGAAGGCCCCTTCTTTCCCCCAAACGGGCCAACCCAATGGCCGCAGGGTTGGTTTGGCGGATATGAGCCAACTCTCTCAACTCAACCTTGGGTGCCCAAACCACAGAAAACTCAGCCAACACTTCCTTACCGTCTGGCGTTCTTGGTTCAGTGTAGGCACCAGAGGCACCGCTCATAGACAGGAGCACAGGCAAAATCGCAGCAGGAACTCGGAGACACACTGAGAACATTTCAGCTTTACTGGCAACCACCGGTCGAAAACCACTGCGCAGAAACTGACGTCTCCATACATCCATGATGGGATCCTTCAGCGGCAACTGCTCAATGTTGTGCCATGAGTCACAGGTACAGTCAGCAGTGTGGCAACGCGTCAATACAGGAAAGATACGCACAAGGTGTTTGATGGGTGAGGAGACAAACTCTTCCCAACTCATGGTGCATTCATCCCGATAAACCATCACTTTCACAGTCACCACATCAAGTTGGTCCAAGGAAATGGTCGAATCAACTGCTTGCTTTTCAATGAATCCTTCACCCAATTGCACAACCGTTACCTCCGTCAAAAGCGGTTCTTTGTTGGCTATACAGACACATGGGATGGTGACTCGAGTATGTGGCAAAACAGTCTCAACTTCATGTCCTGGTGGGCAGAACACTGCCAGAGCCAAAGGGTCCTTAGAAACCAACTTGCCAGCCTTCAGGTATGGAAGAGACTCCTCAAGAGAAATCAGCGCCACTCCATGAGCCAAAGGACCAAGCTGATTGACCGCAATCTGTGGAACATCATGTCCCGATGCATGAAAGACCTTTCCTGGTAAGGCCAATTTGGATGGGTCAACCATCTCCGGAAGAGCAGGGCGAGGCACAGGGACATTATTCTTCTTTCTGCGACCGACCGGCAAACTTTTGTTCTGAGCAACCACCGCTTCCAACTCAGCAGGCATCAGAAACTGGAACTTGTGATTGTTACCTAAGGCTTTGAGAGATCTCCAAACGTTCTTGGTCTGCAACGCTTGATGAACTTGCTCAAGGCCAAGTGCTTTCACAGCTTGTTGAGCTCTCTGCTCCACCACATCCTCTGGGACTCCATGTTTCACCAATTCAGCTGAAAGCTGCTTCACGACTGCTTGGTGGCCACCCAAACCCCATGCGACAGGGCAAATGCAACACTTCCCTTCAAACAATGCATGAACAAAACTTGCTTTCATATTGGAGTGGAGATCGAGGAGAGCCTCCAAACTGTCAGGTAAATCAGCGGACACCATGATATGACCCAAGAAGGCAATCGCTGCAGCACCACATAAGGAATGATCTGGTAAACGGTTCGGATGAGTGTTCAAGACCATCTCTTGGAATCCAAACTGCACACGCAAAACCTCAAGCAGAGGGACAACGACGACATGATCAATCACTTCATCACGAATGACATGTGCAACGAGGACTTTGCCATGAGGGACGATCCAAATTGGAAACCAATGCTCTTCATGAAGGAAAATGGCAACTATGTGAAAACCCTTTTCCTGCACAACCTGGTTTCGGCGGCACCACGATTCACACATTGTTGGTCCTATGGAATCCCATGTCGTGAGAAGCAAAGGGTCCATCATGACAAAGCCGGGAATACCAGAGAAACTGGAGTTCGCAACATTTCTCGGATGATTCATCATGTGCTGCAAATGAAACCTGATCTCATCATCCCCCCACATTTTGCCTTTCTGTCTGAGGAGCTCAAGTCTTGCTTCCTTATCAATACATTGATGGGAAAAGCACGTGTCAAGTCTGGGAACAGTGCCTGCAGGGTCTGCAGACGAAGCCTGCCCAGGTTCGTTCGGAAATTCATATGGGTCTGCATCACCTGCTCCCCAAATCCATGGGCGTCTTGCAATCTGGCACCTCACCACCTCCTGCCTATATGCCTCTCTGAGTCTGCAGTGGACAAGGTCAGCATCATCATTGTTGGCAGGGAGCATGGAATTGAAAACCGAGTGATGCAGGAAAGCCATGGCCAGTGCCCCACATTTGTCCGACATGAAAAAGAGTCTCTGATGTCGCAAAATCGTGACTTGATCAAATCCCAAGAGCTTGCCAATCTTTTCAATCACCACATTCAAGTCATCATGAGCGTGACTAGGAAGATCCCAAGTCGTAAACAGCAAAGTTTTACCATTGGGTGTCAGCACAACCGGGATCCAATGCCCAGCAACCACACACGCAGACAAAATGATGATGCCCTCAGCCAAGATCTCGGGATGATCCTTCGCCCAAATGTGACACAGACCAGTACCATGTTGAACCCACCCAGTCAACAAAAGTGGATCAAGCATCATACACTTCTTGTCAGGACTGGCGACTGTGTCAAATCTCTGTGCATTGCGAAGGTTCAGCAAGATACCAATATGAAACCGGAACTCATCATCCGACCACACAACATCTTGAGCATGCAAAATGGCAGCACGATCTTCTGACTTCAAGAATTGATGCCTCAGTGCCCAGAGATGTTTGGTGCCCTGGACAGCGGGTGGATTCAGTTTGAGAAACTGTTTGTCTTTCAAACCCAAAAGAGGGGCCGCAGAAATCCATGACTCACAATCCGGCATCACTCCCTTCGGCACTTCACATTCACCAGCATCAAAAGGGCCAAACGATCCCTCATGTTCAGTCATGGCAGGTTCATTTGCTGGAAAGGTCCAAGGCAAGGTGGGGCTGACGAAAGCAGCCGGTTCTTCACAGATTTGATGAGCTTCATTCAACTTTGGGGCAACGGACATACTCTGACTTTCACAGGGCAGCTGAGCAGTCTGGGACAAGGGCTCTTTGCGCACTGCGGCACAGTTGATGTGAACTACCTGTCCTGCTTGCAAAACATGTTCATCCCTAAGGTCATGTCCAAATTGATCACGCACCGTCTCAACCTGGAAATGTCCGGTCAATTGGGCATGTGCACAAAGCAACCTTTGCACAGTTTCACCTTCAGTCACTCTAAGTTCAACAGGCAGCGAGGCTTCATGATGGAAAAACAACCACACACAGGTCATGAGGAGCAACAACTTCAGACGTACCATGAGTTTCCTCAGGAGGTTCAAACCAAGGCGTTGGTTCATCACATGCATCATCATCAAGAGCAGTCATGGCAACATCTTGACATGAGAAAACCCTAGGCACCTGCGTCATTTGGTGTTTTCGGATCAGCAAATCAAGGACGGATGCAACGGAGACTGTACACGGATGCAAGTCAGGCCAGCGCAAAGGGGAAATCAACTCAGGCATGGACAGGTGCGAGACCTCTGACCAAAACTCAATGAGCGCGACCGTATTGGAATCAACAATTGGTTCATCCTTGGCAGGCCAGACCTGCCTTCCCCTCATCAAAATCCAAGTGACAAACGCTTGAATCTGTGCCTGAGCATTGAACTGAGTCGGGACACCACGGATTTGTTGCAATCTTTCTTCCAAGGCTGAGAAAACCCACGCGGCTTGCAAAGGAGACGCCATCTGACCTGCAGCTGAGAGTGTGAGGCGAGGAGAAGGACCAAAATCAATCATAGGGTCAAAGCCACACATCATCATCACCTCGTTAGGATGTGCATGTCTGAGTACCATGGGCTTCATCTCAGTCGGACATGATTGAAGGAGACATCCAAAAAGCCCTTTCTCTTTCAAACGATGTTCGGAGAGGCCAAACTTTCTGCATCCACAACTACATCCTACCACCTGGGAACCCCACGAATGCAATGCACACGGTGCAACAGACTCGAAATTGAGAAGGTATCTGCAAAATGAATCATTTTCGACCCCAAACGCTTTCTTTTCAATCTCATTCAATGCCAAATCATCTTCATCCTTCGAATCCCAAGGCTGAACCAAAGGGATTAGCTGTCTCACCTTAGTCACCACCTGCATCCTGGGCCAAGCAGTGAGAGGTATGGGCCCAATGAATGAAGATGTGATAAGCCACCATGCTCGGTTGCGCCTGGCTGGCCAAATGTCATCAAGGCGGAGGTCACACTGAGAAAGGCTGTACCCTGTGGCATCAAGGAATCTTTGGATTTCAGATTGCACAAAGACATTACCTGCTGCCGGTTGGACGCATTCCAACACCACTGCTTGAACTTGAAGCAAAAAGGCAATTGACAGGACACCTGTCAGGCAAGATGACCTGGGATCCATTTCACCTCTTTGATCACCTAGCATGGAGTAGGGCTGACATGCGAACCCCGCAGCTAATGTGCCGGCACCCTTGGAGACACTCCAAAGCTTCACCAGAGTATCCACCTGAGTCACATCACCTACGATCCGTTCAGCACCACACTGCATTCCATAAAGGCCAAGCATGCGTTCATTCATGTCAACTGCTGCAACTGGTCGAAAACCAACAACAGACATCCCTTGGTGCATTCCTCCAAAACCACTACACAGCTCTATGACCTCATGCATCGTATGCCATGACGGGGGATCATGACGGAAAACATGGGATTGCTCGTCCAACACCAGCCATGGTAAAGGAAACTGTTTCCTGAACTGAGCATTGACCAGAGAAAACGTGGAACCAATCCCTTCCAGTAATCCAGTCAAATGAAACTTGGCACCCTCATGCTTGGAAATCAGAAGATGAGCATCATGATTGCTGTCCCAACACTGTAAACTTGCTACCAGTGAAATTCGTTGGCCTTCATCGCAGCACCTGAACAACGGAGGTAGATCCAATGCCATGGGGGAAAAGAAAACCTGGGATGACAAGCCTGCCCTCGTTTGGCCCGCACCGCTGCACTTGCTGGTAAGTGATTTGGGCCCTCGCAGCTTTCCAAACCACCAACCAGATATTTCATTAACCACTATTAACCACTATTAACCACTATAAATGTCTGTGTTTTCCATGAGTTTTCCATCTAAAAATATCCCCATATATCCCCACCCATCGTTGCTGGTCATCCCCACCTGCGTGCTTCTCGCGGATGGGCTTCTCCAGGGACTCATCCAAAGGCTGCGGGCACAGCGCGTTGCAGATCAGCAGCAGGACGTACATCTGGTCCTGCTGTGCTTCGCCGGGTTCGCCACCAATGGACCAAGTCAATGGAGGTTGAATTTGTTGGGAAAATCAACTAGACATAATTAATTACTGTAGAATTGTAGAGATATCTATAAATGAACTATAAACATCCATAAATGAGAGATTATAGCTGGGATAATCAACTCGAAATATCTAAGAATGAGATATCTCCCAGCCACGGTTGATTACCGGAGGGTACATATAATCTATTGCTACGTACAATCTGTAAATTTGCATTGCAAGTATAATATAAGTCTAATATCCAAGAAGAAAATTATGTAATTTGGTCACATTTGGTTCAAATCCTCCCAGGTGTTTGCTCCCAAAAAGTAGTTAAGTGGGCAAGCAGTACTCCAATATCCAGAGTTTCAAAAGTGTTAAACTACAGGCATCAAAGAGAGAACACTTCAACTGGGGGCTGATCCCTGAAATCTTGAAGTTTGGCAGAGGTATTTGTTTATTACTTTTTATCCATCGTCCATCTGCTAAGCCAAACAAAAACTATGGCAAGTCATCCAAATATATATCTAAGTTTGTCTGTTCTATACTGTTCTATGGCTGGAAATCCTTTCAAATCCCCACCTTTGCTGCTGGTCTACAGAAAATCATTGAAACTCCATTTGATTCCGGCTTCAATCTGGTCAACCCCCACTTTTGCTAGTAAAAACACATCAAATTTTAAAAATCCTCAGTTTTGATGCGCAACACCCTGAGTTCCTTTTTTTTTTTGTTGGTTGGTCCTGCTTCTTCAGCATCTGATCATACTGATAAGACAGGGAGTTCACTGCGCTGATCTTCGACAGGAAGACCAAGATGTCTTGGAAGGTGCGCGAGGCGTCCACATATCTGCGCATCATCATGTACCTGGTGAGGAAAATGCGGAAAATGCTGACTTTCTCCAGCAAAAAAAAGGGGGATTTGCCCAAGAAAATGGAGGATTTATGCATATTTATGCCATAAAATTGCAGGAATATCCACACCAAGTTCCAAACCAAATTGCGGGATTTCTAGGATTTACCAAGCAAAATGGCTGGGATTTCAGGTGGGAAATTCAGTGGGATTTTGTGCGGCCGTGCGGATCTGAAGATTTAAGGAACAAACCAACGTGGTGGATTTAACCTAAGTTTCTGTGAACAAATCGGGTACCCCCAAATCTGGTGTCATGATTTTGCTGATCGTCCCTATCTATGTTTTGCACCTTCGTTTGGTGTTCAATGTTTTTAAGGACAAAACATCTTTGAACATATCAAATCATATCTAATATCCAATCAACTGAACAGATTTCACACAGCAAAAAACAAACAGTGTTGCTTTCTTGTTAAAACTCTATTCTTTAGCATCCTAAAACATGGGGATTTCAGCAACGAACATGTGAAGTACCCGGCCAGCTGGTGGGGATTCAATGAACCATACAGTTAGGCCATGGGTGGAAAAGTCAACAAATCTGGCCATTGACCTAATTGCAAACTAGATTGAAATCAACGCAACCTAACACAACTATACCTGCCAGGGTTCAAAGCAACAGGAACAAGGGGAAGAGGTTTGAACAAAGCATCCTTTAAACATACGTTCCATTTGTTTACTCTTCGCTCTGGGCTTGCAAACTGTAAATCGCAAATCAAAAATAGTATTAACTATCACAATTAACTATCATAACGTAGATCGCAAACCTAAACTAAGCCCATTGATCAGGATTCCCCTGAGAATCATACATATATATATATATAAAATATACATGGGTTTCATTAGCCAGGAACTGTCATCTGGTTCCCACATTCCGATATGGGTTTGTCTTAAAATAGGGTAACCCCAAATCCCATGGTTAATCATCATGTTTCCTCTTAAATGGCAAATTGGGGGTAATATCCATTTTCAGAGACACCCATATATCTAGATGCCCCTCCAGATGCCATTGAAGACCCTCTGGATCGCAACATCCACTCTCTCAAATCCCGCTGGCAAATCAAATGATGTGCAGGGAAGATCGGAGACGATCCAACAGTAGGGCATCTGGGCTCAGCATTGTTTCAATCGGGATGTTTAGGATCCCTGGCGCTCATTGGGTCTCTGAACATCAATTCAAGTTGATAAGTTGTATGCCCTCCGGTTATTTAGCAGTCTATGGAAAATAGTCCACTTATAGATTATTCACCCCGCTTCGCGTGGGGTGGCCGCCCACACCGCAGGTTTATTTCGGTCCGTGAGAGGGGCTAAGGGTGGTTTTCCCCCGTGGGGGCTCTTCAAATAAGAAATCCTTCCAAAACATTGTTTTTGACAGTGTTTTTCCAATGTTTCCAGTCAAACAGACGGTAATTTACACGTTTTTTGCCATAAAGGCAGTAAATCCTTCCAAAACATTGCTTTTGACAGTGTTTTTGTAATGTTTCCAGTCAAGCATACGGTAATTTACACGTTTTTTGCTATAACGTCAGTCCAAAACACTTGTTTTTGCAGTGTTTTCAATGCTCTGGCATCCAAAAACCCTGCAAAATCTTGCTATGTACATTTTTTTTTCATTTTTGGCCGTTTTTCCATTGCCGGAAAGCT
Organism: Cladocopium goreaui; assembly: GCA_947184155.2. Lineage (NCBI taxonomy): Eukaryota > Dinophyceae > Suessiales > Symbiodiniaceae > Cladocopium > Cladocopium goreaui. The sequence goes on along the minus strand of CAMXCT020003124.1, from coordinate 90,871 downwards.
ACCAAAATGACCCAAAATTCCATTTCAATACCCTCTTGCGCTCAGACACCCAAAAATCCTCGAAAAATGTCGAAAACACCACCGTATTCTGGTCTCGGTGCGAAACCGTTTTTGGGGTCTGGTCTCGGTGCGAAACCGTTTTTGGCCCCCCCCCCCCAGCTAAAGCTGATATAGCGACTGCTATATTAACAAATGTCATTGAGCATTTAGTGTTGCTGTTGCCCCCCAATAAGCACGCCTTCACCGCCAAAGCGGTGTGGGCGGATTTACCCACTATCTGTTAAGATGACATCTTCAATTTGATGTTGCTCCAACAATTCAAACGTCTGGAAATCCAACATGACGTGCTGGAAAAACCTGCCGGACATCCCATGGATTTTCCAGTGCCATGGTTACCCTATCGCTGGGGCTTCATCCCAAACAAGGGGAAGGTGAAATGGTCATGGGCATATCTTGCCCATTTCTGGGCAAAACGATTTCATGTTGTTGGTTAAACTCTCCTATCATATTCTACTATTACATCATATTACATCCCACTAGTTGTCCCAGGAAAAAATCCCACTGATTCCGAAAAAACTACATCCACCATGTCATCCCCATGTCAACCAACCGGTCACGCGAAGCCCAGGTAGTAGAAGACGGTCACGTGGCACGCGGGAATGCGATAGAAGAGTGGCACCTGCTGCCGTGGGTGCCATCAGGACATCGTGGGACGAAAAAAAGGTGTCGTTATCCCACAGGATTCCTTTAAAAAAAGCTATTGAACATGGCCATTTATAGTGAGTTTACCCATTAAAAATGGTAATTTTCCATAGTTGACACGGGTTGGTGGTTTTAACCATCTTGAAACATATGAAAGTCAATGGGAAGGATTATCCCATATATGAAATGGAAAATAAAAAATGTTTGAAACCACCAACCAGTATATAACCAGTATAGCATCGGTAACTTGACATACTAAGGAAAAAGGGACCAGTTGTTAATCTACCTATTCAACATAGTGATTTTCAATGGCTATCTTAAATTACCAGTCAGTAATTGCTAGTTGTGGGAGGATGACCATCCCTTTATAGGAGCATTAATCAAACAGGTTAATTCATGGCACATCTGGTTATTGGAGGACCCGGAGATCGTAATGGGATAACATCTGCTAACATCTGCTAACATTGGGTGTTTGAGACACCAATCATGGATATCAATCTGCCTTTAACAGAAATTCTCTTGCTTTTCGCCCAGGCCGTTGCCCAATTTTGCCCATGATATTTCGGATCACCCAGGTGGACTCAGAAAAAAACCGTGGGATCCTGGATGCCACACCCCTGGGAGGATCCAAGCGATCCCAGGTGAGAACGAGCACGGATCCGTCGTCATTTTCGGTAGCGTGGGGGTAGTCATTTTTGGTGTTGCTCCTCTTTAAGCTTTGGCAATCAAACAATTTCGCTGCAACCCTGACATTTAACTCTGGTGTGGAAGGCTGGCGCATTTCCAAAAGTCTATCAGGTAAATCTGTTAATATAAATGCCCATTCAATATATTGTTCAGAGATGTTCAGAGAGGGCGCCGAATTTGATCCCTTATGAAGATAAGTGGTGGGCGAACGTCCGGGTTGGAGACAACAAATTTGATAAATAATAATATAATAAACAAGACATGATCCCAACATATTGACAGATCAACCTACCAAACCAGAGTTTACCCAGTGATTAGTTGCATGTTCCGTGAAATTACGCCATTTAGCAAACCAGTCATGACCGATCTCGTCACTTAGCCAGTCATTTGGGAGACCCTGGCCCACCTCAGCCCTGAAGTCGATGCTCTCGATGGTTTCCTCAGCAAAATTCGGTGGATATCGGATACCCATGGAATTCCAATGGGAACATGCACATTCCAATGGGATTCCAATGGATATGCAGAATGACATCATGTTATTACCATCTCAAACATGCGCTGAGTCTAAGTTTTCTTGGATGGAATCGGATTCCATATTTTGAGACAACGTAATTCATATTCAATTACTTAACTAATTGGTATAGATGTTCATTTGAGCCCCTTTTCTGTTTAAATTCCTGATTTTGTTGGTTGAGTCCCATTCGTTCCTGCATGAACATGCTTGAACTATGCCTAAGTCTGACATTCTTCAGGTTGATCTTCATTTTTTGGTTGAAACATTGTCTTGTTGCTTAACTTACCCCATCTGGTGAAATGATTCCCCAACTGTGTTGGGGTGTTGATCTCATGGAGTTATATAAATCTCCATATTTCTCGGCGCGTGAACCCCTCCTTTCTGTGGCCTGTCATCTTTTCACCTCCAACAAAAACCAACTTAACTTGAGGTTCCCCCAGCACGTCATCCCTTATCCTAATATATTGCCTTATATATCATATCCCCCACATTATAATTACATTGGACCCCAAGTCATAGATCCAATCCATTCCACCCACACCAACCATCATAGAATTCAGCTGGGGAAGGCCCCCATGGCGATCTACCACCCGTCATGGATGTCATGGCACCATGGCAAGGCGGTAGTCGCCCAACAAACTGTGCATTCGCAGCAATTGCATCAGGGCGAAGTAGCCGATGAGTCGTGTGGACTCGTCCTAGGTTCCCAGCGGACACATCATGACCGTCTCGACCCCTGCTTGATACTGGTGGAAACGCAGCTGGGGTGATAAATGAGTGTAACATGTGTAACCATGGTAAAAACCAACACAAGTAACCGACGTATCCAGAAGTTTGTATACTGTACATATCCCCTAGAACTATGATTGTAAAATCATTTATAACTGGAACTGCAGCCTGAAGTAGGAGCTTTTTAATAAAACGAGCTGAAAAGTACGAGCTATAGCCCTTTGATGCCCTTTGCACATTTTTTGAATATTAGTTTTATTTTTTTTTTAAATAAATGATAATTCAAATTATTGGATGATTTCCCATTGAACATGTGGCGTTTCCACCAGTTCCCATGGTTTCTGCGTCATTCATCCCACCGATCTGGATCCATGGGCCCCGGACAGTGAAGGCTGCGCCTCCCAGGAGCCATTTTTTGGGCATGGTCTACATGGCTGGTGGATGCTCTGCAAGGAAGGGGAAAAAAACTATGTCTCAAAAATATGTCTCCCGATTTATGGCAGACAATCAACGTATAATTAGTATAATTATCATGTCCAAGTCCAAACTTATAGCGTTGAGATTTAAGGCACCAAAGTTTCCATTCCACGTTGATCCCAAGGAACGGGCCCGGGAACATGTGGATTTCAAGCTGGTGCCACTGGACCAAGCCGACCAGTCACCAAGCCGGGGGAGTGTTCAAAGAAATGAACAAATCTTAGCATGATTGCGACCAACATGGAAGAAATCAGAAAGATCACCTGTACAACTTGCTGGTCTGGTGATCCCTGCTAAAATAATAGAGCCTTTTGTTGGCGTATGTGGTTTGCATCCTTTTCTTTGCCACTCACCATCTGAGTGCTCATCCCGCTAAGGTCTACCCGGGTCCCCTCTGTTGAACTGACCTGCCAAATCCTGCCAATAGAATTAGGCATGGTTGTCTCAACATGTGGAACCCCCTTCAATCCCATGAAGACTACAAGTTTGGGGCATACATGATTTTAAAATAACATAAATTAATATCAAATAAACCTGGATTGCATATTGGAATCATAGTACTCTTGCAACATTGGTTTACTCTCTGGTAATCAAACATCGAAATAGCAAATCCACCATTTATACCATTTTTTGCCATTCAGCCATGCCCCATTTGAGGTTCACGGACTTCCCAGCGTCAACGAAAAAAATCTTTCCGCCTTGACCGTTGCCACCCTCGGGGTCGGCTAACCACTCTTCGATCAAGGAGAAGCGCACCAACTGGTGCAGGTAATTCAACACCTGAGCAGTGGGAGATGATGGCAGAATGATATGGACATATTTGATCATATTTCACTATAGTGAAATATCCATGGGATTATAAGTGAAGTATTTTCTTCCAGTGATTTCCGCCCTGACACATTATTCTGACATAGTTTCTGACATACCATCTCGAAGTATATATTGGATATACATTCTGACATTCTATTCTGACAGACATGGGCAGTGCTCACTGACCTCTGGAGCTCAGGGTTGAGGTCCGGCAGTGCCCACTGATTTCCGGAACTTGCAGTTGCCAGAGGAGGAGAAGAAGAAGAAGAAGAACAAGGAGAAGAAGGAGAAGGAACTCTAATCAAATCTAGAGACCCTCACCTGGCAGGTGGGGGAGGAAAAAAACATATATAATTAATTTGAGCAAAACTAAATGTTAGTCGTGTTCAATTTTATGCTCAAACAACGAACACTGGATGGAGCTCCAAACATGGGGATTTTGCTTTGCTGCTAACAGGGCAGAAACAAACGAGGATGCAACATGATATTATGGGGGTGGGAGTCAGGAGCTATGACTTCCCATTGTCTTTTTTGATATAATTGCAGCACTAGCATAGCTTTAGAGTGCGGGATAGTTGGATTACTTGTATCTCGGGAAACAGAAGCACCCTACAAATGAAAAAAACAACAACCAAAATTGTGTGTGTTTCCTAAGAGTGTTGGGACTGTTCCGTTGCTCACTCTTTCTTTCAAGGATCGACATAGAAACATGGCAGAAACACAAACAAGAGAACAGAGCAGTATACAGTATATATATATATATAGTTTACTTTTTCCACTATTGGCCAATAAATCACAAAGCATGCTCAAGCAAGGTTCACTCAAACAGGGGATTCAGGATTCAAACCCTGCAGTCTTGGCCCCAGCTTGTTAGGAGAGAATGAGCCAGGTTTACCAACGAATTTGAATGGGGCCCACACAACCAAAACATGTCCCTTGAATGGACTGAGACCTTGACGATGTCCAATACAAACATAGGTTTGATATCTGAAAAAAGTGACCAAAAATTGTGGTCCCCTGTGTCTTACTTTTGACCATCAAGATGGAAAGCTTTCATTACCATAAATTACCATAGATACCCTCCCACGAAGTTATACTTTGGCAGGGTAGAAAATATGCTTGTTCGTGGCAAAAATCACATATATGCACAGACAAACTTTTACGGCTAACGGCTAGGGCACATGTTGTACCTCCAGTTCCACGGATAACAGGCAAAATCCCATGCAAAATCCCATGGCTTATGACCTCACCCACCTTGGTGGTCTCAAAGATTCCGGGATTGTCCCTCAACTCCTTCACCTCCTTCTCCTGGCACGCGCACGGGGCTCAGGTCTTCTGCCATTACCCTCTGGTTATTTAACATAACTATGGAAAATAGATCAATTACAGACGATTCATGATGAATTACCTATTAAAAATGGTGATTTACATGGCTATGTTAAATTAGCATAGGATAGCTACAACGAATTTCCAACCCAAACCCATGGAACGCAGGCGCCGCATCGGGTCGGAGACCTTCTGCATCTTGGCGGTCTTGTGGCAGTAGGTGCTATAGGTCCTGGCGTTGATATCTACTGTAAATCATGATGCTTTCTGGGAAAAAACAACATGGGAATTATAGAATTCAACAAAAAAACAAGGGGGATGAACCAGCTACACAATTCAAGGCGAGAACTTTGCTGGATGGTCCTCTTTTGATGGCAGATCATTCTGAAAACGCCAGTTTGTGATTTTGAATCTATGAATCTGAAGAAGCCGTAAACTCATGCCCTTTTGGAAACAACCAAAATTGTGGTGTTGCCGCTGCTCGTACCATTGCCTTTGACAGAGCTTCTATTGTGTTGTGTGCACAGAGGGTTAATCATAGATGATGGACTAGAAAGTCTTACTGACATGAACGGCAAATGGATAGGTTACGCGTGCAGGAGTTGGTCACGCGTCAAGTTTGGCACAACGGCAAAAGTCACACCATACTAGGTATCGGACCGGCATGATTAGCATTCTGCATGGCTGTTGGAAAGTCCATACAATCTACAACAAAAACCATTTGCAGTATGCGTCCTTGCAGTCTCACGTCCATCTTGAACACAATTATAAGATTCCATCCCAGTTGGCCGCCCCAGGATCATCTACATACAAGATCATACAAGGTGGGTTGCCAATGGCCAAAGGTAAATCTATAAACTTTATGTTATGTTCAGGGTGGATATATCACTGCCATGAGAACACCAACTATGAACCAACTGCCATGGACCACCTGGGATGATTCTGGAGTTCCCGACTGGTAGTGGTACACGAACTCATCCAGGATGTCCCACAGCCACTGGGCAGGCAACTGGATGCCAAGGTCCTAAGCGCATAGGATGGCATGGCGATCAGCTGTGAAGTCAAAAACAGTGGCCGGGCCTTTTGGGAGGTTTGGGATTGATGTCAAATAACTTTTGGCAAAGTTTGGCAACCAAAAAAGTTGAAGATGTTGATGAACAACACAAATTTTGAACAACAAGCATGGAAATTTCATCAGCAAGAAAGTTTGGATTTTCACATACAATAGGTGCTTTGACTCTAGCTCAAGGAACCAAGGTTTGTTGGAAACCCTTCTTGTTCTGCAGGACAAAAACACATCTTCCAGTGATTCTATGCCCCCAGATCAGCTTCCATCCCCCCACACCCCCCCAAGTTCTCCTCACCATCGGAGAGATTTTCAATCATCAAATCCAACAGCTGGGTGTAGTTCTTCCAGGACCCTACTCGATCCTGAAAGGTGGGCTCATGGCATCTCTAGGCTTGGATGGAACAATAAACACGTATAAACAAGTTATATATACCTGGAAAAAAAGCATCTTAGAGAACCCATCTAAAGAACTAATCAACATGAAGATGTGAGCAAGAGAACTGGAGCTGTAAACAAACATTCTGAAGAAAATATGTTTGAATCGTACAAGGCCAGCTGGTGAAATGACACCTATCTGCTTGGATGCTTTTCCCTTCAGTGATATTACATTGCCCACTTAGTGCGATGATTATCCCCATAGTTGTCCACTAAAATTCAGGATGTTGCAGCCACCTTAAATTGCCAGAGCGTAACAAAATGTAACAAAGGATTCTGAACAACCATCAGGGGGTTTCCTGAACTCTACAATTTCTTGATGACTACATCCTAGAAAGATGGAACAATCAAACAAATTGCTTGTTCAAGTCATGTCTAATGTTTGACACCCATGTTTTCTTTTCAAAGTCATAACATCACTGCTAAAAGAACTAAGAAAGCGCTCATCTCAACAATCAAAAACCATTTGCATCCATTTGCTATAAATAAAGCATGTATCATTGATGGACTATCAACCCATTTTAAGCATTTCCAATGGGACATTGGTTGGCTCTGCGCCCTGCCTCGAAGGACACAGGATTCAGCCTGGCGTAGATATGCCTCGGGCGGGCATTTTTCAGCTGGCGGATGTGGGCAACCCGACGACATTTTTACCATTTGGGGATGGTTTCAATCCCATCTACTGTATTCATGATCATACTGTGGATGGTTTATGATTGGACCACAATATACATATATACATATATATATATTATATATATACACATATATATATTATATATATTATATGTATATATATATATATATCATGTTTGGCACAATAAAACACTACTCAACAATGGCAAGGACCAACGCCATCAACAATGTAGAACTGTAAGGGCGGCTATAATCTGTTCATGCTGTTCGGGTAAATAGACTTGTAATAAAATGAACAGTGGCCTTTACTGTACTTTGCCGCATTATAAACAGGATATCGAGTGTGCATGAGTGTGCATTATATATGTATATGTGCATAATTATATATATATATACAAATGCATCATAGACATGTTGCACAAGAACAAGACACGTGGTATCTGATCGTGCAATGTTTCACCGCAGCATTGAAGCAACCGTCACCACCGCTCCATTGAGGCACTGACCTGTAGTAGAGCTCCTGTGGGCCAGGCAGTTCAACAACTTCTAGCGGCAACTTTACCGACAAAGCATGCTGAAAGTGGAAATCATATAAAGCTGGTAAAACAGTAGTATACTAAGTATACTATATATGGATATGTATGGTATATATGGAACATATCTTATTTTTTTTGGGGAACCAATATTGACCACTGCGATATGTTCCCATTGCCCATCACAGATAGAAAGCTGGTTGTGGATCAAAACCCTGCATGCCTAGCGGGAAAATCGGATTGAACCCAGTCCCTAATCCACATCAGTGGTGATTTCATCCTTATGCCCCCATCTTTGGATACAAAAAAAGAGAAAACATCCATCAGTGATACAATACATATAGACATGCATATTTAAACAATAGTTAATTCCCAAATTCATGATCATATACTTATACACACTTATACACCATGTTGTTTCCTCAGAAAAAAACCCGAGGCTTCCAGCCCATCCCCATCTTCCAAGGTCTCCTTGTAGAGGATCAAGAAGAGCGCCTCGTTTTGACCCAAGGCCTCTCCCACGGCATAGGCACTGGGCCACTTCCTGGGGAATCCATGGACAGATGCCAGAGTTCAGTGAGGATGGGACGAACAATTCTGTAACACATAGTCTTATTCTGTAAATCCCTAGTCTTAAATAGTTACTTGGGACTTGGGAGGTAATTTCTTCAAGTAGTCACTGATAATTTGGAAAACTCCCGTGATTGTTCAACCTTGTCTTTATGAATCCAGGCTTGGTATTCCACTACCAGCAGCTCCACTGGGATGGACGATGGACGGAAACATTGCAGCGACATGACATGGCGACCATTTCAGCTATTCACAACTCACAACTCGTATCGGCTCGTAATCCACCACGGTCATTACGCCGGTGTCATTTACAGTACTTTAAAACCGCACTATTGTTTGTGAAAAACTCCCAAAAAAACATCCACATGTCAGCTCCATTCGATGAATCCAACGGACCAACGGAACATGGTTTCCTGCTATATTAGGTTGGCTCTAGTCTAATTATATAAGATATGCTTTTGGAATGTCATTTCGAGGACCATATTTCCATCATAATTCACCCTAGAGTCTCGTGGCCGCAGGTACAGAATCCAGCCGGAGACCATAAATATGTTGTCAAAACCAGGGTGAAACCCATGTATACTGGATAGTTTCGTTTGATGTTCAGAATCCTTAGTTATAAACTCCTTGTAAATGGAAATACTAGACGACGGATGGCCCGAGAGCGTAGAGGAGCAGGGTCTTCTCTTGTTAGTATGGAGACACCATATTAGAAACAATATATTAACATATATTAAAGATGTGTTATAGGCAGTCGAGAAGAGGAGTATTAAGACAAAATAGTAGAAGTGCAAGACAATAGTTTGCATCGCAAACACTTTTACACACAGAAGCTTTTACACACAGAAACTTTTACGCGCAAAAGCTTTCACACACAGAAGCTTTTACAGACAGACACTTTCACACACAGACCCTTTTACGCACAGACGCTTGTACACACAAAAGCTTTTACACACAGAAGCTTTTACACACAGACGCTTTTACACAGACACTTTCACACACAAAGCTTTTACCCACAGAAGCTTTTACAGACAGAAGCTTTTACACACATACGCTTTTACACAGATGCTTTTACACACAGACACTTTTACACACAGACACTTTTATACACAGACGCTTGTACACACAAAAGCTTTTACACACAGAAGCTTTTACACAGACGCTTTTACACACAAAGCTTTTACCCACAGAAGCTTTTACATACAGAAGCTTTTACATACAGAAGCTTTTACACACAGACGCCTTTACACAGACACTTTTACACACAGACACTTTTACACACAGACACTTTTACACACAGACCCTTTTACACACAGGAGCTTTTACACACAGAAGCGTTGACACGCAGACGCTTTTACACACAAACGCTTTTACACACAGAAGCTTTTACACATAGACGCTTTAACGCACAGGCACTTTTACACACAAACACTTTTACATACAAACACGTTTGCACACAGACGCTTTTACACGCAGACGCTTTTACACACAGAAGCTTCTACACACAAACGCTTTTACACACAGACGCTTTTACAGACAGACGCTTTTACACACAGACGCTTTTACACACAGAAGCTTTTACACACAGAGGCTTTTACACACAAACACTTTTACACACAAACACTTTTACACACAGACGCTTTTACACACAGACGCTTTTACACACAGACGCTTTTACACACAGACGCTTTTACACACAGACGCTTTTACACACAGAAGCTTTTACACACAGAAGCTTTTACACACAAACACTTTTACACACAAACACTTTTACACACAGAGACTCTTATACACAGAGACTCTTATACCCAGACGCTTTTACACACAGACGCTTTTACACACAGACACGTCCGGCACAAGTAAAGTCGCAATTTTACCTCAGTTTTTGCGCATCGACCCTCATTTTGTGCGAAAGGGTTGCTCGGGGGCAAATAAAATTGCAATTTTACCTCAGTTTTTGCCGATCGACCCTCATTTCGTGCGAAAGGGTTGCTCCGGCACAAGTAAAATCGCAATTTTTCCATATTTTTCCTCAGTTTTTGGCGATCGACCCTCATTTCGTGCGAAAAAGTTGCTCCAGGTCCAGCACACGTAAAATCGCAATTTTACCTCAGTTTTTTGAAGATCGACCCTCATTTCGTGCGAAAGGGTTGCTCCGGGACAAGTAAAATCGCAATTTTACCGCAGTTTTTGGCGACCAACCCTCATTTCGTGCGAAAGGGTTGCTCCGGCACAAGTAAAATCGCAATTTTACCTCAGTTTTTGCCGATCGACCCTCATTTCGTGCGAAAGGGTTGCTCCAGGGCAAGTCAAATCGCAATTTTACCTCAGTTTTTGACAATCGACCCTCATTTCGTGCGAAAGGGTTGCTCCAGCACAAGTAAAATCGCAATTTTACCTCAGTTTTTGACGATCGACCCTCATTTCGTGCGAAAGGGTTCACGTTTCGTGACTTCCCGCCGGCACCACCCTCGGCCTAAAGAGAGAAAGATAAAGAAGGCGAGAGAGAGAAAAGGGAGAGAGAAAGGAGAGAAGATGTGAAGATGAGCAGATGTGAGAGAAGATGTGAAGATGAGCAGATGTGAAGATGAGCAGATGTGAGAGAAGATATAAAGATGAGCAGATGTGAAGATGAGCAGATGTGAGAGAAGATCTGAAGATGAGCAGATGTGAAGATGAGCAGATGTGAAAATGAGAAGGTGTGAAGATGAGAAGATGAGATACAGACCCCCACTATTGGAAGAACCCTGCGCTCAGACGCTCTCGGGAATAAACCCCAACAAACGACCATCATTTGGGGGTTCCATGGGGTTCCACCGCTGCGAAAGTCATGATCCAACTGTGTAATGTATGATTATCTATACGTCAAAATCAACAAATCACCAAGTTCACCACAAACACCCCATGCACATGTGATATGCATCTATATGTTGATCTATCTATTGATCTATCAATCTATCTATATGTTTATTGATCTGTCTATCTATCTGTCTATCTATTTACTGTATCTCTATATATATATATACACATACATATTATATGTAATTATATATATATATCTATATTCCTATCTATCTATCTATCTATCGATCTATCTATCTATTTATCTAGATATATATCTATCGATCGATCTAATTCTATATCGGTGTGTATATATCTACATAATTATTGTATATGATTATACCAAGTAGAACCTCATTATACAACTGCATTCCATGCATGGAAGAGTTGCTTGTACAATCAAAAGGTATGAAGCAATTCTTGTGACAGTTTTGATTGCGTTGATGTGATATGGAAGTGACACCCTACTAGAAACACTCATGAACATGAACATCACCCATTTGAGAATTAGAATAGCAGCCTCCACTGGGTCATAGCGTCAAATTGCTGGAATGTTTCAAACAAACATATATAAACATCCAAATATGTCTAAATAAGCAGTAACCCATGAAAACCACCACTCTGACCGAATCAGTCACCACATGCAGGATGCTAACTTGGCTTCAGGCGTTTTCTTCCCACCGACCTCCCCTCCCATGGCCGCGGCTTTGCCACCGAGGGACGTCTTGTTGTAATATCGCTCTGTCAGTTGGTTGAAGACCGTTTCCTAAGCGCACACAACAGGAAAACCTTACTTGGTGGTGCAGTTGGGGCTCTAACAGGGTATAACGATGGCTACAACCGGCTACAACCTCCATAAGTTGGGATATAAATCTTATGGCCTATATCTATAGCCGGTGATACATCCGCTTCAAAGCTCTGATAATCCAACATAGCTGTGGAAAACCACAACATTGAACAGGTAAATCATCAACACAAAAGGGCCATGTTGCATAGCAATGATACATTCTGAATCTAGATGGTCAGTAGCATGTTGTGAGTTGCAAAACCTTGAACAGGTGTGCGTTTTTCCGTTCAAGTGAGTTTAACACATACTAGTAATACTCAACCAAAACGTGAATATGGAGGTACAGTACCCTCTCAGCAAAGCTGGATGGAGCTTGTAAGCAAACATGCCAGTGGATATTCAACTTATGAGTGACAAATTAAATGTAAGTTGGCTTATAGCATCTAATTTAATAGTTGTATTTAAAACTCGCAACTGGCATTTGGGCATTCGCTGGGCATGATGACAAAATCTGGGGCATATCAGGCAGCATGCAAACAGCCTGACCCCTGCATGATGCATATCATTGGATGCCGCCTGCTGAAATATCAATTGGCGGATTCTGGTGGTATGTGTAGTCCGCATGTTTTGAACATGCCCATGTTGAGTGTCACCTGGCTAACCTTGCAAGCAACCTTAGACTTCTGTAAACAATATTGGTTTCTCTATGTATAGTGAGAAATGATCTTCTCCCATTTGTCGCAGTCAATTGACATTCACTAGCAGCACTAGCAATTTGCCAAACTTTGCCCAGGTCAAACCTAGACAAATTGCAAGCCCAAGCGACGTAGAGCTTGTTGATCTCTGGGATGTTGCTGGACCTTTGAGGTCCGGTTGTGAGGGGATGTGGTGAGAGAAAGTGCACCAAAGATCAAGGGTTTTCACCAAGAAATGGAGATGTTACCAACAAACACTTGGGATTTTACCAATCAGGATGGGGAACACACACCAGCTTTGTACATATCACTCTTGGGGATGACTTTCCTCATGTGCACCATCTTTCACGGGGGTAGGACAAACACGTCGCCGCAAATTATCCAAAAATATATATCAACTCCCCCACACAATAAAGGGATTGAAGCAATGGAAAAAAATATTCGACCAACATAAACTCAAAATTCTCAAAATGCCAGAAAAACAAATCTGAAATTTATCGAAACTGCTCATTCAAAACCTGAAGGGTAGACTGGAACCTCTGCCGACACCATCTAGGAGGGTTTCTTCATGTTTCAAAATCATCAAGCTGAGGTTAGAGGGTGATTAATTCTATCCCCCTAAAAGCAAATCCCCACCAAAAACCATTCGTTTAGTACATGCGCTATTCATTTTTTAGGACCCATGTGAATGTATTCAATATCAAAAGGATTGGATTATGTTCATTTAAAAGTAACCCCAACCACTAGGGGAATCATTTCCAACAGCCCATCGTAAGCTTCACGAATCAACATATATGTATATGTAAATGTATGGACAGTATATATATATATATATATATTCTGGGACAAGAAAACTTCAAGAGAACCATTATTGCAAAAAGACACATCTTCCAGATTGTACTCAGTTTTTGTCACTTGTTGTCACCTTTTCTTGTGGATCTTAGTCCTGACTCAGTCTTGGGATGCCACCAGGCGGGTCCTTAGGATCCCGACTTGATGGAATCGAGCAAGCCTCAGCGACAAAGGACAGTCCGTAAGTAGATACATATCCAATGAAATAATAAACTATTGCCCAGTAGTACAAAGTTATTAATAGATTGCCAGTATTCTGCATATTCTATTCTGGGTAATGAAATCAAAAACCTAACAATATACATATCCAGATGTTTAAAAAAACTTCCAATTAAAAAAAAACAACTGACAAAATCAACAAGCATGCTACGTTAAGTTATTTGACCAACAAGAAATAATGGAATTGATTGAATTAACAAAACATACGGACAGGATTTGCGAGGCTCCGAGGCTATCCTATTGACAAATGGGTTAGGACATATTAGGACTATACCGGCCATACTTACTATGCTACTCAATAAACATATTCTGCATGTTTGGTACCCGAACTGCTCTTTGTTTGTGAAGCTCATGGTCAGGGTTCCCCGAAAGAAACTAGGGATTTACAAGACTCAGATACCCTTTGGCAATCAAACATGTCAAGCAAAAACCCATCATGTATTATATATTCCGATAGTTTTCCCATTAAACCCTCCATTTATGAGGGATTTCCAATGGTCACGTTTGATTAAACAACCCGTCATAGCCAAAGCTGGCTGGGGCCAGAGCCGCCACAAGGAAAGGAGACCGCCCGCCCAAATCCAGGACCCTTACAGTAAGTCATCCACAACTGGTTGTTTTTGCAATGGAAACCACTGGTTTTGGGGTCCTCCAATTTCAACTGGTTGGTGGTTTTAACCACCTTGAAAAATATTAGTCAATGGGAAGGATTAGAAGGATTATCCCATATATTATGGAAAATAAAAAATGTTCCAAACCACCAACCAGTCAAAAGTCCGGCAAATTCTTCATCCAAGTTTCTTCCGAGAAAGTGGTCCACTGCATCTGGGATCACCTGTGACTTTCGGTTTGCGCGAGATGATCCAGACTGCAAGGGGGGCACTCCACAATCTCACGGATTTTTGCTTATCCAAAATGAAATGACCACAAGTTGGGCATCCTCCATGGACCTATCCATGAACCCCATCTGTTTGCTGGTTGTCCAATAGTATCTATACACCGTTTTACTCCACTATACCTCTATTCCATACCCCCTGGTTTATTCGCGAAATCACCCAAATATTTTGACGACCACATGATGGAAATTCCGGTTCATAAACCATCCAAGATCATTTACAGGTGGTATACCATTATTTTTACTACTTTTACTGCAAAAATATATTTAGCAGCGTTTCCCATCAGCATGTCCAGTATATCTACCCTAGAAGATCCCAATGACTCACTATGCCCCTGGGATAATTATGGATTATCAGCACTACAAGCTGATGGCTAATATGACTCATTTGACTTTCAGGGTTATCCCGTCCGTTATTGACGGGTAAATCCCCCATATTCATCACAAGCTTGAATGGTTATATAGAATCAACAATGATTTCGGATCAAATTTTCATGTTTGATGCTGCAACCCTATAATGTGGGCAACCCATTACTAAATCTACCATTTGGGGATGGTTCATCCCACCCATTTATGCTTTATGGTCAATCCTTGGGGATGGGTGAGAATGAGAATTATTGGCTTCACGACATTAGATAGTGATTTTTGGAATGATTTAGGTTATTCAAATCCCATATGTTCCATGTATATCCAGATCCATGTGTGGAATATCTACCCACGACCCACGTTTTCCCCAACCATCATCTCCGGCGCTTGGTGGGCCGTGGCAGGCATCGCACCTCGGCCTTGCGCACCTGTCCTTCCTCGAAGTCACTGTCTCCCTGGCAGCGCGCCCAATGTGTCGAGGGGGTGCAAAGACATGAAAACATGGGGAGTTACATGATAAGAACCTGGGGAAGGGGGTAGAGCTAGAACCAATGAATATTTTGAAGATGTTAAATGAGATGGAAAGAGCTGAGAGAAACAAAACATGTTGACCCATAAGAAATTTGAAGATTGCTGACAGCAAAATGAAAAAACTAACCAAAGAACGTTGGATCTTTACCACTAGAGCTGGAGATGTGTTTTGTTTTGAGCAATCATGGTTTCACGAAAATCACCTGTGCTTCATGTTTGCAAAAACTTTTTTTGATTTGGTCATGGTGGATGAAGAGAAGAAATCCAATGGCTAAAAGCAACTTTGTTTCCGAGTGCCGTCCCCATGATTGATTGAAGAGTTAGAGTTCAATTTCTCACTTGGATATCTGCCGCAAAGGGGAGGGAAGATTCTGTTCAGGGGGCCGATTCTTGTAATTCCGTCGTCCATCATGTATGTCATTCACACGAGACATTTCATTCTTCCCTTTCCATCTCACTCGCGACCATCCAGACCAACATCCAGAAGAGAGGCTCAAACCACCACTTTCAGGATCATATTATCAGGATCATCAATACCATCACACATACCTTTTGTCCTGATCATCGCCATCATCATTGCCATCACGAACACAATACAACAAAATAATCATGCAGATTCCTTTAGCCAAAAAAATCTTTCAGAGTAACAATCGCCAAACCAGTCATGATTACATATGCACCACATTCCAAATCATCACTATCATGACCATCATGTCAGCCAACTCCTGGTCCCTCTAAAAAGACAATCCGAGCCCAAAGTCCACCTCGTCACCCATGGTTTCCTGCACCGGGGCAAACTAGCAGGTCGAAGCATACATGATTTTCCCATTGAAAATCATGGAATATATTCTTTACCTGACTATCTCACATACCCCATAGGATCCATGTATGCTATATATGGTAACATGGATCCCATCAACCCCAAATGTTAGCATATATACCGGCACCATGGATCCTATGGGTACTAATCATGAAACTATATATGAAGGCAGTTCCAGCAACTGAAGGAGGCCCATTTGGATGGCCTCCCTATGAAGCTAATACCTATAGTAAAGATGTTCTGAGGGCAGGCAAATTCACCAGGAAACAAGACCTAAACCATTGAATCTTGGACTTGTGATAACACATGATAACACTATCAGAAACAGTATCAGCCTACTGAACACAATCGCACTGAAGAACAGTTTTCAAATTCCAACTTCCGCTACTGAAGTCTCAATTTCAGATCTTTTGCAAACTATATACTATATACCGAAGCACCATTCGAACATCTTCATATGCCTAGATCCTAGCAGGTGACGTGATGTCCTGCGAGGTTCAAGTGCCGCTGCTGTATTTGTCAAAACTAAATCCCAGCAGCACCACATAGGTAAACAGGTTTCAGCGCATCGCTAAAGACCAAGCGGCGCGCCTGGGGTTTGATGACGCGAAACCGCAGTGAAATCCCAAAACTTGAGGGCCACAGCGGCGAATGCAGACAACGGACGCTACATCACATGGCAAACAAATCACATAGCACCTTCAAAGGTGCTAAAGTGGGTGTTAATTTCCCTCGTCCAGAGATATGGTGGACGCCAGTCGTGGGCTGATGGCGTTCCCTCCATCAAACAACCAAGAGCAGTCGGTGTTGCTACAATGATGGACCTACGCTGCTCACAAACCTAAATGGCGCCCCTAGCTGCCCTGGTAATTGGTACTGGTCGGTGGCTTTCATCTACCGGGAAGAAATCTCGTCGTGAGGGGATAATCATCACAAAAAGGCATGGAAATAAGGACAGTTAGAACATTTGCACCTTACAACCATCGATCAGAGGCGCTAATCAGGCTAATCACCCAGTTAAAAGGAATTGGACCCCGCAATTGACTTTTGGGACTGAAGAAGACGGTGTTGTTGGCAGTGACACCAGGTCAATGACATGCAAGGTCAAATGCGTGCCAAGTAAATTGCCCAAAAATCTCTCAAATCAAATGGCACTTAAGCTGTACTAAATTGAACAGCACCATAGGCTACCCTCATTGCCTTCAGCACTTCCATGGGTCCAACCAACCTAGATGCATTTGGTTTGTCCCTTCGCTGCAAAAAATCATGATGAGGTCCGAACCTTTAGCATTTCAAACCAGTCAAGAATACATCAACCCCAAATTTGTGCTTACAAACAAACCCTTGCGCCTAAAGTATCAACCACCGCTCAATCGAAGTCCTGGTTTCAGTTTGGGTTTATTCCAAGGAGAATCGAATAGCAGGGGGATTCCCTGTGACAGAACAAGATCCGTTGCAAAGTGACCGGTTTTCCAGCGCTCGACTCTGCTGCAATCCACTGAAGGATCCGTCTCCGGGGTGAGAACCTGGAGCCGTTTGGGCATGGCATGTATGGGGATGAACTGAAATTTGGGGTGCAAAAGCATTTCTAAAGTCAGATACCTTGCAAGCAAAGCAATTTTTGACCAGGGCCGCTGTGTTGATCTAACGATTAGTGAAACATGGGGAATTTAATATCCCATGACTTGGGTCATGTTTCTACATCAAAGAAAGCAACCCAACTGCCATTGAACATTCCCACAATTTTGCTGCTTATCATTGTGTGTTTCCTTTCAGGGCCCTGAGTCAGATTTTACGGAAATGTTTGTTTATTTGGACATCAGTCCACACATTTTCCGACTGCTAACACATCGACAATATTCAATAATCTAATCATGATCTTTCAGAAACACCCAACTGACTTATTTGGTGCTGGCCGATCCTTTGTAAACCCATGTTGGGAAGTTCATGGTTTTGGCGGTTTTGGATAATCAAACAAAACCTTGCCAAGGAGCAAAGATCTCAAAGATTCAACATGCAAGTAGCAGGGCACAAACCAACATTTCCCTATGAGGGGCACCAACCCCAACATAGAACAAAGGTTTCAGAAAGCCTAGGTCCTGGACCCATGTCCTTATGGTTGGCGATATCTGTGTCCCCTCGAAAATCAATCTTGTGGGCTTGGAGTAATCCCACAAATCAAATCTGTAAATCAAATAGATTTTCTCCAACTAGGAATGGACGCTACTATGATATTCTTGGTTATCCTCCTAAAACATGGGCATGCATCATTGCTACATTCGTTTGGCTGACTAGAAATACCCTGCAACCCATCTTTTTGGTGATAGATTCTGCTGCGCTATTTTGATGACAAAATAGCCCACGTCCACCAATCAGTTTTGGCCAGTCCATCAACTGCGGATTGGCTAGAACCCATCATATCGAAATTGAGTGCATGAACATCCATAACTCCAGCTAAATGCTAAAAATAATGGCATGGTCCCCGTTGATGGCAAGCAACCTTTAGACTACCCATCACCAATCACGTTGTCCATATCTTTTCTGTATAAGTCAACATGTTTGATAGTCAACACCACATTCTTTTCTCATGGTTGAGCCAGAGCCCTTCACCAAGGCTAAAATCCCACTCCCAATGTTTAATTATGTTTATTGTGCTTATTGATTAAACATGGTTAACCCTCTTTTTTGCCCAGTTCATGTAAACCACATGGCCGGGACCACTGCCTGGAGCAATGCCTCGCGTGGATGTCAATGGGGATGATGTACTTGTCAGGCGTGGAAAGCCAACAGAAAATCGCTACGTTGGCCGAAACAACTATGGATGTTTATGGTGGATGCAACTAATGGGGGAACCCACATTGCATCCATCTGCAGACACGCAGAGATTCGCAGAGAGCTTCAATACAGACGCAAAAAACATCTATCCAACTGATATGGAGCCTGTTGTCACATAATCCATAAAAGTAAGCAGCTCACCAATCATTCAAGTAGCCAAGTATATAGTAATGACTCATGACAAACTAGATAAATAATATTGCCTGACTGTCATGCATCAACTGGAACACTCCTTTACACTGCTGGCTGAGGCTGCATATCCATCTTTATATACTAACAAAGATGTGGGAGAAATGCATCCCGTTAACACTAGAGGCCGGAACAAAGCAATAGAATTCCCAGGGACACCAATGGATGAGACTCTCAGTTCAAATCATATAATGCCTATAACGCTCCAATTTTCTGGAGTATGCATATGGGAAGTTTATGGGCATTGGGCCAAGATGCCATGGAATGTCCCTAAAAAGAATACAAACCGTCTGAGAAACTTGGCCGCCTTGTTGTGCTACCCTATCTTGCCGCCCTATTTTGCACGGTTTTGCTAAGAAGTGTCTAGCACAAATGCCCCTACCACTGCTTACAAGGACCCATGTGCGAAACATGCTATTGATGTCCGCAACATGCTGTCATTACCTGTGCGACTGCAGCGGTGTGGTGTGAGGCAACATGATCTCTTCCGTTTCTCATCAAACACTTGTTCAAAGAAACCAAGCCAAAAGAAAAACTTAGAACGACACTTGAGCAAACATTTCACCAACTTCATAATCTTTGTTGTCTTCAATTGCTTTAAACATTGACCTAGTATCATCAAATGTTATTGCTTCAGCTTGATGAGAATTCCTCACAGATGCTCCGTACTCCTCCTTGAAATCTACCATCTGCAGTGAAGCGGCCATTCTTCGTTCAGAGGTTGGAGCCCAAGCGGATCTATGCAAACTTGACATGTGAACAGTGAACATGTGAGTATGTAGTACAGGTGCATATGTATATGTATATATATAATTATATATCTATATGTATATTACATGTGTATATATATATAATATATATATATATATATTGATTGATTGCATATCTATCTAAACACAAAGAATCAAAAATATAGATATGTCATTGGCAGGTTCATGTGACCTATTTGCTGGAACAAACAAAGAGACAAACTCAATAAACAACTCCTAGACTTCGCAATTACGAGACATATAATGAACGAAAACATATTGTGAAACCTAGCGGCCTAGCGAACACAAACTCTGAACATCTGGGCCAGCTGGCTTGTCTGCAAATGGAATTTTCTGTTTTTCTGTGTCCATCTGCCTGCGCCAAAAAGAGGGTTGGCTGCAAGTTTCCATCTGATTGCACAGCATAACTCCATGGATAGAGGCTCCTCTTCCGAGCTGGGAAGCGGAATGAATTTTGCGCTGCCTCTTAGCTGGCCTAGACTTCGCGCAGAATACATTCAAAATTAAGGTTAAACACGGGAAATTCACCCGAAACCATGTGAACCTTGAACCGTTGAACCAAGAAATCGCATCCACATTTCACAACCGTGCCGCTCTCCACACCATCATGATCTTGGGAGGAGAATACACAATGCCATCCTGAGCAGTCTGCAGCGCAGGAAACCTCGAGATGGTCGCTGTTCTCCAATCCTGCTGTGAACTTGATGGCCATGAGATGCACTGCCAACTTTGGTAGCCGCCACTCGATCCAGTCACCTGCTTGGAGCTTAAGGTAAGAGTTGTGGCCTGCTGCGACATAATGAATTTTCTCAAGCCATCGAGAGTCTGCCAGGGAGAAGCTAACAGAGACCCAGTTTGCAAAATAAACAGCTGCTCTTGTTTCCTGGTGGAAGGACTTACCTTGATAGAACTTATCAAATCGGCTTCTGACACAAGAAAGAAGATCGGCAGTGCTCTCACCGCATTTACGGTTGGGCAACTTTGCCGTCGATACCCACCTATCAACGAGAGCCCAGCGTTTAGTTGGATCCGGGGCATCCCACTTTTGGAGAAGAGACACCAACTTCTCATTTGTGATGCACATCAATTCGGAAACCAACACTTCTTCCAAGAGTTCATCCCTTACCAAGGGTCGGGTTTCAAATGCCTTTTCGGCTTCAATCAATATCTTATCCTTGCTTTTCTGGCGAATCTCTTGCAAGTGAAAACGATCTGCACCCTGGAAGATGACCCAAGCATTTTGCACATCGATGGCGTCCTGCATCCCATGAAAATAGATTGGATGCAAAAATGTCAAAACTTCATTGCAAAAAAATAGACAAACACTGCAAATGGAGATGTTCCGAACAACTGTCCGACAGCCTCAGGATATCTTTGATAGCTACTGGAGAAACAAGTTTGGCTCAAACTGTCCTCCAACATATTCACGCACAGGTTCCTCAACTCCAGAACTTGGTACTTGTCTGCGATGGCACTCACTTCACAAACAATTTCTGGAGGTGCGTCCACAGTGCCCTTGTACAGGAACTTTAAGAAGGTCTCAACGGCGAAGCTGGAGAAGTCCTTGATCACCACCTGGCCAAGCCCCCAAAAAACAAAATCGAGCCGTGCCGAAATGAGGTCAGTGTTATCTCCTGATATTTGTTCATCCGTGGATTGCCATCATCCACGTGGTTCTGATAAAAATGTCACAATCAATCACTAGAGGGTTTTTGCGCACTTCTCACCAAAGATGTGGGTGCCAAGAGCAAGCTGCAAATCTTCTGAACATGGATCCTGATAATGCAAGCACATCCGTTTGCAAAGTCTTCCAAAGTAGGGACTGCTTCCACAGGTGGATTTTAGATTTTAGAGGCCATACGTCTGACCTGATTTCACTGTTCGACTAAGTCACTAGGTGTCGAATCTCCGCAAACAATGAAAGTACACATATGTAATCTGGGAACCCAGCTGTGTTAATAATATCACCTTCACAGCACCCTCTGTTCTAACTTTGTAATGAAACTCCAGATTCATTCTCCTCTCCAGCTTCTGAGATACCCTCTACTGCTACTTGTGATCAACTCGTTGGGTTGTTGGACTTTGTTTGCGCAAAATCAACCCACTGCCTCTTTCTTGGAGCTCTCCGCAAATTCCTGCTTCATCATCGTGTCGAAGACCTTGTGACGGCAAACGTTGACTTGGATGGTTAAAACTTGGGTGACCGTCCTAGTTGGCACGTCGGTAAAACTCATAAAAGTCTCCTGTGTCCTCACCGAAAAATCTGTTGCAAGCATACTTACGTACAAACAACTCTGTTTTCCTAAGTAGAAGGGTGGTCTACGTATAGGTAAAGAGATACCCCCAAACATGTGGCAGATAACATGTTCAACACATGCGAATGCGAATTACCTTGGTGTTTACACTCAAAAGAGATGGTAGGCATGGAGGCTGCATATGTTGTAGATGCAGATGATGGTCTTCACAAATGACAAGTTCTTGATAGTTCTTGTATTTTCTAATTTTTCTATCTGTTTGGGGTTGATAGGCTAGACCCAAGCACCCACGTTTGACACGAGCACCTCTGACCAGCACGAGAGGATCACGGACCAAACTTTGAACTCCGTCCGTTTGGGCGCTTCCTCAGAGTCTTCCACACCTTGCAGGTGCTGAAACTGATAATGAAAACCCAAGACGCAGACCGAAGCCTGGTTTCGTCTTTTTTGTTGGGGGTCATCGTCAATTGTTGGTGTCATACTGTACACTACAACTATTCTGCCTGGTCAGGTGAGAGAATTCGAGGATCAAGTTGCTGTGTGACCTTCTGGAAGGTGCCGCCCGAGATTTTGCTGACGCGATTTGGAGAACCACTATGAAAGGAACACGTGATTCCCCACAAACGCGACATACTGTTTGCGCAAATCTTAAGGGCCTGCAAAAAGTTAGATCAACAGTGTTCAAGACGCAGCAAATTTGATCACATCAGCTTAATTCCAGCAAATAGGCGAACATGTTGGAATGAAACCGCATTATGATTACCTAAAATCGTTAGTTCAATTTAAGTAACCACCAAACGGAGCTTCCCCCCCAGGAAGCCACTGGCTCTGTTTGGCTGCAGTCGGACTAGGTTGCGAAATCCTTACAGCCTTACTTACAACATAGTTTGTCCCAACAAACTAACCCTGTTGAACACCCATCAGTCAAAGGCATGGCTGCTGCTGATACACATCAAAGTTGGACCCACCTAAAGAAATTAAAATGGTGGTTGATTTTCAGACCTCAACTATCTCAACCACTTCAACATACTTCATGTGGCCATGGCACTCCCAGCAAGAGCACTTTCCTCCACCACCACCGTGAAGTCGCCTCCCTGGCCGAAGAATGGCGCCAACTTCTCAGCCACCAGGTGCTTCGCCATGGCCCGCTGGCAGCTGGACGTCTGGCTGGGTGTGGCTTTTAGGGAGCGATCTGAGCAAGCAAAACGTGCTGCCAGGCATGGGGTTAATGGGACTATGAGGAAGTTTGAAGCTTCACTTTGGGATGAAGCTGCTTGAAAATGCTTGAAAGGCGTAATCCGCAAGTTTGAATACTTGAATTTATCAACTGCTTCATAATATTATCAAATTATCAAACATATGTCTCTTGGTACCCGGCACCAACTTTGAAACCCTGAAGCCGCTTCATAGAACACTGGCATCTGCCCAAGGCCATCCCCAATCTGAGGGTCTCACCTTTCTCGAGACTCTCAGCTCGCCATCCGTGCTTGGTGATTTCTGCAGGGCCCTGGGTATGCTGGGTGTTGTGTCAAACCCTGTAAATCCTCAATGGCTATATTTACATCCCTCCTGCCAGAGATGATGAGCTAATCCTCTTATCTCTGTTACCTCCTACGCTACCATGCTCAAAGTTGACCATTTCGATGGTTGACCATTTACAGAGTCAACCACTTAGGTGGTTTCAAAGTGGTGCCCCCAAACTAAGTTGTTTATTACTATTTAAAATCGCACTAGGGTTCACGGCAGATACATCTGCTATAATTTTCATTATATAATTCTTTGTAGCTGGTTGGCCAGGCGATCCCTGCATCTGGCATCCGGTCAAAGCCAGTGTCATGGTCATGCAGCCTGGTGCCCAAATGATACCCTTAAATAATTAACAATTAATTAACTATGGCAATGGGAAATACCGTTGAAATATAATGAAATACCCTATAATTGGATATACGGAGGGTTTTTAATGGAAGAATTAGAATCATGGAAGTAAATTGGGGATTTTCCAGCAAACCAGTAAAACATGTTTCCTTACCGAAGGGTATGCAGCAAATAGGAATGAACTCGACCCTTAAAAATCAAAGTCAAACATGGGAAATGGTCACTATACACCTGTTGTTCCCATCCCACCCTGCTGAGACAGCCCATGCCACATGGCGTCATCAGAACCAACCCTGACTGGAGGAAAATCTAGGGAGGAAAATCTAGGATGGACAAAAATCATCCATGGCTAAACATAATAAGTTCTTGTGTTTGAACCGGGCTATACTATATGCTAACCTTTTTTCTCAGTACAGGAATGTTTTTTTTTGGGTTATACTTACTTGGGTGCGTACCCAGGTTCGCAACTGGTCAACCACCATTTAACCATGGTACTAAGTCCCCTCCTCCAACTATCCTTGTCACCTTGATATATTAAAACATTTACCTTTAAAAAGACCTGCTACCTACCCCACTTTTTGATCATCATTTCAAAAGGCTGAAACTAGTGTACGTACCCCAATATCCAACGGATTCCCAAGCATGTTCCCATTAAAAATTCCCACACATTGCAGCCAATGTCCCATTTTCATACGCACCCACCTCATGTTGTTGGTGATTGGCGAAACACGTCATATGCAGGATATATAAATACAGGTTTTTCATAGTGTAATAATATGATTTGAACATAATGTTCGCTTAAAGTTTAAACCAGCTGGTACAACCCCCAATGAATCCCCAATGATCATTCACCAACCAAGGTATTTTGGTGTAATCTCAGATCCCATGTTTTCTGGAGTTTAAATCACCATAGTGCAATAAATTCCATTGTATCCTATGTCATATGTCGAGAATATTCAATAATAACTGTTTCGTTCGGTAATCAACATCCACTATATTTCTGAGACTTGTCATCTCTCTGCGAAATATATTCAAATAAAATATTCCTTGTCATAATATCTCCATAGTAATGTTAACCCGAATCAATAAACCACCAATTTATCAATATGGGGGGTTCCCAAAACAATAATATATCCCTTTACAAATGGCATTAAATGGTACCCGGTACCCCCTCAATTAGTAAACTAGGGGTTATTAATCCGGGGTTCATAGTGTCCCATGTTTCTTGGGCGAAATCCCCAGCAAGTGCACTTTACATTACACCCCCGCGACGCTGCAGCCTTCAGTAAGCCTCCACTGCAATTCCTCGGCGGTTACCAAGCAGAGAGCAACAGATCGAAACACCAACTGATATGGTTTGGTAATGTTTGGTATAGTTTAGGTTTGTGTGCTCCAGTATGGTTTAGTACGGTTTAATTAGTATATGGTCTAGTATGGTTAAATATGTTAATGGGATGTTAAACAGACTCCACGCAAAGAAGTGAACAAAAACAAGGGCTTGTAAATGGTACTATCCATTGCGTTTCCCGAACGCCTGAACGCATCAGAAACAATTCAATACTGAACAGGTTGTTTGGATCTGGTCAAAACAGGATGGTACCACTGTTGGGACTACAACTGTGGGATTCACCTTTTACTAGCACTTTTGTATGAAGAGAAGCGGACCCCATCAACAATGCAGGAACAATATGGAACAATCCCATCCCCAACATTAACCCCCTGAACCCCGGGTTGGGTGCTGGATCGGTTCACTGGGGGGCCATGTGGGGCAGTGCTTAATGCTATTACTGTTACGGGGATAGGACAAGGTCTGGAAATCAAACTTCGAAGGTGTCACAGCAACTTGGCCACCCCATCGCGTGAATCTTTTTCCGCCACTTTGTCGGCATGAAAACCGCAGACCAGTCCAATGTGTGATTTGTGTGTCTGCCGGGGCACTTTTATCAGGGCTGGGCAAAAATACTCATATCCCAAAATGAAAAGCAACGAAAGCCTCGATGATTGCTGGTCAAAGCAATACTTGTACAATTCTGCCTTTGGCCAGTCCCGCATGCAGGTCCACACAAAGGCGTGAACCCACAAACTGTGTCAATTTTGTTTGGAATTCATTCATCCAAACTTCTGTACCAATGGCAGGCTCATTTGTAGATTGTACATTTAAAAGCGAGCATGTGCCAGAGCAATTCTCATCAACTTGAAACAGAAGGGCACTCAACAACGTTCAGCGCAAAGTGTCAGAGAATTTCAACGAACGGAGACCACATAGCCGGGCATGAGTGTCCAGATGGAGAATGGCCTTCCAAGATTGGAAGTGGAATCACGGCACTTCCGCCAGAATGCCTTGAAACTTGATACCCGGGAGCTGAAATTCCCCTGAAATCATGTGAACTTTGAAACGTTGCGCCAAGTGCTGGCACCTGCATTTTACCAGAGTGTTTCCGCCAAAACCAGGATATATAGCACCGTACTCTTTGGACGAGAATACACGTTGCCATTCTGAGCAGTCTGCAGCACAGAAAATCTCAAGATGGTCTCTTTGTGTCAATACTTCGCTGAAAACGATGCCCATCAATTGTGCACCAAACTTGGGAAGTCTCCACTCAATCCAGTCGCCTGCTTGCAGCTTGCAGCCTGCATTGCCTTCTGCAATCACATGAGCATATGGCGCATAGTCTCCAGACAAGGCATAGCTGACAGAGACCCAGTTTGCCAGAAAGATCGGTCTGGACAGCGAAGGTTCCTTGGGCCACGACTTTCCTTGTGAGGTCTGACTTTTAGAGAAGGTATCGAAGCGACCCTTGACACACCGTATGAGGTCTGTGGAGTGTTCACCACGTTTGCGTTTGGGCGTCTTTGCCATCGAGACCCAGCGGTCCACAAGTGTCTGGCTGCTGATTTGATCTGGAGGATCTGTCCACGTTTTGAGAAGGGACAGCAACTCCTCATCTGTAACGCACATCAAATTGGAAGAGAACACCTCTTCCAGCAGTTCATCTCTCACGAGGGGTCTGGTTGCAAAGACCGTTTTGGCTTCAGTCAATATGAGATCCTTGCTTTTTTGACGAATGTCCTGCACTTGAAATTCATCTGCACTTTGGAAAATGGCCCAAACATTCTTCACATTCATGTTGTCCTGCAGCCGATGAAAAGGGTTCGGGTGAACACCCCGCAAATGTGTCGAATTGCAGTGCAAAACTGTCCAAACGACGATGTTCTTAAGATATCTTAAGTTCTGTTCTGCAGCATACAGATATACCTTGGACATGCCGGACCACTAATTCTTATTTCAACACAAAGGAGGTCACCGGATCAATCCTCCACCATCTTCAGGCAAAGGTTCTTAAACTGCAAGACCTGGTACTTATCCGCAATGACAATTACTTCGCAAAGCCTTTCGGGTGATGCGTCCACAGTGCCCTTGTACAAGAACTTCAAGAAGGTCTCAACCGCAAAGCTGGAGAAGTCCTTGATGACCACCTGGCAAAACGCGAAGCAAGCTGAGGTGGGCCATGTGTCATCTACTGCAATGGGTGTGTCACCGTCGGACATATGTGAATTCCCAAATACGTGGGTTCCCATGATCCCTAGATCTTATCAAAGCAATCAACCGAAAGTATCCGAACATGGGGTTTTGACATGTTCTGCTGTTCATTTCTAGAAGTGGAGGAGCCAAGGGTAATCTACAAATTCACTAAGCATGGATCCTTGTACTGCGATCACTTCCCTGCTGTACAGTGCACAGTGTCGAGCTACTGAGAACCCACATCTACTTATTGAAACCTTTTAATTGGGTTGTAAGATTCCCCTGTTCCGGAGTAGTCAGGCCGCCAGGCCTCTTTCTTGGTGCTCTCCACAAAGTCCTGGCTCAACATCTTCTCAAAGACCTGCGATCAGCGACAGAAAGTCTCCTGGCTGGGTTGCCCCTGTTAATCGATTTGTTGGTCTGTTGATCATCTTCTATAACCCATAGGATCCATGTATGGTATGCTAACATTTGGGGTATATTGATGATAAATGTTACCATGTATAGCATACATGGATCCTATGGGTAATGGAAAACATATTGATGACGCACACGTGGAATCATGATGTTGAATAAGCGGCCATGGAGCAATTGGTCAAGAAAAGTGATGAACTCCCAATCTGGGAGCATCATCCGGATGGAACATAGAACTTGTCACCTGGCATCATGTGTCATCCCAATCATCCCATAGGAATGGAAACAAAAAAAAACAAAATACTTCCAAATACTTGAACATTTTAAACACACACATATATATATATATATATCTATCACTGGATTGGTTTAAGGGAAATGTTGTAGGAATCCTCAACCAATTTGATGGGGAAAACTGGGAAAACCATGGCTGGTTCGTGGTATAAGATTGGATCATCATCTCAACTATTGGGGAAAACAAAAAATGTTCCAAACCACCAACCAGTTTAGTAGTATAGCAACAACAAATTGATGGTTTGTACCCCCCATTTATGGTAAGATTGGGGCTGGTGGATCCTCTTGCTTGACTCACATTAGTCTTTCAGGACCACCGATTTGGCCAATTGATTTCCAAGAATATGGATGTAAGCAGAGTGAAACCCTGTCAATGCATTGGTTTGAGGGATCTACAATTTACCGGATATTCCATGTCCTTTTTGCTTACCGTCAAGAATGTAACAGGGTTCACGGGTCACATTTTCCCTTCAACCAGCCACCTCTGACCACGCCGAGAGGATCACGGACCAGACTTTGAACTCCGTCCGTTTGGGCTCAGCGGAAGTGTCGCCTTCACCTGGGAGGTGTCGGCCGTCCCGAAAAAATGACGAGCAAGTTGGTTGCTTCATGGGGATTCCAACAACAAATAGTGAAAATATATGAAAATAAGTGAAAATCATGGGAATATCATGGGAATAGCATGAGGAGATAGTAGAATATGGGTGACCCGGTGACCCCCCTAATAATAAAGGGCTACAAAGTGATTATGTTTGAGGCTTATGTTTGGGGCTTATTGACCGGGGCTTATTGACCACCAACAACCAGGTTTATAATTAAGGGTTAGTTAGTTTATTAGTCATCTGTCATTGGGGGGGCTGGCTGCGTGCCAATCCTTAGTGGTTTAAACCCTGTGGGTCATCATTCCAAAACACAGGGAACCGATAGAAATATACCACCAACATCCAACAACCAGCAAGGGTAACTAGATGAGTGTGGAGGACCAAACACACGCTGGCGGAAACGAACATACATTACACCCTGTTCCTTCTCTGAAAAAGACAACAATCAAAGTATTTCTGGGCCGCAGTCTTGCTTTTCATCTGCTTTTGGGCTTAGAGCTTAAAACACTACAAATCCCAAACTCCGCGTGTTCAAAGTTCAAACCTCCACCTCTCACCATCCATGCCCTACCAGGTGCATAAGCCCCCTTCACGTCACAGGGCCATGGCACCCTGACGTTCCTCCACCACCACCGTGAAGTCGCCACCCTGGCCGAAGGTTGGTCCCAATTTCTCGGCCACCAGGTGCTTCGCCATGGTCCGAGATGGCGGATTTTTGTGTTTGAGAAAGCAAAATGTGCTGCCAGGGTTCAACGATGTTAGTTAAAGGTTCGTTGTTTGATGAGGCTGCTTTACACCCGGAAGATTGAATGATCTTGAAATATCTTGAATCTATCAGCCACTTCACAAACTCACGACAAATCTGCTCCCCCGGATATCCAGCCCCAACTTTGGATCCTTGTGGTTGCTTCAAACCACTAACCACACCTGGCATCTGCCCAAAGCCATTCCGAATCTGAGGGTCCTACATTTCTTGAAGCTCACAGCTCAGCCATCAATGCTCAACCTGCAGGCTTGAGCAAGAAGCCATGGTTCACTGAGCCAAATGAACTGGAGCCAGCGACTTACCTTGGAATGGTGCGTCATCTATGTCTAACTCGGGTACATCCTGGATGACATATTCAAATCTGGCAAAGAGATGATCATCTGAACAGGCTTGCGCCGTAGAGACAGACTACCTGTGGAACATGACACTATTTAACCCCAGCCAGCAAGAGCGAGCAAAATGATGCAACCAGTGTGAGTTCTTGAATTGGAGGGTAGTTTTTGAACGAACCCAAATCTCCAATCTCCAGATTTCACATGGAGATCAGTCCAAACGAGCACGCCTTGAGTTCAATGGCGAGAAATGGACATGAAACTTGAGGGCTAAAGGCAGCAATTGAAGACCATTGACTATGACCACAGACCCTTGGGTACAGCAACCACCTTCCAAGAAGCCACACGTTTGGTTCCACACTTTCCGTGTCTAAAAAAAAATGCAGCAATGTTCAAGTACTTAAGCTAATGACGAGTGGTGAGGGCCCAAACAATGAGCTCAGTAAAACATGGCCAAAACCAACGGGTTTGCATTTTCCTGTAGATCCTGGTAGATTTTAAGCTTTCAATGCTGGATTGAAATATCATACTTTGTCACCAAAATTCACCAGGCACATACCTGCCCACTAACACATTGTGCATTACGCATTGCATCCCCAAATGTCCAGCCATGTAGCATCCCAGTTGTCATAAACTAGACAACGAGGTGAAGCAACGTGTGGAAATGGGACTGTGGTCATTTGCCCAGCAGCACTACCAATCAAGCAGTTTCTGCAGACATGACTCTTGTTCTCGACAGCAATGTTGCAATCAGATATGATATATATAATCCAAAATCCAAACAATATAGACTATTGACATGAACTTATCGAACCAACCCAAACATGCCAAAACTGTAGATCTCACCATTGATAGCTTCGCCATGGTTCGCCCCTTGAAGCCCTCCTCTAAAGCGACCGTGGCGTGAATCGTTTCTTTTCTGCTGGCAATCTCGTCCAAGTCGACCTCTCTACGGCCGAGAACCTGGTGACAATGGCCGAAGCCGGTGTCAATGGCCCGAAGAGCTGGGGGTTATGGTCTCTCTCTCTCTCTATATATATATATATTTTATATACATGATATGTATTGAAAGTAGTAACTGAATGTTAATGAATGGTTAATGGATTCGATGTTTAATGGATGTTAATAGATATGTTGAACTATAATAACTGGCTGTTAATGGATGTGAATGGAATTGATAAACCAACGTATGGTCACTATACCGATGGCAGGTCGCTGGAAGCAAACCATATTTGATGACCAAACGCTGCAGGAAGCCATGCTTCTCAACCCCCAAATATAGGGCTTGTCCCTTCAATTCCTGGGAAAGTTTGGGTCCGTGTTGCAAAGATAGGGCTTGTCCCTTCAATTCCAATGCAGGAAGTATCTGGGATGGTCATCTGATGGGTATGATGATATCTTCCTCACAAAGACAGGATTAGTTCGCCAGGGTAACTTCTTCGGTGGATTTGCTCGTGAAAACTCCAGTCCAGGGATCAAGTCAACTTTGTCCAGTGTGCGTTGCGCCGTGTGCGACTGAATCAACTTAGCAGGCAAAACCATCTATAATGTATATTAATGTATCATGTTGTCCTGTCTTTGATGGGCAAACGACAAACAAATCTTTGGGGCATACCATCAAGCAAGTACAGAAATGAGCCTACTAGCCTCATGGCATCCAACTGGCAACAAATTCATCGGTGTGGGGACCATCCAGTGCACAGGCTTTCCCACCAAGCAACGACTTCACATGCTGCATCCAGCGATCAATGTTCTGATGCCTTGGACAGAGTTTGATTACATGTTGGACAATACCGATATCAAAAGATATGCTCTAGGACCCAACATATTCTATGTACACTACACCAAACAATTGCGTGCAAAACACCCATACGGTATATGCTTCACTATACACATATGAACAATATTGCACAATGCTTAAAAACTAAAGCGCACGTTTCTTGACTCAGACCCAGATATGGCAATAAAAAAATCACAATGTCACTCATAAGTGCAGGACATCAGCTCGTTTAGGGGATGCACATAACTCATCACATAACACATAGTGAATAGCAACATCCACAAGTGACCCAGGGACCCGCCACAGTATGATGGTCTATTCTCTTTGAGGATGAGGACAGTCACTTGTCAATTTTGACCAGCTGCATAACATAAGTAGACTTTAAGCCAAATAGCTGGTCATGATTCATCAACCCAATGAGAAGACTTGATTTTATAAACTTCTATCTGCACAGGACCTGATCTTTATGCTCCGCAACCTGCCACAACACGTACAAGTCACCGAACCTCACATGTCCATTTTACGTTGGACATGATCCAAAAATATTGATATGCAAGCGCCTTTGGGATAATTGCCTAATGGTTCATCCATTTCTTCTTGATTCTTACATATGTTATCATATGTTTACGGTATCCATTGTTTCATCCATGCTAGAATGCCCACCCTTTTGTTCATCATCGATTTCTCTTTGTTGTTTATTCAATTTGTCATCCATTCCCCAAGAAGACCAGCTCAACACATGCCATACGCTGCCTCTGAACTTCCTTCCCCTGCAGGTCTTGTAGCATGTCCAAGTCCGCCCGCGAGGGAAAGAACCCCAACACCTCGAAGGGGTCAGAGATGGCAGTTACCACAGGATTTGTTTCCAAAATCAATGGGAACTTGATGGGGATAATTTATGGGATTTCATGATCAAATTGGTATTTAGATGTATTTAGTGGGGATATAATGGGATTGTAGTATGGTTATCAGAGTTGCTCCCAACAACCAAAAAATACTGTCTGGATAAAAGGGTACAATGACCAAGTTTCCAGTTTCCACTCGTGTTAAATCATTTACCTATGTGTATACTGTATATATATATATATAGTACATAATATATATATATATAGTATATATATATACTGTATATAGTAATGCTTTGGTGCAACCCTGAAAGGTTGGTATTTACATGGGTTTACCACCAATTCAGGGCCGTTTCAATGGTGTTCACAAGATTTTCGAAAGCAGATCTTTTTTTTCTATGGGATGAACCACCCCATCAGTTCAGATCACCTGCAGATCAGCCCACTCAATTCATCTCTACACCATGGTAGTGATAATCTGCTATAGATCACAACAGAGTGATTGTTTTAGAACTTCTGAGTGGGCATGGAACACTAACAGTGGGTATTTTCAACAACAATAGACTACAATGAGTCAAACATGTATGCAATTAACAACCTGACATCATTCGAACCATCATTGTGAATACATCTGACATCAAATCCCCCATACTACGTATATATAAGATACTAAGAGTATCATGCTAATACTGATGATGACAATAGCATACAATCACTTATATCAGGATAATCAACACAATAATACATACCAATCTGGTTGGTGGTGCCATAATCATCTTGAAAAATCTGAAAGTCAATGGGAAGGATGACAACCCATATATGAAATGGAAAATAACAAAATGTTTGAAACCACCAACCACCAATGGTGACAAAACAACATACAAATAACACCCATCCCCTTTTTCCCCCGAGCTGCATAGGGCTGATCTTGCAATCTTCGCTCCAACTCCTGGCCGGGCATCCAGGACCCCTGGATTTACGTGATATTTTCGAGGGAAAACCATGGAGAACCTGATTTTTTTTGTAGAAAAAAACATGTGAGAAAACCATGTTTGTTGCCATGAAGCATGGGGGGTTCCAAAAAGAATATATTTGAACTATGAAAATCTATGAAATCATGTTTGGGCATGAGGGACCAGCACCAAATCCGATCACCAAGTGCTTCCGACCCTCCCTTCATCTTTGCCATTTCAAATCATCATAAATCATCATTGATCATCATAGATCATCATTTAGCCTGATTCTCATGAGGATCAACCCCCCCCACGCATGACTCCCTAATATTAGATTATTAGATGATTAACAAGCCTTTGTAATTTATTAATGCGCCTGTTGCCGACGGGGATGCCATTGAGCTCCGTTGCTCCTCCAATGAATCGACAGGACAGGACGCCATGGGGAGTTGCGGCGGCGGGTCCGGCACGGACTTCGAAGGAGGGGCCTGACATGTGGATCAGGTGGTTTGAGGCCAGCAATTCATGCCATTGATGAAAAAGGTGTTGGGTCGAAAGGTCCACATTTCCCACCAACAAAGCATTGTTTCTTATACATATTAAAATAAAAAACAGGACTCATAGGCAACTGTTTGAGTTGGTTGTTTGACTGATAGTCAAGCATAAGGGGGGTTGGCGGTGTGATGTTGGACGACTCGTGGATCATCATTCCATCCTGATTGGACAAAAACAGACATTGTTGTGTCAAAAACATCAAAGTGAAGGCACACCTGTGAAGACACATCTATATAATCCATATCAATCCATATCATACAATTATACAATACTTAGCCATCACATTCCATAACCCATTTACCTCCCGAAAAAAGGTGGTATATTGTATGACATTGTATAGAAATGACTAGAATGCATCCCTCCATCAAAATCCCCCGGCACTTAGTCGCCTTGGAAGTCTTCTGCGAAGCACTGCGAACTTCGCGGACGAAAGGCATGAAGTCAAGACCTGGGCTGG
Source organism: Cladocopium goreaui (assembly GCA_947184155.2). Lineage (NCBI taxonomy): Eukaryota > Dinophyceae > Suessiales > Symbiodiniaceae > Cladocopium > Cladocopium goreaui. The sequence goes on along the minus strand of CAMXCT020003124.1, from coordinate 55,932 downwards.
GCGGCTGGGCTGCGAGTGTAGCCAAAGAAATGGGGTAATATCAATCCACAAGCACCTAGACTCTATATAGATCTATATAGACTCTTATCACAACAAAAAGTGCCACCCTCCATCCAAACCATCCCCAGAAAAACTATTTACAGCAAATTCTTGGTACGTTTACCCGCTTGATTAAATTTTTTAGAAAGCAACGCTTAATATTGTTAAGTACAAGTATTAGTGGGAAACAAACCAGCAGCTAAACCAAAGCCTACCCAGAATGTGAGGTGTCATCCTGTCATCCTACCCACAATATGTCAGCACTGGACGCGTTGAATCTTCAGGGAGAGGATATCGGAGAATATGATATGGCTTTTGGAACTCAAATATAGGCAGCGAGCTCAACTCTTCTTTCTTTCTTGCTTTCTTGCTTTCTTTCTGTTTTTCTTTCTTTCTTTATAATGTGGGTAAAACAAACAGAAATCATCACGCAGTCATCACCATTTTTATAGGTGGTATGGTTACCATTCCCAGTCATGGCTGGTTTATTGGACCAAGGAACCCATGAAGGGAACCAGGGCTGTTGGCACCTTCACACCTCGGTGGTTGTTGAACAAGGACCCATGTGGCTTTTCGGGAGTCCTAACGGCAACCTTGCCTTCTACACCAAGCTAACTGGTGGTTATATATGTGAATTAATGGAAACTACTGGACTAAATCTGGACTATATGTTGGCGTCACCTGTTTAGATATATATATATATACATATATATATATGACGGACTACCTGATTTTAGCATGCTGGGATGTGTGTTTCATAAGGGCATGCTGGGATTCCAAACCGCCAGTGGAAACCGTGTATTTTGCAAAGTCAAACGTTTGTGTCGGAAACGTTCGACCGTTGTTCAATTGATCATGAGAGATAGATCCCCATCATCCTGTCTGTGAAAGTGGTACAGCCGTAAAGTCTCCAAAGAAAACGTCCTATTTAGCTAAGCAAAGGAAGCTTGTGATGGTTTCCGCCATAGAATGCCATAGTGCGGTAGACCATCATTTCTGATGTCGTTCACCATTAACCAGTTGTGGCAAAGCCCTTTCCTCTCAGCACACCCACACCACTCTGCAGCAAGTGGCCGGTAGGTGTCTGGTAAGTTTCCTAAGAGGCTGGAACACTGTCTGCGCAAGAAGGGGCAGTTCAAATGTTGAGTCCCAAGCTATCAAGCTATAGATGGAAAAATAACACATTTGCTCAACTTGGCTTATCCGCTGGAAGTGAAGCCTGGCAACGGAACCTGACCCATTTACATGGATCACTCTATAGATGATGTTTCCATAATTATCCATAGTTAATGAATACGTTACAACATAATAAACAGAAACTTTCAGTGAATATGTTGTTTACAAATATCTTTCAGTTATCCATCTGTTTACTGAAAATAAACATATCTGATTATTACAAATACTGGTGGGTGGTTTCAACCCCTCTGAAAAATATGAAAGTCAGTTGGGATTATTCTTCCCAACCAGATGGAAAAATAAAAACATGTTCCAGACCACCAACCAGAATATATTACAACATATCCTGATTTCAACACGATATCAATGGGCTTTCCATTGCAGCTTGGATTCCCACAGAGAGTACTATGGCTAGGGTCCCATGAGAACCTCTGTGATTTCTTGTTGTTTTTAATGACAACCCCCAAACATTATAACGGAGCTCAACATGCTCAACCACCTTCCGATCCGTTGGAAAAACTATCACATTATATCATCACTAATCCAACATCTGCTTGGTGTTCCCACAATCCCATCAATTCTCAAAAAAATGTCCCTTACAACGCTTACACTCTCATGTTCATGCCGGAAAAGTCAAGAGTTCCAGACCGAGTCTCCAAGATGCAACACATGCATCGCCCAGAGGCCACCAGGGTGGAGTTCAGCATGTGAACGAAGCGTGGCTTCTCCTGGAGATCCGACAAGAAAAAACTGTAGAGATGGGATGAATATCGGAGAGTTGGAATGATTAGCATGATTGATCATGATTGTATATTCATTGTATCATCATGTTGATGAATGGATATGAATGGAATGATTTATCATAACATTAGCATCTACTCTAGTAGAAGGAATATGATCCTAGATTTGGAATGATTAGCATGGATTATAGATTTGCAAGAGTTCACGATTGCATTACTTTAAAAGAAAATCACCTAATCTTCCAAGTCCCCAAAACGTTGAAAAGGCTACGCGTATCACGCCCTGAAGGGTATGGTCATCCCACCTTCCGAAGCCGTGAAAGCTTGAGATTTAGCTGCGTCAAAACAATGTATCCTTCAATACGGTAGTTTCATGTAGTTTCTCTCTAGGTAAGTGCATTGACCTTTATCTTTGATAGCTTTTAAGTAGGCATTGCTAGGCCATTTCTACCTACAAAGCCAGCCCACTATGGACCACAGTAACCCCTTTATGGGGAAACTCAACTGGACCGACTGGACCCCTCAGCGCTGGCTTCATCCTTCACGTTGCGACTGCGGATGTCCAGGGCTCGAGATTGAAAGTCCGTGCAGTTGGAACAGGAAACCAACTCTTTGTACTCGCCCTGGCGTAAAAACGCCAAAATCGCCAGAAGGGGCCCCTTGTTTTGCAAAAAAAAACTCCATGAAACCATCAGCAGGGCGGATAATCCTCAATTTCACGGGATGGATGGTTTTTTTCGTGGAAAATTGGGATAACCAACCATGAACTTTTAACCATAAAAAACACGTTTTACCACCAAAAACAAGGGCTTCCTTCAAAGTTTCCCTTCAATTCTGGGAGACGTTTGTTCAAGACTGACATGCGGATGGACTCCAGATCGAATCAAGAATGGCAAATCCCAGAGCTGGCACAATCTGTTTCATTGACGGGGATATCTTGATAGGAATGCTGGGTGAAAAGGCGTGCAAGCCATCTAAGGGTTGGGGATATGGGGAAATAGAAGCCAGCAACATGTCAATCTGAAATGACAAACCTGTTTGTTTTCTTCTTGGGTAAACGGGAGTTATAAGATCAGAATCGTACAGAGCAGTTTGCTCATATCAGACCATGAGAATGTCTACATGGCTTGGAGGGCAGAACGGCAAGCATCAACTTCTCATATACCGGCGATGAATTGGAACTTGGCCAATTGAATTGCATCAGGAGGTAGCTATTTTCGCCATGATACTGTGCATCAGCGAAGTAAAAAAAACAACAAGTGTGAGGAGTATCACAGAATTTCAAAACACCTGAAAGCATGTGGGGCATTTCCCAGAATCTATATATGCCGTTGTTCGGTTTTCCAAATATATACAGGACGCAAACAGGACATGAGACTGTGTTTTGGCCACACTTCTTCAGCATCTGCCTGGCTTGGAAACCAACCTTCCAAGTCAAACTTCATCACCGCCTTGGCTGATTCGGAAAGCTTTCCTGCAACATCTCGGCAATGATCAACCTGGAACCAGCCCCTGGTTCATCCCTAGATGGCCAACACTATGCTATAAATGATGTTCATCCACTTACATGGAGGTTTCCTAAAATGGGGGTACCCCGGGTACCCCCAAATCATCCATTTTAGTAGGATTTTCCATTATAAACCATCCATTTGGGAGTACCCCCATTTCTGGAAACCCCCACATCTCAAATCAAACCGTGATATCCCATGTTTGTTCGCTATTCACCAAGGTTTACCGTTTAGCCACTAGATTTGGCCCCGATGTTCCACCATTGTTCCATCCAAGCAGTGAACATTGAAGCGATGGGTTGGTAGGGGGTCCAGACGAGTCCAAATCGACAGGTATCTTCATTCAAGCAACTCAGTTAAGTGATGGGTTCATGGAAGTTTACCGTAGATATACCCTCTGGTTATTTAACATAGCCATGGTATATATGGCCCATTTATAGATGATTTTCCCAGCTAGAAACCTCCATTTATTAGGGATTTTCCATGGTTATGGTAAATAACCAGATGGTACCCACCTATGTTTCTTTTGTGCCTTCCAGTATTTTTCCAGTGAATCAACCCCAAAACTGACCCGAAAACTGGCGTCCCTCTGAGCATACCAACCGCATCATTGAGTTCACCAGAGACCACCTTCACCACACCTCAGCCACCGATGACCGCCTGGGTCCGGGGAGGTTTAAGGATTTGGCATGATTACCCTCTGGTTATTTAACATAGCCATGGAAAATCCCTTATAAATGGAGGTTTTAATGGGGAAATCATCTATAAATGAGCCATCTATACCATGGCTATGCTAAATAACCAGAGGGCAATTGCCAATGGGCCCACAGAATGATGAACTTTAGGAGCTTCAACCATCCATTGCACGTGTTATTACATGTTTATCATGTTTGAATATGTTTGAGCCATTCCCATTCAAGAAACAAATGTGGAACCGACAATAGAGAACCAACAGGAAAGTAACCAAAGAAATCTAATGTTTTTAGCAAATCAGAGGTTGGCTTGAGGAAACGTGAAGGTTACTGACCAAAAAGAACCAAACATCATGGACGTTTGAAGACCCAGGATGGTTCGCAACTCGGTAGCTTTGCTAAGATACCCTGAAGATTGCGCTACAGCAAAGACCCAACCTATCCACCTAAGTTTCACCAAAGGGATACCATGTCTGGATTTGTGTGGAAAGAAGGTACCCCAAAATTCCAGAGATGAGCATCATCTTAGTAGCACGATGGAAATATACTGCAATACTGCAACATATTTAGGATTAATCCCTCGTTTGGTCAAACCCACCCACATCATATATTGTTTGATGGTTCCGATTATTTCCAATTCGTTCCCATTATATGTATCCATCAGATTGCATCCCATGATATACCATGATATCCCCATAAATTTCGGTTGGGTTTACACAGCCCACAGCAGGAACCTGTCTGTGGCTCCGACGGTAGGAGATGCCCAAGGCCTCATAGAAGTCCTGTGCTATGCGTAGCATCTCCAAATGCCTCGGGCTCAAACGGCCAGTCTTTTGAGTGTGTCTCAAGATGCGGGATATCAACAATTGCAGTTTTCACTGCAGAAAATAAGGATACAGTAAACGAGAATAAACCAAAAGAAAGCATAATTCCAATTCTTAAGACAAGCCCGTCCTTTGCCGCGAAGGCCGCAGTACCTGTTTCGCTGTGTTGCAACTACATCACGAGACTTTGCTCGTGTCCTAGACATCGCGTAGGATGCCTTCGAAACTCAGCCACCAGGGATTGAACTCCCCGGAAATCACATTCACTTTGAAACGGTGAGTGAGGACGTCACATCTGCATGGAACACTTCTATCTTTCACTATGCCAGTGTGATCCTTTGAGGAGAACGCCAAATGCCAGTCTGAGAAATCTCCAGCGCAGAAGATCTCAATGTGAAGGTCTGATCTCAGTGCTTCTTTAAACCTACCAGGGGCAGTGAAATGTCCAATCTAAGTATCACATAGCATCATCAACAAACGGGGCTATGGTATATATATATATGAATAACAATTAAAAATTGAAGGATATATTTCGAATATGTTTGAATCCTCAATATGGGGCATTGACCAACCCTGCCTGAGGGCAAGCAGGTGCAAAGCAAACTGGGTCAACTGATATTCGATCCAGCATTCTGCTCGCAGTGTTGCACCGCCAAAAGGACAACCACCACTTGCAAGCTCGTAGAGATTCTTGGAAGCGTTGGCATCCCTTGAAGACAGAGAAACGGAGACCCAGTTGGCCAAATAGATCTTATGCTGATAAACCCAATCCTTCGATTTGCTTAATGGGGCCCACAATCATATTATATACATCAGCTCCTTTTCCCCCAAACGGTGGACTTACCACTGGGAAAATCAAAAAGGCACAACTTTCAACAGGAATCATTGCCGTGAGAATGCAGCAAAGAAGGAATCCCTCATGTGCTCCGGCACCGTTTCCGATGGACACAAACTTGTTGATGAGAGTCCTTTCCAAGGTTTCTATATATATATAATATATATATATATTATATAATATATATATATATATTATATATATAATATATATATATATATATTATGAGACCGACCCTCGCCCAAACAAAACTAGTTGAAGGACCACCATTATATGCACCAAAATATCAATGTCACTACTTCACCAAAATATTGTTCATTATAATTCCCCAGTTGGGTTCGTCAAAAAAAACGCATATCCCAAAACTTAAATTGTTTATCAGCGCATGGTTCCTATTAAATGACCATTTGATGAGGGTACCACATGTTCAAACAGACCCAGTGGTCGAATACCCAAAGGACCACCCGTAGGGGTCCAACCTGAAGGTGCCACATGCAAACAATGGAGGTGTCAATGGCAAAACTGGAGGTTTCACCTGCAAAAAACATTGTTTTTTTCACATTGTTAACCGCAAAAAGTACTATCATTGGATTCCCATGGATTCCCGTAATTAGATATCCAATGACCAGCCACACATCCAAAAAAAAGGAAGTCAGTTGGGATGATCGTCCGGTTACCACCGCACGCCGCAGCGAAGGGCATGAAACAACACTGGATATACCAAGGCCTGAAAAAATGGGTACGACGTACGGAACCACGAGTTGCGTTGCTTTTATGCGTTTTGAATAGTAGGTTTGATGTTTTTTTTTGCATTGGAGCTTCACTGCCCTTTAAGTTGTTTACAGAGTGAAGGCCATATGAAAGACAGTCTAATGCTCAGCAACATACCGCCAATGTCAGCCTGTCCTTCGACATGTTAGAAGTTATATGGACTTCAGCTGTCCAATAACCATCGCCAAAAAGGATGGCCCAAAATAATCCAAAAACTATATCTAGCAGTGTTGGGTGAAGCTCCTCGTCTAAATCTGAGTCTTCGCCCTTCAAATTCCCACTAACTCAACCTCAAACGCTCATAACTTTCGGGGCTACAACTTTTAAATCTTTTGACACGTTGTATTGGTGAACAAAATATGACTCACCAGCTCCGAAAATTAGAAAACCCCACTCCCAATCACTGAAAACCTGAAACACCACCGTTTTCCTCACCCAAAACATGCAAAAACCACTGTTGCAAGGACACCGCCATCCCCAGTGCCATCCCCCGCGCCGTTGCTGGCGTCGCCGGGAACGGCCGCCGCGGCCACGGAGTCCTCCACCACCACGGTGAAGTCGCCGCGGCCGAAGGATGGGCCCAGCTGCACCAACTGGGGGCGATCCGCCATGGAGGGATGTCAAACGATGTCAATGTGTTGCTGCACTGTTTTTTGGCAGTTGAAACTATAGGAAGTTGAAAGTCGTGAATTATGATTCTGCTTGAAGATTCGAGACCTGGAGTTGAATGGTGTTGGAATTCAAGTGAGGAATGAAACAGCATTGCTCAATGTCTGATCATCTTTGGAGGACAGGCGCGGCCCTGAGGAGTATACAACACTGTCTAACCTCGTCATTTCGAAATGAGAACGATGTTGACACTCCCCCCAAAGAGGGATCACCATATAAACAGATGAGATAATATAGGGGAAACCATAACACATAGAGAATATATATATATATATACAGTGTGTGTATATATATATAATATGAAATTATATGACTATATAGAGAATCCCATAATACAGTTCTTGGTATGCAAGGATTTCATGCCAAAAGCAATGTTCCCTGGCTCCAACATCTGCTTCATGGCAAACATGGACTCAGTGAGTAAGGACTCAGTAACCTACTAACCAAAGGTTGGCAAACTGGTTGGTGGTTTCCCAAAAACATAGAGGGAACCGAACAAAGATCATCCAGAACTGTTCATTTTGAACGGAGAAACCAATGGTTTGGGGCACCACTCTTTTAGGAAACGCCTCCCTCCCGGCTCCATCTGAGGGGTCCCTGCATCTCTTGAGACTTCTCATGGTCTCCGCTGGTAATGCAGAATTGTTCCACCTTTTCAAACCTCAAAGGTCTCGAAATCTAAGCAAGAAGTTTTCGACAATGGGTAGTAGAAAAGGGGTGGTAATCATATTAATAGCTCTCAAGATCTGAATGTTTCAAGTGGAAGTGGAGCCCCAGGGGTGCAAGCACCCGATGGCAAAACATGTGGTGGCCCTCATAAGCTTGAATGATTCTTAGCTTCAAATAAGGTTTCATATGTTGGGGGGAGGACTTCAGCGGTCAGAAATTGGCTGGGAAAAACTTTGGAAGAGTTAAGAGCGGATCTAAAAACGGGTGAGTTCGGACCCAGCACTTGGAGTTTAGATGGCAACGTGACAGGATCATCCAAGCCCCCGAATATTTATGAAAGCAACCTGGAGCATGGCTTAGAACATGATCCATAAAGCTAGACAGTCTATAGTCTATTACAGATTCTCCTCGAAGATTGCCATCTTTGATTTGTCCTGTTAGTCATGACATGTCATGACATCATCGTGTATGCCGGTGCCTATCCCAGTTGATTGATTATGTGTGATTCTTTGTAGATGCTGTACATCCCCACAAACTTTTGGCTCACATAGTGAATAACTTGGCTAACCTGAGACACCCCTTTGAACGTGTACTGTACCCTCCGCTAATCAAACATGGCAATGAAAAACAATCGATAGGAAAATTATGGAAAATCCCCGATATTTCAATTTGATGGACAGTCATATTATAATATATATATATATATAACTAGCCATATTAACTACCCACTAAAATAACCGTCAACCCCTGGGAGTGCGTGTTTTTTTTGTTCCGAGAAGCTGATGAACTCGGAAAATCCCTTTGTTTTCCTTGCCAGCCTTGCCTAGCTCTGTCCTGCGATCTCCAAAAAAGGGAGCGCCGGGAGCGGAGCCCCCAAAAAAACCAGGAGCTAAGGCATCAAACTAGGCATCACCTCCACCACCTTCACTAGTCACTGATCAACTACTGTTTCACTGAATCATTGATCATATTGATCATACCAAATTTACGAAGTTTACGTAAAGTTTACATGTATGCAACTGATGGTGGTGTCCTGCAGGTTGACCATTCCAAGAGGGACAAACATATTGAGTGATGGCTGAGAAATCATGGGGCATGTTGAGATACAACCCAATCAGCAAACATTATAAAGTCAGCTCTTGGTCGATGCATGTCGATGCTATTCAAGATCCAACGATTCACCAAAAATCATATCAGTCCCAAATGTAGACCCCTTGTATACTAGCTACCAAACGATATGCAGTACATATAATATTATGTTTCTTTATAACGAATATGACCATTGAATATCTTAACAATTACTTAACCAAAAACAAAGATCTGAAAGATAGGTCCAACTTTCCAAAATGTTGGGGTCCATTCGTTGTGGACGTCTGCGACGTAACGTCCTGAAACAGGTGGAGATGCCAGCGTAGCGTCGAGGAAGCGTTTCTTCCTCCAAGATTTCCTTCCTCGGTTTTCGCTGGTGATCTCTTTGAAATGGGGGGGACTCTCCCAGCTCGTGCTCGTGACGTGGTACATCCAGCCTCTCCCAGCATCTTTTTGAGTCTCAACCTACTCAGAATGAGTTGGAAATATGTGTAATATGCCATGTCTATAGGTACTTGGACAATAATAATCCCACTTTAGAGTCTTTGGAGATCAGCAACCCATCTGTGGATAGGACATCTCGAAAGGAAACCACCAACCATGGCTCTTGGAATCAACTTCCTTACTTGGTGCACCCAGTAGAGGTAGCTTACAATCCAACTTTTGACGTAGTACAACCCATTACAATCATCAACCAACAACTGTTGGTTATAAATCGCATTATATCTCATTCTATCACCATTAAATCCCCATTACCTAGAAAAAGGTAACAATCATCAACCAACTTACCATTCAAAAAAAATCTGCAACCATATGTTTGCTGCATGAACCCTCATAATTGCTAGTTGAAACGCTTATAAAACATATATTCCCATATATTCCCCATATATTCCCCATATATTCCCCATATATTTCCCATATATTTCCCATATATTTCATGGTTGGGTCCCTATCCCACCACCCCACTGCCATAGCTTTCCCAATGTCAACTGAGCTTCGAGTGCAGCGCACACAGCGGCTGCTCGGAGGTAGCAATCAAGTACTGCGCAGGACATCCATTGGGTGAAACCCCAATTCAATGATAAATGTGTTTATTTTTAAATATATATATATAATTAATAATAATAATAAGACTATATATATATATGTATTATGATATATATAATATATAATTATACAACTATATAATTACTATACATGTATATATATATATATGATATACGTTTATAGTAATGGGCCCACCAAAAAAACAAGTTTCAAAGTAATTTCAAATAGTTTAGTAGGATTGTACTTTTCTAAATCTTTTTTTGGGGGGGTCGCTGTGTACAAGCGTATTTTTGTCGGTCAAACCCCCTATTTTGGCCAGGGAAATCTACTAGTTTCCGCGTTTGATGTTCCCTTCAATCCACGGACCAGTGGTTCATGGCTATTGGACATGAACGAACGGAGTTTACTTCAAAACAGTTCAACATGAGATCAAACTCCAACAGTAGAGATTCCACCAACCAGACATTGGAATTCAACCAATGAGAGTTTGTGTATTCAAAACTAAAGGTGGGGATTAAAGCAACTGTGATGATGAGGATCCAGCCAATTTGACTCACACCTTGCTAGCCTTGGATAGACCTTCCAACAGTGTGGCTGAATTATGATACTGTAATTCACCAACCCAAGCAAGTTGGATTATTGATAATAATAAACCCAACAAACTTTCAAAATCGCAATAAGTCCAACCAAATGAACATTCCAATCCAAATTAAGATCATTTTGGAACAGTTCCCTTCATCCTAGCCATTCCTAAGCCCTTCATGACAGCGCGGTCCTTCTCTGCTTCATCTTCTCCTGCTGGAGCTGATACATCCCTAAGATTATAGGAACCCCCAAAAAGATAGAAGGATTGGACAACTGAAAATATGAGGGAACAAAACCATCATCGAACTAACATTTTTGGGAAATAAGTGGAAATCCATCCCTATCTTTTCGGGGCTTGCTATTTATATCTATTTATATATAATCATCCCCGTTTTTCAGGTCAAGAGTTGTTCCACGCACCGAGAAAACCGTGGGATCCTTTGGTCACTTTGTAGAGCTGTTCGTCAAAATCACTGAGCTGCGCCAAGTCACACATCAAATCCCTCCTGCGGAGATGGGGCCCCTGGGGGTGCGATGGGTGAGCTTTTTCTATATGAAATCTGTGTATCATGTATATCTTAGTGTAATTCGTGGTGCCTTGTTGAAGAGAACAGACATGAATTACTCGCATCTGCGTTTTTTTTGGAAGTAATGAAATCATGTTGACATTGGGATGGTGCCTGAAGATGTTGAAGTCTCCAGCACCGAAAAACTCATCCTGATCTATCTACACTAGTCATGTGACTGTTTCACCAATGTATCTCTTTAAGATCAGTGTGCCCTGCACCCAGGTCAACCCATTGCACAAACATTGGCAACCATTGATGATGGAAATTTAAGGGCTTCATGGTAGCTAGTGTCTGCCCAATCTCACAGACACAGCCAACAAAAGTAACATGTTTGCTAGTGTCTGCTATTATAATATAATATAATATATATATATATATATGTATGTACCATAGATCCCATGCACGGCAAAAAAAACAAGAGATTAACTGACTAATCTACCCATCCAAGGTTCATCATTTGATCATCAAGTAATTAAAATACATTTAATGTATATCAACAACTACACACACACATATATATATATAATGAATATATATATATATATAATCATATATATATGTGTGTGTGTGTCAGCTACAGCTACAGTCCAGGCTGCCAGTCACCACAGTTCTGTCCCAAACGGCCCTGTGGCGTCCTCATGAAGTAGGGTGGTTGCATGGCGCGATAGCCTCCTCAGGGTTCCAGGGGCGGAGTTGTGCCATGCTTCTGTTGGCTTCTGAACCTAAAATCCAGATTTCATTGATATCCCAGGATTCACTGCTTTATTGGCATCCGAAGTTCTACTACCATGTTTCGTGGATAGCTCTTGATAATCCTGCTTTGGTACTCAGCATGACCCGCATTGTTGGTCCATTTGGGCTCCATGCTTGGGAGATACCTATGGATATCTGCAAACCTCATTATGTATACAACATTTAAACATGTCCGCCCCAACCCGGACGTTGCTCCACACTTACAAACATCATGATCATCATCATCATAATCATAATTGCTCATAATAATAATAATAATCATCATCATCATCATCACATTAAAATTCGCCACCCCCTCTGAGCCATATGCTGCCTGGGGTACTAACATCAACTTTATCTTCATGAGGGGTCAAAATTCGCCACCCCCTCTGAACCCACCCCCTCTGAACCATATGCTGACTGGGGTAACAACATCAACTTTATCTTCATGAGGGGTCAAAATTCGCCACCCCCTCTGAACAATATGTTGATTGGGGTAATAACATCAGCTTTATCTTCATCAGGGATCGAAATTCGCAACCCCCTATGAACAGTACGTTGATTGGGGTATTAACATCAACTTTAGCTTCATAGCCACCTGAAGTCAGACGCGGCGCAACGTCAGGGTTGCAGCGAACATGTCTTCACATAAGTACGTGGATTCACTCGCTTCATTGAAGGTAACACTTACAGAAACTCTAATCTTACCTTGTTTTACCAACCAAACATTGATGTTTCCTGTATGGTTTCCTTCAAGACAAAACCTGTGATCCTCTTCTCTTGGCCCGAGGAACGTTGTCGAAGGAAGGCCAAGCCAAAATTCAGAAGGGCCTGGTTCAGCATCACACCTGTTTGCAATTCATCAGCTATGCGGCCAGGGGCAGAATTTACAACATGTGGCTGGTTATAGATTTCCCGCACTGTCGGATACATGAGGATACCATCAAGAACTAAGTTGATTTCATACTTACGCAATAAACAATGTGTTTGAAGGGTTACAGTACTCCTAACACCCAAGATACCAGCGGAGAAGACTTGGTGAGAGGAAAAGAAGCAGGCAAAATGACTTATGTCCATCCCTTGTGGCTATCATAACAAAAATCCTGTTTTTAGCAACCACAAGAAATAATTTACAACCATTTCAGTAGGATTCTTACTTTACAGTCTTTTTGGGTTGCTATAATTGGCTTTGACCCAATGCGAACCGAGGATTACTCCAGTCTGCAACAGCGAAGGTTGCTACGCTCCAAACAAGAGCAGTGGGAGACCAAAAGCCCTGGATTTTGAGTTGCTAAACCACAATTCAAAACAGTAAAGAAGAATAACAACACACTCCATCTACAACAGTAAAGCAGGAGTCTTGTGTGCCGCTCAAGTTTTCGTCTAGTTCGGATGTTCACCGACATGTTTGCTGCTTCACTTGAATGACGTCAGCCCCCAGTTTTTCTCTGGTTGGTGGTTTCAACCCCTCTGAAAAGCATTAGTCAGTTGGGATGATTATTCCCAATATATGGAAAAATAAAAACTGTTCCAAACCACCAACCAGTTCTTTTCTTCTCCGAACGCTGCGGGTGGCGATTTTTCGCCGCTGACTTTGCAGCGGAGGTCCTTCGAGTTTGACGCCGATGTCTATGACACTTTCACCACCTCGGTGGGCGTGGCTAGCCACAAAAAATATCATCTAAAGAAACAGAACAAACCAATAATAATCTATTTTCAAAAAAAAAACATAATCGATATAGGGACTTCCCAAATAACAAGAGTAATTATTAAATATTGGAACTGCCAATAAATCTTGGGTATGAAAAAAAATAATAACAATGGGACGATCCCAATGCGCTAAAGCTGAGGTTCAAACTTTGGTGTTTACGGCTTTTGACTGCGATATAGTTGATAATATAGTGCTTTTACACTCCAATACGGGTGTTTCATGTTTTTTTCTTACTGGATAGAAATAATTGTTCACTCAAAAAAAAAACATGTTTGTTTCCATGCATAGGATAGAATAACCCATCTCTGTGTGGTCTGTGTGGGTTTGTCGGAATATAGGGTGCCTCCAAGTGCATTGATTAATCACCATTTCCCTGATCAATATGGCCATTGGAGGGGTATATACCCTACTTTCAGACACACCCAAAAATCATAGTTGGTTATTTATATATATATATATGTACTATATAGTTATATACCCGTGATATTCCCATCAAATCCCATTGCTCTAGGGAGGTTTCCTAAGGAAACCTCCACAAAAATCTTGGTGAAATAAATCACCATTACATCCCCCTTAAGTCACTATATTGGTTTGTGAAATCAGCATTTTGGGGGTTATTGTTTTTTTGGGGGATCCCAAGTCACCATAGGTTGCAAAACTAAAAAGGTCTAATGAGATGATGAGATGATTTGGGGCACCCCCTATTGAAACCCAGATATTTCTTCCAAGCTGCAATCTTTCCACGGAACGCTTTGCTCTTGGACTTCTTGGTGTTGTGCCCCCCCCGATCCTCTAGAGCCAATAAGGCCTTGGACGCATCCTCGAAGCCTTAGGTGAGGCTGGCCACGGGCATTTAGTGGCCACCTGTATATTTAGGTATGTATATGTATACATAATTAATCATATATATATATTTATATTATATATATATTATATATATATATATTATATATATTATATATATATATTATATATATATTATATATATATTATATATATATCATATATATATATATATATAATCACTACCCTTTTAAGGAGGGGGGCGTACCCAAATGGCAAGACACACATTAGACGTTTTTGAAGGAGGTGGTCCTATTAAACGTTGGCAAGCATTTATTTTTTTAACTGCGTCTTATTTGCAAGATGGCATTTTAGTAGGTCCCCTCATTCTTTACGGGATTTCATTTATTTTCTTTAAAAACGCAGGGGGGCATTCAATATTGTCCTTTGCATTTTTTTCAAACATGCAAGAACATGAAAAAAAAGTGTAAAAAAATAGTGTGAAGGTCTGCAAATAGCTGCAGAATTGCAGAAAATCAAAAATGCAAACTGGAAGTGTGTAGGTCCCCAATTGCCTGGTATTTCCAATACATTCTACACTTTTTCTACACTTTTATCATTTCCACATGTAACATAGAGGTATAGAAGGTATATTATTCCTTGCAAATTACTGGAAAATCCTTGAACTTTAAATAAATGTAAAATTAGATGTTGAAGGTCTTCAAATTTGCCTCCTACCTTTGGAAAAAAACAATAGAATATAAATAAAGATCTCAAATGGACCTCAAAAGGACTTCAAAAGAACCTTTATGGCGTCCCCATGGTAAACCCCCTTTATGTACCTACATGATCGAACTTAAACACCCTTCTGCCACGGTTCCTATCTAGCCCCCTTATGACCCTCCAACCATAATATGATAACAATCTACACATGTGTCATGTTGATTCTGAAAGGAACTGTGGAACCTGAGGTGAAGGATGGTTAAATTTTTCAATCTTAGCTTTACCTGCTTTTTTCGAGCACTTTCTGCAAGGAACAATGGACCTTATGTATAGGATGGCGTTGTTTTAAAATCTGATATTTACCTTCTGTTTTAAGCACATTCTGCAAGGAATTATTATATTATAGGCCTCAGGTGTAGTATGGTTAAATGATTCTAATTCTATCTTATCTCCACCATTTTTCTTAGCACTTTCTGCAAGGAATTGAGGACCTCAAGTGTAAGATGGTTACATTTGTTTATCTCATCTCTACCTTCTTTTAAGCACTTTCTGCCAGAAATTAAGGACCTCAGGTGTAGGATGGTTACATTGTTCTATCTTAGTTTTACCTTCTTTTTGGAACACTTTCTGAAAGGAACTATGGCCCTCAGACATAGGTTGATTACACCCCCACAAAGACACCTCACAAACAGTTTACAAACTGTATCGGTATGTACCTAGACACACTCCCTTGGAGACAGAATCCTCTTAGTATGGCTAATCTGAATACTTCCAGACATAATCCCTTTGGATCCTTTTGGTATACATCCATGAAAATCCCAGAAATACCAAGAAAGCCTTGCTGGGAACATGAGCCACCAAGGTCTGGCTGCATCAAAGCTGCCCGGTTTTTCAGTCGCTGAGCGAAGCGACGCATTTGAAAAGGAGCCCAGAAGCTGCTGATTTCACCCGGGGATGGATTGGAAGGTAGCTGGATATATAGTAACCTTCCAAAGAGGTGCAGAAAAAGGATAGAAACATAGTAACACATCCCCAAAAAAGTGGCTAATTAGTAGGTTTCATAGGTTTCTCTTCTTTTTGGTGGGGGATTCATGTGGGCAAACCATGGCAAACCATGGCTTCCATCAACCTATCATTTGGGGGTTGATTCATCATCACCAGGTCATCAGCGCCTACATCTTCCAGAAAGTATCCACGGCTTCCTGCGCGGCAAAAAGAACATATGTTGCGATGTACAAACATTTTGTTGAATTTTGTTCAGTGGTTGATCTATCTATCTATATATATATATCTGGTATTATCTGCTCAAGAGAAACAAAATCGAACATCTTGACACTTACAGAGTTACCTTGGAGTTCTTAAATAAGTGTCTGATGATGTGACAGAAGAGAAAAACAAAACTAAGTCGCCCTATCCTAGAGCAATGGATCCCACATCAGTGGCAGCTCAAAGGGACCATCTGAAGGTTCAAGTTACCTCCACACTTAACAACACCTTTGACCTGGTATGAATCACTGAATCACGTAACTTTCAGAATATAACACATAGAGTAAAATCATTAAAACATATATATATATATGTATGTATAACATAGATTACAGTATATATAGTTACTACAGTGGTTTACAGTGAACTTCTCATCTAGTTCTAAATAACGGTTCATGAAGACGTTCCAGTTCATCATCATCTTCGTCACACAGCCTGCAACTTTGGCACCGCGGTCAGGATCATAACCACCAATGCCTGGGCGTAACTTGTTGATTGGACCTCAAAAAGATGGGAAGTTGACATGGTTTGAATATATATATATATATGAATACATAATATATATATATTAATTATATGTTAATAGGTCAAATTAGTATGTTTTAATATAGCTTAAGATATGTTAATAGGCCAGATTGATATGTTTTAGTATGTTTCAATATATGTTTTCATATGTGTTTTAATATTATATATATATAAATAGGTCAGAAACACCTGCCACTGAGCCAAGTGAAGGTTATCGTTAAGTTGATCTACCTCAACCCACAGGAGTTCTGGAGCCTATGAAAACTGCCGCAGATACGATGAAGAGGTAACTGTCCCTAAGATGGGTTGCAAATCTGGGCCCCGTGCAAGCCACCTGTTCAGTAAGAGCTGTTCTTGGGCTTAGATATCACTAGTGTTGACTGATGATCAACATTTTGTTGCTTTGAGAATGTCACCAATATTCAGTGTCACTGAAGTTCCCTTGTTTTTCTACTCGAAAATCTCAAGAACTGTTGCTTCCAACTCCCATTTGGCCGTTCCAACTCCTATGTCCAAGGAGGTATTGTAACCGGCGTACCCCGAAATCTGCAGTTTGATCATCATTTCGCCATTGGAACTACCATAATTTATCAACTTGATGGGTATCCCAAAGAGAGTTCAAGACTTGGTGGCTGTTTATTCACTGCTAACTTGGTGTCATGTTCAATTGGATCCTGGTGTTGACCCAATGCAATTCCAGTGTAATTGTATAGCTACAATCCATCCAGAAACAAAGGCTAACCAAAAGCCAGTTCAATGGATTGATTGCATGGAAAATCCACAGGAAAGTACAGCTCTTGACCGATTTTCCCCAACCAAAAACTCGCGATTTTCTTCCCAAGGCACGCCATAGCAAGCCCTCATGTGTCGCAGCGTCCACAGCGCAATCCGGGCGATGCCTGGTTACGAGGTCGCCAGACTACAATGGTCATGCATGACTTGGATGATCAGGATACCCCCATGACTTAGGAAACCTCCATTTAACAGTTTGCGAACTGGAAGCCATGGCCCATGTAAATGGATAATCTATGATGATTTACCTAGTAAAGATTGTAATTGTCCATTATTTGGTAAAATAAGGGACCCATTGATGCTTTGAGTTCCGATAAATTCTGACAAATTTAGGCGAAACTGAGTTGACAAAAATAACTCTGTTCCAGATTCGTACGAAGATGTACGGATAGGAATTAGTGGTTTAAGTTGTAATATGGACATTCTCAATCAGTTTATGTATCTTGTTGAGTCTTACTGTAGATCGGTTTTTGTAGAATTACGCGAAAACTATAGGGGTGCTGGGAGACAAGCTGTAAATCTTAGTCAAACCAAAGAAAGGATGGTTGACTAAGTCCCATTTTCATCCATTTTCTACATATCCAACCAGCTGATTTATTGAGATGTACAACCAGGGTTGGTCCAAGTAGCTGAAGGATAGAAGCAACAAAGCAATTGGTTGTGTAAGTCTAACCATTTTATGGGGAGACTTTATGTGAGATAGTACTGCACAATAAAATACAGTAGATCACCAATAATGTGTGATGGCTTTGTCCGAAAAAAGGATACTTGCACCACTAAATTGCACTTCCAACGATTATCTTGATCTTCCATTGGGTTTAGGGGAAACATGGGGACAAGTTCATTTATATCTGGCTATATCGGTCCAAATGGTCGAGCCCCACTGTGACGAATATCCAGCTGGCAACTGTTGTTGTTTCTGTCACCTGATCACAGCAGTACCAAATATTTGAACACAACCATTTCAACAACGCAAAAACAATTGATCTATGCCAAACTAGTGTTGAGGACACACCCCTTGTGTCACAGTTGCTGGTTGCAGTCCATCTAGGCTGAAAACAGCATCGTCATTTTCCCATTGAACTAAGCATAAATTGGGGTACTGTATACAAACCATTGTCAAACACACCCAGAATTAATCATATTGGACCCATTGTTGGCAAAACATGTCCATCAGATCCCATTCATATCCCCATTAAGCCTCTGCAGTCATTGGTTAAATCCCCTTGCTTGATGTTTGAATCAGCAAGCCATCATTTTTGAATATTTTTGGCATTTGATTAAGGGCTTAAATCCACAATTTGCAGTCCCCCAAAACGCCTAAATTCACTGATGGGGCAGGGAAGTGACATATCTTGCCCTCTCGGCCAAACAGCCACGACCTGCCACCGGCAGGCGGCTGTGCAGCGAAACTCGTCGAATCAGGGTCAAGGGATTGGTTTCGGCTTAGGGGCCCACAAGGCGCATTTTATAGTACAATTTT
The DNA here is from genome assembly GCA_947184155.2 of Cladocopium goreaui. NCBI lineage: Eukaryota > Dinophyceae > Suessiales > Symbiodiniaceae > Cladocopium > Cladocopium goreaui. The sequence continues at coordinate 36,704 of CAMXCT020003124.1, read as the reverse complement.
AGATAAGTTTACTGGTTGGTGGTTTCAACCCCTCTGAAAAATATTAGTCAATGGGAAGGATTATCCCACGTATTATGGAAAATAAAAAAATGTTTGAAACCACCAACCAGTTTAGTATAGCAACAATAAATTGATGGTTTGTACCACCCATTTATGGTAAGATTGGGGATGGTGGATCCTCTTGCTTCACTCACATTAGTCCTTCAGGGACCACATATTTGGCCAATTGATTTCCAAGAATATGGATGTAAGCAGCGTGAAACCTGTCAATGCATTGGTTTGAGGGATCTAACATTTACCGGATATTCCATGTCCTTTTTGCTTACCGTCAAGAATGTAACAGGGTTCACGGGTCACATTTTCCCTTACGAAAAGTCTGGGAAGGGGTAAATACCTTGGGTCTCGTGTTCTGACCTGGAATTTATGCGACAAACATTTCTGGACTTGAACAGTGTTACTTTTGTTATATTTACCATCTATGCATGGCATGGGAAAACATAGAGATTTGAGCCACACCACAAACCATCACGGACCAAGTGATCAAACAGAAGATTTGAACAAGAAACACAAGGCAGGCGACTAAGACACATGGAATACCAACCATGGCCAACCCATTCAAGCTCCCCAAAAAGCACCAGGTATTCAGCGGAATGTACATGGGGCGTTTGTTTAGTGGGGCGTCTGTTGCGTAGGGTCTGCTCATCTTTTTTTGATACCCCCCAATCAACAATTGATTGGCTACGGGTCAAAACCCTGGTAGCATGGTGAGCTCCAAAATAGCTGGTATATAAATGGGTCTTAATCCACCCCAAAAATGAAGATAAGTATCGATAAATATCGATAAGTTATAGGTATTGATCTATCCTCATTTGAAAGAATAGTGAGATATTTGTGTCTCGCATTTTTAAACATGCCAACCTCGTTTACGCTGCAAGTCAAACAGCTGAGACTGATTAGACCTTGCTCGGTCAACCCTGCGGCTTGGGGGTTCCCCTTAAAGGGTCTAAGCGGCAGCTGGTAAAGGCTGAATTCCAACCTCGTTGTCCTCTTCCACATTGGAAAAAGGCACAGAAGGGTCCACAACATTGCCTCAAGCAGCTGGCAAGTATTTCATGGATCTTCAGCATGAGTTCTGGGATGTTTGGGTGACTCCCAAATGGATTCAGCAGATGGTGATTTCAACTTCTCAACCGTCCCAAGCGTGCTACAAAAGCGAACAATGAGGCAGCCTCTCCCATCCGTGATACAATCTTTGAGCTTCCGCCCTTCACCAGGAGAATAGACATTAGAAAAAAAGATCCTGATCAAACCCATCTTGGGCAAATTACATCAAATTACATCAATTTTCTCACATATTCTCAAATCAGAAATAAAGCATGACATTGAGATGATTTCTGGAATCCCAACGCATCATTAGTGACACCATTATCCTAGTCTTATGATTATGTTTCATTGTGGCTAGCTACAGGATGCTACAGGATTCTGATTCTCATCATGCTGAGCGATGCCTGGTTGATAGAGCTTCCCATTCTCGAATGTTGTAATTCCAACCATGCTGGATTGTAATCCCTTCCCCCCAATGACTTGACAGAAGCTTGGAGAAACCATCCAACACTGGATTATTAAATTGGCCTTACCGCGACCACATGAACATTTGATTTTTAATTCGCAGAAATCAGCTGGCATGACCGGAATTGAATCATTAATCATGTTTGGGATCCCATATTAGACGAGTTGCTGCTGCCAAATCTTTGCCAAACATTCCTATGGCTGTTGACTGGCTCTGTGGGCAGAGTTCAATCAAGGTCCAAACCGAGTCACCCAGCAGTTTCAGCTTTTCATCCCGCTTCACTTCGCATGATGCGGTGTCCAACCTAGATGTTGCCCGGGATTCATCGGATTCTGGGGTTTGCTGCTGTCGAAAGGTTAGAACTTAAACACATTGAAGAGTGAATTCTTCTTGCACTAGTGAACCTCATCTTTCAAACATACCATGAATTTTAAACACCACCTGTGACCCCAAACAGGTGAAAGCGCGATTCCTTCAGATTGGCAAGTTTATACAGACACATTGAGGTACCTGCGCAGAAATTTTCCCGCTGGAACAAACGGGAACAAACCTATTTTTTCTTTTCATTGGATGCTCAAAGTTGTGGAAGTCCGTACACATGCCCACCCTGACATGCCAAGCATTTGTCAGCATTATTCTGACCCATGCGTATTATACATCTTTCATACGTGTTTCCCCAACCTTACCTTTAAGCCTTACTTTTCAAGCATCGTCAATGATGATGCGTTTCTTTACGTTACAAAGTCAAACGCTTCAAACACATCAAATTATATAACATATATATATGTATGTATATATATATATTTCTTTGAAACCGATGCAGACCTAACATGACATGTGGATGTAAACAGCCACCAGTATTTCCTGCAAATATCAAAGAACCAATTTTGATCTTCCAAAATTGTGTACGTCCGAATCCAGCGGTTTGTCATAATGTTCCATATTAACATTGCCATTTTGGGGGCATACTGCATTTTCAGACACATCCAAATATCATCCACAGCGTCAACTTCCAACTTTCAAACAACCTCTACCCTCTGGTAAACTAACATAGCTATGGACAATCACCATCTTTAGTAGGTAAATCAACTATAAATGGGCCATGTTCAATAGCTATGTTAGTCATTACCAAAGGGTAACCCCTTTGCGCTCAGCCACTCCAAATCTTTCAGCTGCTGTCTCAGCCTTGCCGCTTCTGCCAGTTCTTCGTCACCTCAGTCGGGCCTGTTCATCCACACCGGACCAAAAATCAATGGATTGGTTGGAACATTTACAGGACAACCCAATATTTAATGGGAAAATCTATGGTTTCCGGTAGATGATGTTCCCCGTAAACCAATCCATTGAAACAGGAAATGGGTTGGTGACTGGATCGCAGCGAGGAAGTCACCCCTCAGCGCTTTCGAGTTCGCTCTGGGCTCCGAGGAACCTGTTGTACGCATGCTGCATGATCTCAGTTTACTCGTATTACCCTCTGGTGATGACTAACATAGCTATTGAAAATGGCCATTTATAGTGAGTTTTCCCATTAAAAAATGTGATTGTCCATAGTTATGTTAGTTTACCAGAGGGTAATTCATGCTAATGATCCAAACAAATAGATCCATATTATGTTCCACCCAAACAACTGATGGAAAGATGCCCCATCTATATAATTTGAAGATGCCCCAAACGAAACGCTGATTGCTATTGGTTGTGTGTATTTCAGATAAGGAACATGCCATTGGATCGTCTCACTCATCACACCGAAGATCCACCGAGGGGCACGGCAGCTTCTGCTTCTTCCTCTCCGCAATGATGCCCTGGCGCCCAGTGCCATTGCTGCCCCGGGAGAACTTGGGGCTGGTTAAAACCAAAGCCGAAAAGTAGTGGAATGATGTGGAATTCAGAACTTGCAGGGGGAAGACCAAGGCTTGACACTGTTGACGCCATCCAGATCATGGCTCTTGCTGGAGGCATTTGCAAATTAGCAATTCGGGAGGTTTCCAAGACCAAAATCAAAGCATTGGGATTCAAGCTCTCGGATAGCATGCTTCAAGAAACTATTATTGCTTTTTTTTCCAGAGCTGTGACTTGTCTGCCTCCCCCTTTTGTCGCTAACACTATGCGAGAGAGTACTTTAGATGTCCATTCAGTCATGTTGCAAACTCAATTCCATCTACCATCCGTAGTCAAACCCTATTTCCAAGAAATGGGCAATAAAAAATATCCTATTAAAAATTATGCCTTGGCCATTTGTTTGATGATCAAAAAACTGAAAGCCCCATGTTTGACAATCATTAAACCTCCACCACCATGGCAATGGACGATTCGCACGAACCTTCTGCAGGTTGTTGAGCTGCGTTTGCAAGTCTTGCGTTCCTTAAGTTGAACCATGTGAAAAAGGTGGGTGATGGGACTGGGAATTGATATACCCAATAGTCCAGGAGATTTATAGGATATGAACGATATATTAATGGAGAAATTAGTGGCATATTACATGACATGGAATTTGTATAATGGGATTGATTATATATATATATATATAAATATATATATATGTATAGGCTAAGCAACAATAATATAATATTTTGATGTGTCTGAACATGTGGAATTTACAGTAGCTGCCGGTTTATGTCCATATTCCAATTGGGAAAATGGTTATTAAACAGTGGGTTTAGGTGCAATTTGGGGCTTTAGATCACAAATTATTGCAAACAACCCACGATTATGCAAACTAACTATAGAATAAGATCCCTCCAAAAAAAGAACAACTCAAGTCTAAAATGACAAGTCCATATGTGGATTTCAACGAGTCTGACATAAGATCGTCATCAGTTTTTCAGTGGACGCTTCCCAGACTTCGTCTGACGGACAAGGACTACAGGACAATGATCTATCCCAAAAATATTCTGACATATAAGCTGTCTTCCGATCAATGCAACCTGGAAAGTGTTTGGTTCGTGGTTCGTTGATCCAGTGGTAAAATTCACCGATGGCATCCCTAAAACATCCTATAGAACACCTAGCCATATCTGTATGGCTGCCTTCCATCAAACGCCATTTTTATTTCAAGAAAGACTGGGACAAAAAACGCCAAAGATGAACAGATCCACAACCTACAACCTTGATACACATCCATAATTCCAAGATGTTCCAAGACTGTAAACAAACTTCCCAACCAAGGTTTCAGCAGCCTGCTATTCCCCAACATCTGAACGACCCACTCTGAAGCGTGAGCCACTGGTGATACTTTCTCTGACGGACCTGGGCCACTGCTGAATCAGCTTGAGTCTGAAACGGTCGGCTGGTAAGATCTGGTAAGCAAAATGAGAACCCGTATGCAATTGTGATTTATTGCGGAATAATTCATATTGGGACATTGTTATGGGATATTATGGGATATTCTTACAGAAATATCATATAATATCATGGCTTAGTCCGGGATGTCATTGATTTATCAGATTGCAAGTCATTCGCATCGGATGTCATGAATGTATTACAGTATCATCACCAACAAACCTTTGGATTAGACGAGCAAACTTTGCAGAATTTGAACGACTCCAACTTGTGGACGCTGAGACTTGATTTTGGGGGACCACAAATCAGACCCATGGCGTTGAATGACAAGAATACCTGAGAAAATGAGATACCCTCTGGTAAACTAACATAGCTATGGAAAATCACCATTTTCAATGGGAAAATCCACTATTTCTATGGTCATTTTCAATAGCTATGTTAGTCATTACCAGAGGGTACAAGGTGCCAGAATCGGGCATCGGGATGCATCCGGTGATGTTTGGATGCTTCGAAATTTGACCCCTAAACCCCCTGAAACCAAAACCACCACAAAACACGTGGTAAACACATAGAAAATGAACATTGCCTGTAAAGCTTGCCAGAAGTAATTTTCAAGCAACTAGCTACAACTCGGAATTGATCAACATACAAATTGTTGATCAAATTAGGATCAAATTACGAGTCTTTTGCGGTGAACCTAATGCCATTGGCACCATCTCCAGTATCTCCACGACTGAAGGGCTTGTCCAAATTCAGCACTTCTTCCACCAGCCTTAGCCACGGGTGCTTGGGAATCTAGAGTTAGCTATCAACAGTCTATCAATAGTCTCAGGGTTATGAATCACAAGTTTCATATCAATAGTCTATCAATAGTCTTAGCTATCATAGTTATGAATCAATAGTTATCAATAGTCTATCAATAGTCTATCAATAGTAACATATCTACTTCTACTTGGTGTTTCGGCATAAGTGGAATACTTCCTGGTGCTCAGAGTTGAGAATTGCGGCATGGGATGATTCTTCAGAGTCAGAGTTATGGCCCCCCCATTAGGTTTGCATGATGCTGCTTCGACATTTCTTGATGGTTACATGCTAGCTATCAATAATCCCATGATATGATTGTTTTATCTTTTTGGAGTCATGCTGGTCGATCATTCTCCGCAAGCGGCGAGGAAGTGGGAACAATTTTGGGATGTGCATCGAAGTGCGAATGGTCATCATCGTAGAAAAACTCACTTACCATGACAAACCTCAGTTTCCCTTCAAAACAAAGCCAAATTCGAGTGACATTGAACTTACAGTAAATGTATGTAAATGTCAAATTTATTTAAATATGGGTTAGAATTATCATTTAAGCATACAAAGTAACATACAGTACATATTCCAAAACCATCCAAAACCAACATATAATATATCTCCCCCCAAGCTCGCCTTGAACATCACCCAATGAAAAAAGCATGTGTCCAAGTGCGTCTTCCAATTTTACCCATATCATCCATGGTCTTAGTGGTTTTATCTACCAGCACAAATGTACGCATAACTATATATATATATATCTAATATAGAAAACAATATACATATGACAGGTCTAGTCATTTGTTCATTGATGCACATCGATCCATTCGTTCCAGGGTGTTTTTGGATGTGTATAGATTAAATGCGTATCAATCAATATCCATGTTTTCATGAATTGCCAACATATATGCCATGGTCAAAAGACGTTATAGCGGGTATTCTCACCCATTCCACAATGAGAATTCTTAAATTGAATTGATTTTTTTTGGTGGTCTTTGGAGGGTCTAGGTATATAATATAATATATATATATATATCATATAAAACCTGCATTTATAGGAAGGTTACCGGAGGGTATATCATATCATATCTGGGCAAAATACCATAATTGAAACCTGACATTCTGGGCTATTTGGATAATTCCCCTAACTATGATTTCAGAGAGGTCACAGTGAGGTCACTATAATTTACCCAGATCATAATATGGCTATGAATCAATACCTATTAATACCATTTTTAGAGGGATGAACATCCGTTTACCAGCTATTTTTATGTTCACCAGGGGTACAAGGTTTTGACCCACTGCCATATATACAATCCAATGATGATTACTGACCCCAGTCATTCCATGTCGAAGTGCGACTCCGCATTCAGCTTGAAGCGTTTCCGCTGCGCCTCCAGCACTAGCGCTGGATCGCCAGCCCTGCGCGAAGTTTGGGAAGTGAATTTATATATTGGGATCTTTGATAGTTGGCTAAGTTAGTTTATAACTCCAGTAACTAGGGTTTATGATAGATATATTCAATGGATTAGTTTAAGGGAAAATTTACAGGAAAGCACCATATTTAATGGGAAAATCTATGATTTCCTGTAGATTTTCCCTTAAACCAATCCATTGACATATCCATAATGATCAATGGCTAGTATGGTTGGGACATCCCTCCAGTATTCTGCGCAATTCATTCATCGGCTGATCAGCAAAATCAACATCTTCAATAAACATCTCTACCTTGGATCAATCAGCCATACATATTAATAAATAATATATAATGTCCTTTTGGTAAAAATAGAGGGGCCGGTTTGGTATACCATCTCTCATCATTTACCTGTTAAAGGGGTTTCTTCAAACCCCTCTATTAATCAACCAACCAATGGGAAAAATGATCATCTTCTCAGGCCCAAATGAACTGGCAGCTGACTCCAGAGCTTAACCAGCAACTGGGGGAGTACCACCGTGTATGTATATGTATGTAATTGTAGGTACCTATTGTATCCTATTGTTATGTATACATCATCATGTAGGATTGAAACACATAAAGTATGTATATATATCTGAATACAAAGGGTTACAGCATCTAAAAACTTGCTGTAAAACATAAATGTATCTCAAGTTGGTACTTTTGGTGGTTGATCGTTTGTTGTCGCAAAACCGGCCATGGTGTGGTAGTTTGTCGATCGGCTTGTCCGCAACCTTTAGTGGGATATTGTATGTAGTCTGTCTGGATACGTGGTGTCTTTCCATCCGGAAACCAAGACAAGCACATATTGATATGGGGGATTAGCCGCCAACAAACAATTGAACAACATCAACACAATGTGGTCCAAGGTAACTTATTTCTCCATTCACGGCCCAGAAACAGCCCATCAACCTACCCTACCAGTCACCAAGATTTGCATTGTTTTCTGCGAGACATTGCGAGACAAAAGGGGTGATTATCAACAGACTTCGATAGACATGCGTCAGCATATTTGCACTGTGTGAGAATAACACAAATTTGATGCACTGGTGATGTATAGGCATGAGTCACAATTCAAGGTCCAAGGGACGACACAAAGGCTGACCACTTCAGAAAATAAATCACACAAATCTTGAGCTTGCGCCAATTATGACCTGTATGTATCCCTTTGCCACATGGGTTCATGTTTCACCACGGTTGGCATCTTTGGTCAGACATGGTACATGTGCTGTATAGAATTGCTTGAAGGGACAAGGTTAAACTCGCAATGGATGATAGGACAATATGGTCTCCAGAGTTTCAACAAAAAATTACTGCAAACCAACCGAGGGACCCTAGTCAGTTGGGGGCCAATCTTCCAGAAAGCTTGGTTGGTGAACATCCCGACATGATCAAATGACATCAAATAAACCATGTGTTGGAGGTGTTTAGTATACCATATGAACAAATAGAATCATGATCTTCTTTTGGTCTGTCCTCGACAACTCACCAAGGTGTCATGTCAGGTACCCAAATTGGAGGTTTTAAATATGTCAAGGCTGTATGAGTATAAGGCTTATGGAAGAAAACCAAAGAACACATATGCAGCATGTGTATTATGGCATTAATATGTCCTCTGGGGCTAAAACTAACCTTCAGGACAACAGCTTGAGTGGGGGATGTCAAAAAAAGGTCCACTAAATTTGCTGCTGGATCAACTTGATCATATGCTTTTTGAGGGCCAAGCCATGTTTAGGAGGTTTAGCCCTCCAAATTGATTTGAATTGCAACCTTTGGAGGTCCACTTTCAGAGCAACCCAGTTCTCCGCATCCACCGATCGGAACGAAGGGAATTGATGTCAATGGGCATCAGCAAGCGACATGGCTGGGTTGTGGTCGCGGCGCGATCCTGTTGGGTTCAACAGGAAAGTCGTTCCTGAAAACTGGTGATTGCAACCCCCGAAAAAAATATTAGTTGGGAACATCATCCCAAATATGTGTATATATATATACAATTATATATCAATATATCCCAAATAGTGTTGAAAATCAACATGTCTAAAACCACTGACCAGTTCATTTCCAACATCAATCCTTGAAATTTCGGGCCCCCAGGTTCCAAGTGACTACAAATGTATACTACACAAAGGCTTGATATTCCCAATGCTGACCCCAATTATGGGAACCTGGGTTTAAGCTGAAAGCCCCGTCACACACACACAAATGTTTTGCAATTTTTGAGCGCAAAACCTCTGTTCCTTTCTGGGGGTACCCATCAGGTATACTGAGATGACACATGCCCGCTTTTGTCTCATCTGTTTCAATTCGCTAAGCCATCAAGCCATTAGATATGTATATATATATATAGATATGCATATAGCAATCCCCAAATAGATACAAAAGTGTTTCCAGGCTGGTATAGATGATATTTTCCACATGTTCCAGGTATCCAGTTTTATATGTGTTTTCTGTTTATACATAAATAGATAGATAGATAGATAGATCGATAGATAGATAGATAGAGAGATAGATAGATATGATATACACACTAATTGTGGACTGCGCATGATTTCCATAACCCTCGCTGGGTACTTGCAAAAGCTGCAGCCAAAGCATCGGACCCGAAAAAAGTGCCTCTATATGAAACATGTGTGCAACTGAAGAACCATTGAAAAAGACCCTTTTGTCATTTGGTTCTCTGGATTAAACATGATTGTATACTATAGTTACGCTTACTATAGTAACTAATGGCTTGGATCAAGGGCTATGCCACTATGCTCTTTTGAAATTGGACCCACCTGCAACAAGCCTTTTACCACAGTGACCTGGCTCACTGAGATCCACAAAATAGCCAAGAAAACCATGGCCATGTTTTATTTACGTAAACCCTCCCTGCAATCGAAACCGGAACATCCAGAACTCTGTTTGGCTAAACACTCACACAAAAAACACGAACTTATTCCATGGCTAGCCTGACCCAATAAAAAATGAATATCTTTCCAATCAGATGATGAAAAAATCCTCCAACAAACATGGCAAACATTGCTTCAGCATGATTCCACCTTGGTTCCGCAGCTTCGACCTACCGGAAAAACAACAACAGCCATCCCCACCAGGGGCCAGCAGTAGTGAGCTGGTCTATTTTTCCCCAACTGGCATGATATAGCCCCCATATGCCACCATTCCAAATCCCATTTTTGACCAAAAAAAACAACAACACGTTTTGTCTCATTTTGATAGACATTTATAATATGTTATAATTATAGACGCAACACAACATGGCTTTGCTTTGGTCTAGAAAGGTGTAGTTTTACCATGTTTTACCCCATAAAAAAACCAAGCATCATGTGGGATTCACCCAATTTCATAAACCATCCATCCCCGAAAGGTCAGTTTCTGGCCTTGGGATCCTTGGGTTTCCCACCGCCCACATCCCGAAAAAATCCATGAACAATAAGCACATATTCTGAATCATTTATTCACCATTCTTCACCATTCATCTGGGTAAATTATAACTATTCAACCTGAATTATTGGGCCCACCATGGGGATACCTCTTACTAACCATGATTCCAGTGAGATCACGTGATTTTAGGTCACTATAATTTAGCCAGATTAATCATCAGAAAGTCAAGGACAAAGCCACCAGTCACCATCCCGCCGGCTCTTTTGCCGCGTCCGGTCAACCGGTCGACGAACCGAAGGCGTCTCGTGCGAACTCGATCAACCGTGGCGGTGAAACGGTGCCGTGGAGCGGATCGATAGCTCAAAAGTGCACTGATTAGGGGGTTTAATACGGTTTAAACCTCCAAAAATATGTATTTTAACAAGTAAACTAAGATAAACCAAGTAAACTTCAAAAACTTCAGACATATGGGCAATGGCAAGTTGAACAATAAAGGATTGAGGTATTTTATCAGGTGCCGATTTCTTGGGACTCTCGAAGTAATCGAACCTGGCAACGGGAGAAGTCACATAACATGCTGGGATGAGATATGCCATATGGATATATTGGGGTAGCTGCTTCGATGAACCAACTCATGTGGGGAAATGGATGAAAAAACTAAAGCAATTGTAAATTTGCTATACCCTCTGATAATCAACCATGGGCTAGCTGGAAAATCCAACGTTTGAAAAGTTTGTAGAGGATTTTGTCAGCAAGAAACCTCCATTGCTGGACTCCAGATTTTCCAGCTCGCCGCATTTGATGACACCTGAGGCTATGCATATCTCGGAATCCAGTTGGAAGATCTCAGCTACCAAATCGTTGGAACAGATTTTTAAATGAAATTTATCCATATGGAATCCATATGGAGGTTTCCGTGCATACTGCACTAGTAATCTTTTCCAGCACATTCGAATCCAGAAGAGTTCGGGATCTGATAATCTATTATCATCTAGTTAAAAAGGTGTCCTAAAGCGGGGTACGAGTACCGGCGCCAATAGCGACCCTAAGGAATTTGAATATTGTTCAAAATGGCAAGAGCTCAAAACCTGCATTTCAGAACATTTTTGTGTGGAAGTCAAGATTTCAAGGCTTCAAATTCGTTGGTATTTGCAGGAAGGCCATTCTTGATTTTGGGCCATTGGAAATTGGAATTGTGGTTTTCAAGACTTCTTTTAAGCCAGGCACCCAACCTTCTCACAGCAATATATTGTTTCCTGATTTTCCTGGGTCATCGTCTGAGTCTATGTTCCATGATGTTTACTTGATTTTGCGTAGCATGACGTATGTCACGTGAAGCTAAATTCGAGTACATTAAGCTACCGTTGTGTGCAAGTTCTATTGAACATTATTGCACTCCCCCAGCCCACCCGAAAACCCCACCATGAAAAGCAAGTACCGTAACATCATGTATGATCATGTATGTTAGTGCAGGTCAACGTCAAGTAGCGTGGCATCCACTGAGAGTACAAGACATGTTTGCAGGTGCAAAATATGTTCAAGTACAGTGGCGTTTAATGATGTATATTAGTTCAACTTAAACTGAACATAGCATAGCATCATCTATGTTAGAAGGAGTCAACATCAAATACCGTAGCATGAGTTATATTAGATAAAGTTACCTTTCAGTCACTGTCACTGTCAGTAGCGCGGCATGGCATCATCAGCACCTTACAAGCAACGTCAGGTACCGGTAACATCGAATTTTCTGCGTGTGCAAGTGCTATTGAACATTATTGCACCCCACCCCACCACCCCCCCCACCAGCCAGAAACCCCCATAAGAAAGCTGCGTTTTCCTATGGGGTCGCTAACAGCGCCAATAGCTAAAATGGGGGTACACCCAAATCATCCAGTTTGGATCATTTTGGTATATTTAAATAAGATTGTCCATTACAAACCACCCAGCCATTTGTGTATCCCCATTGCTTCAATAGGCTTTGAAGTCGATTCGCCCCAGCGACGTAGCATCTGTACTGGCTTGTAGACATTTCTTGAGGCAGAGACTCGTCTGTCGTTCCTAATCAGTTACCGGAAGTATCGAAAGGTTACATCCAAAATGTATAGCAGTATAACAGTCATAGAAAGTCATAGAAAGTCATAGACAGTCATAGAAAGTATCGAAAAGTAATGTCCAACTATCAACTATGTGTATGTATATATATTATTATATTATATTATATTATATTATATTATATGAATAGTGGCAAATTACCATTCTATCTGTTTGGTGGTCCAAAGGACTAAGTCCTTGATTGTCCGGGGCAAAGTCCATCGACAAACCCGAGGGGATTGTCTGAGCCACGAACCAGGGATCCCTAGGAGCAGTGCTATACTATTTGGGTATATCTGATAGGGCACACACACACAGAAATCCCGTGGTTTGAAACATCAAGTTAAAACAAAACACGTGACAGGTTGAAGTGTACCCATTTTATCCCATGTTCAGATATAATTGTTAATTACTGGCGTGTTGCGATTTAAAGTAGTAAAAGGATTTGGCCTCTCTCAGTTCTAAACGGGGTTCTATATCCATGTACCCCTAAGTATGATAATGTAGCAATTAGAGCAACGCCCGTAAAAAATAGAATCACAATTTACCACAACTTTATTAGTAAATCATATAGATTTAATATTTTTGGGTAGAAACCCATTTATGTTCATTTTTTTTTGGGGTAGCTATGAATGGGTCAGTTTGTAGACACAATTACAACTGGAAGGGGCCCATGGGCCAATGGGGCGTGTCCACCGGTTGTCTTCAAGTTTGACTCCTCCCCACATCATTTCTGGATACTGTATATACTTCGTACCAATTCCTACTGCAACACTTCATCTAATGAACCGCAGAGTTCTTCGTCAACATGTAAATTCTAAATGATTTCAACCACTAAAACCAGCCATCTAATAGTTGATAACCATTAACAGTTGATTATCACTAATAACCAGCCATCTAATAATGTTGTCAACCACTAAAAGTTGATTATGTGAGGTGACTAATTTGTCAACTCCAGAACAACCCCCAAATTTGGGGCGTGATATTCTGCTGGAGCCAACTAAACTTAAACTAAGTTCAGCAAATCATCAGTCCGACGTTTTTTGGGGGTTAATATGGCTTAATCCTCCAAGTAATCACAGGAATCCAGGGTTGACGAATCACATCCTAGCTTTTATCTAGCTTTTATCTAGCCCAAATGACACGGATAGCTAAGCTCAGATCAATGCCCGATGTCTACAAGTTTCCCAGTCCCGCTAACATGTCGACCAGGCATCACTGGTCGCCATGTGACTGGCTTTTGTGGCCGCCTCCCTCGAACATCCAAGTCTCGCCTTTCTGGTGGTTTAAAAACCCATCTGCCAAAACATGAAGCATTGCACAGTTATGGCCCTTAACAGCTTTAAATTGGTTTATAATGATATATACCCTCTGGTAAACATACAAAAAACTATTGAACATGGTCATAGAAATAGTGGATTTTCCCATTAGAAATGGTGGATCTTTCCATAGTTATGTTAGTTTACCAGAGGGTAACATATATAACCTTAGTTAATTGTTTATTGGCCATAACTGTGGGGACCATCGTCCCATTTGGAGCTTGCTGGTTGAAACCCATCTGAAAAGTCCGGTTGAAGCACAAGAATTGATAGGGTCCCGGGTCAAAACCGATGAATTTACCCTCTGGTAAATAAACTTGTTGACCCTGATTTTATCACCCATTTTTAATGGTTTCACTAGTCTTCCAACCCCAACAACTGCCAGGGTCGAACTGTTAATTTACCAAGCGGGTACGTGCTGAATTTTAGGGGGAATCTACATCCATTCTGCAGGTCACTCCTGGAATGATTTGCCTTAGCGGATCGTTCAGAATCCTTTGGAAGATGTCAATAATTGTCAATAAAACAACTAATGTGTTATCCTATAATATTAAACTAACATTGATTTAGAAAACCATCATTTTTTTTTATGGGTAATTCAACTATATATATAATATAAATGGTCATTTTTAATAGCTACTGTATGTTAGTTTACTGGTATAAGAAACTACAAGGGATGGTTTTACCACGTTACCCGAGTGCCCCTAGTGCAGTAGTTATACCTTCTTCGAAGTGGAAAAAACACTTCGTTCAGTGAGGTTTGAGTCCTTGGGGGAACGGTCCCTGAACTGAAACCCTGCAATGTTCACCTAAATATCCAGAACTTGTCACTTGGAACGGGCAGGAAGAGAAAATGAACTCATTTAGTACAATTGCAAATACACATGATGCCTGCGTGTATATATATATATATTATATATAATTATATATAGTGTATATATATATATAGTAATTTAATTATATACAATATATACAGTATTATACAGTATGTGTATCTGTACTGTATATGGATACGGTATGTGTACACACCCATGCCCATCTAAATAAATAAATACATATATGTGTATATGTATATATATATATATTCAAACATATACAAACGCATATTAATATGCATGACTATATATATATATATATCATTATATATCTATAATATTATAAACATATAAATGCATTGACCTGAATTTCTTGCACATGAAATAAAGGGCGTTGTCATGGCTTTGCAATCCAAATCTTACGGATGCTTTCTCTCAGACCATGAAAAACATCTGGCAGCTGCAAACAGTTTCAAGCTTGATAGAATGACATCATTTGTGCCAAAGAAACACGTTTTTTTTTTTAATCTGTCTAGGCCCTCTAACTTGCGCAAACAAGTTTTGTTCTTCTGGAGGCAGCCACAAAGGCCAACAGAAATTGTCCCCATCCCCCACGTGGGGGTGCGAATTGATGGATTCAAAGCGGCTGAAACGATGCCTCTGGGACCTTTCTTTTCTGCCCAAGGGGCGAGCTAATGATGCACATTGGACGAGATAGACCGGCAAGGACCCAGAGAAAAATTGGAGTTGAACAAAAATCCATGTATATCCAAAAATGGGAAACATCCATGTATATCCAAAAATCCATGTATATCCATGTATATCTTTTTCATTGCACAAATGGGCCTTTGGGGTAAAGTACCCTCTCTGTTTCTGCACAGAGGCAACCGCTTTGATCCAGCATGGAGTCTCCGCGTTCTGGGCGGCTGGTTCCTTCGGAGCCGGCAGCGTTTATCCGTGACCTCGTGGCCTGGCAGATGGGCTGGACCACTGGAGCGGTAACTGAAATAAACATCATATGGATATAAATATGATAACTTTATAGCTACTGTATATCCATATGATATGATTTATATGTTCATATTTATAAATGGCCATATTAGGGGGGTTCCATAAATATAGCTACTGTACCCCAAATGGATGATTTATAATATTTTATAATGGACAATCCATCTGTAAATGGATGAGAACTGGGGGTACCCCCATTTTAGGAAACCCCCATCTTTCACCAACAAATACCTTACTGCGATCCAGTGATTCCCAAAGGGAATAGTCAACCATCGAAACCAATGCGGACATGGCACCGAGACAAATGCTGCATTTTTTCCGCCACAAGGCTGGAAATATACTAATCAACCCAAACGGGATCATAGGAATGATAGGGGTATTTATGTAACAAGGGCTCCAACAAACTTGCTTCCGCGTTCTCTGTCTCGACTGTGACAATCTCTGGTAGGCCAGCCCGGCCACCTTGGTTCCCAACACGCCAAGGCCAGAAATTTTAGCCAGTAGTCCCCGTAACCCGGTACTTGCTCATGCCCAGAATGGCAACCACATCTGCAACACCTTGTGCTTGTGGGTTCAGCTGGCCATCCCCTCCTCGCCACACATGGCTAGAGATTCCAGAACCAGATGCATCAGGCAAGTCCTCCGGCAGCTCGGCTACTGCCATGACCCATCACCCAGGCAGTGAACACAAAGTGGTATGCTTGATGTGCTAGGATGTGAATGACCCGGCGGGCCTGACTAGAGGTATCTGCCCGCCAGTTCAGATTTCTGTAGAAAATGATTGCTTATGAGTTACAGTACATATACCATCATATACCCCTATATGATTGAGAGTACATATATATATATATATATATTAATAATAGTATATATATATAATTATATATATATACCCCTTTGGTTATTGGCTATAAAGATGTATAAAACCAGATGAATTTTCATTGATTCCCCTAGCTCGAGCAGGAGTCCGACGCCAAGTCGCTAGGGATCCATCGCAAGTCTCCCAGCATTTGTGGTTATACCACCCCCCAAAAAAAATATGTTTTGGGGGATGGTGTATTGTTGGGTTTAACACCGAAAATTGCAGTCTATTCTTAATCCAGTCATTCTTAAAATTCAGAAAACATGTCAAGGGAAGAGTCAATGAGTGGAGCCTGTGGAGCCCCAATTTATAGCATGGAAGACACCAATCAGTTGCCATATCAGTTGCCATATCCACGGACAAAGCTTTCGGGCAGGGACCATCCTGGCCATCCAGGCCCTTGAGAAAATCCACGGGATTGTCCGTCACGACTCAGGGTTGACAAAAAGGGTTGAAGGAGCAGAATGATCGTTTTTACACATTGCTTTAGACCAAATAAACCATAATAAACCCCCATTCCAAGGATGTTCATCCAATCTAACATGAAAAAAAATGGGGCTGTACATACATTTGTGGATACATGTGTGGATAAACCACGTGCCATGTGTTGACCACATGTGCGGCCTGTCTGGTCTGTAAGGTAGGCCACCAAAGTCGTGAGAATCTGCCCAGAAACATAACTCATCCTTTGCCCCTAAATATGCATTGTATTTACCCATAAATACAGATAAAAGATGATAAAAGTGCAGGTTAACATCCCAAAAAATGTTGGGTTTATTTCCCCACGAACAATGAACAGAACCTGTTGCTGTTGGGGACACATACTTACACTGTGATGGTTTTATGGTGACAAAATGGGTAGATTGACGGTCTCCCAGTGTTTTTCAGATGCGGTCCCATCAATGAGTAGCTATTTTCTGGTGTTCCACGGATCATTTGTTTGGCAAACTCATGTCCAGTTGATGTAGTAACCAATATTGAAAACATCTCTCCCCACGCCAAGGCGTGCCTCCAGTATTATCGTATTCCGAGATTCCTGACATCGCCAAGGAACAATCAGTATCATGCGGGCTGGATTGCCGGGAAAAAAAGAGTAATTGTGCACAACGGGATTCTTGTGAATTCTTCCCCTCAAAAACGGGGATTTCACCATTGCAAGGAACGAACCCAGCGGAGAGAACTAACTTTAGATTGCAGAGACACACGCGGTCAAGGGGGAAGTTTCGTAGCTTGAGTGCTTGGAGATATTGAATAATTCCAGGTGCCAAATAAAAAAAATCTGATATCGTCTAGTTATTAACATAGCTATGGAAAATTGCCGCTTGAAATAGATGATCAAAATGAATACTTCCGATTTACCCATGATTCCAATGGTTATTTTCCATAGCCATAACAAACTGTTAAATTACCAGAGAGTAATTCCTGATTGATCACCGGCAGGTTGGACCATCCTTGTCCAGTGATACCTGGCTCAATGTTTCCACACGTCTGTAATCGCTTCTTCAAAAGTATAGATGTAGTGTAGGAAGGAATGGATATTCTGGGTTAGTTTATGTTAGTTTACTCTTGTTCAAACTATTTCCCTTGTATATTGTTTTCTTCTCAAAAGACTCAAACGAACTACCCAATCAATGTCAGCCAAGTAGTCAACTGAGCAGTGTTCAAAACCCCTGCTGGTGAATGATTATAGGCCAATATAATTGGGGATTATAATAATCCAATAGGGGAATCCCTTTCTTAACCAAGCAGTATAATGGAATGACGGAATGACATTTAACGCCTGCCTACTCCCGTCCTCCAAAGCATCGGGACGGAAGAGTCAGTGTCTACAAACCTGCGCGGCTGGGGTGGGATTCATATGGGGATGGGTCAAGAGTCAAAACCTATGAATTTACCATATTTCGGGGAATAAACGTCCAATAACCAGCTATTATAGGGTACCTAATGTACCGGGGTTTTGACCCATAGCCATATATGCTTTATGTTTATACTCTACAACACAGAAACAACTTTCCAACAGTTCATTTGGTGGTGGGTTGCTAATCAAACATGGTTTTTGAACGCAAGTAATTATGTTTGATAGGATTGATTTCAATATCATCCAGCCAACGAAAAAAAGGTCCTTTCAAGAACAAGAGATGAATATTGATCTGGGTCAACATGTGTTTCCGCTCATTTTTAGGATCGCGAACATCCCATTTCTGGGTACCCAATTACTTAAGGTATACTCATACTGCCATGTCCATACCTATGATGCTGAACACTGTTGGCTGTTGACAAACCGCACAGACTCCTACATGTTTCCTTGGTGGCTAAGACACCTGTATATGCTGTATTAATGGCTAACCTTACATAAAATAGGGGTATATACCCCCAGTCATCATCCATTTATAGATGGGATTTTCATGGATTTTCCATGAAATAAACCATCCAGCGATATATTGGGGTAACCGGGTAACCCCATTTTCAACCTACCCCCAACACATTCAGCCACGGTTGCTGATGGGATCCCAGCCCACCTGTGTCAAAGATGCAGGGAAGACGAAGGCCTCAACATGGGGAGACAAGCAATCACCGGGATCAACAAGAAAAACATGATAAAACATGCAATATCTAAATGTCAAACATGCATATGTGTGTCTGTGTCTGTGTGTCCGAAGATATTTCTTTGGATACATGCAAACAATCAAACACACACGCTCTCTAAATATGCGCACATGTGAGAGAGAGTGGGACATGGGTGCAAAGTTGTGTCATTCCTGAAATTGCAAACATTAGATCCATTGGTACATTAGAATTAGAATACATTAGATCCATTATGGTATAGGTAGTGTGCAGCAAATCTCCACAAACTACCTGTCCTAAACCTAAGGCCCATCTCCCCGAAAGGTCAACATGGCGGGTTTCCACAATGGCCACGGCCACATGGGACCAGTTGTTGCTGTTGCTTTTGCAAGCCACATTGCATTTGACTAGCTATCTATCTGTATTTATCTATGTCTATATCTATCTATAATTCTATATCCATCTGCATCTAGTTGTCGATTTATCTATCTAATGATACCAGTGCCATAAGAGTTGCTTTTCTTGATTTGCATAGCCAATATTGGCATTTTGTACCTAGAAAGGAAGGGGTAACTCTTTCCCTGACTAACTGTTTCTTTGCTAACTCTTTCTTTGACTACCTCATATATCCTGACTAACTCTTTCTTTGACTAACTCTTTCCCTCACTAACTCTTTCTTTGACTGACTCTTTCCCTCACTAACTCTTTCTTTGACTAACTCTTTCCCTCACTAACTCTTTCCCTGACTAACTGTTTCTTTGACTAACTCTTTCTTTGACTAACTCTTTCCCTGACGAACTCTTTCTTTGCTAACTCTTTCTTTGACTAACTCTTTCCCTGACGAACTCTTTCTTTGCTAACTCTTTCTTTGACTAACTCTTTCCCTGACTAACTGTTTCTTTGCCTAACTCTTTCTTTGACTAACTCTTTCCCTGACGAACTCTTTCTTTGCTAACTCTTTCTTTGACTAACTCTTTCCCTGACTAACTGTTTCTTTGCTAACTCTTTCTTTGACTAACTCTTTCCCTCACTAACTCTTTCTTTGACTAACTCTTTCCCTGACTAACTCTTTCTTTGCTAACTCTTTCTTTGACTAACTCTTTCTTTGACTAACTCTTTCTTTGACTAACTCTTTCCCTCACTAACTCTTTCTTTGACTAACTTTTTCTTTGACTAACTCTTTCCCTGACTAACTCTTTCTTTGACTAACTCTTTCCCTGACTAACTGTTTCTTTGACTAACTCTTTCTTTGACTAACTCTTTCCCTGACTAACTCTTTCTTTGACTAACTCTTTCCCTGACTAACTGTTTCTTTGACTAACTCTTTCTTTGACTAACTCTTTCCCTGACTAACTATTTCTTTGACTAACTCTTTCTTTGACTAACTCTTTCCCTCACTAACTCTTTCTTTGACTAACTCTTTCCCTGACTAACTGTTTCTTTGCTAACTCTTTCTTTGACTAACTCTTTCCCTCACTCACTCTTTCTTTGACGAACTCTTTCTTTGACTAACTCTTTCCCTGACGAACTCTTTCTTTGCTAACTCTTTCCCTCACTAACTCTTTCTTTGACTAACTCTTTCCCTGACTAACTGTTTCTTTGCTAACTCTTTCTTTGACTAACTCTTTCTTTGACTAACTCTTTCCCTCACTAACTCTTTCTTTGACTAACTCTTTCTTTGACTAACTCTTTCCCTCACTAACTCTTTCTTTGACTGACTCTTTCCCTCACTAACTCTTTCTTTGACTAACTTTTTTCCTCACTAACTCTTTCCCTGACATTCTAAAAGTCCGTAACACGGAAGTTTCTCCCCCTAAACTTCCTTTGATGACCTGTATGTGTATTTTTTCCGGATTCTAGCAACATGTGTGGGAACTATTTGAATTTGCTGCCCAATATCTGCAAACCTTTTGGGATTGATTCAGGTGAGTTATTTAAACATAGCTAAACCATCAACCATTTTACATAGCCAAGCCATGCTAAACCATCAACCATTTTTGTGGCTAAAACCTCATTCTTGTTGGTGATTACATCATATTACATCCCCACGTTTGTTAGCCCGATCCCAATTACTATGTTCATTTTAAGAGTCACCAATGCCAGCCACCAGCTTCTTTCAGTGCAGGATTTGGCCGTGCCGAGTGTGCCGAGGGACGTGTTCCGACGCGGTGGAAAAGCTGGCCATGTGCCCAGACATGCTCACGGCCTCAAGGGCGACGAAAGACGACGAAAAGCGACGAGGTTGGTTGGGAGCATAATATAAAGTGCACAGCTGAAATTTTTTGGATGGTTTTTGAAGCCAACCAAGGTGAGGCGATATCATGGGGATTTTAAAGGGATATCATGGGATATATATATACGTATATATATATATATACACATGTGTATATATATATATATATACATGTGTATATATATATATGCAATTACAGTATATGAACATACATACTGATTATACTGTATATATATATAACTGATACAACTATCAGAAGGAATTACCTATAGACATTGACTTAATCACATCCAACGTTGGGGATATCATAGGGATATGATGGGACATACTGAATTACATACAGCTAACCCACCCGAATCATTACTGTTCTTGTTCGGGGTGGGATGAATCTTGACTCGTTACGACTTTTGTAGGGGGGTTCCAATTGCCACGGTTGATTATGTTGATTGCCGCAGGGCGATGAATGGGATCACCAAAAATTACAGATCTGACTGCAGCATCTGGCAGAATTGTTTGCCAGCCACTTGCTAGGATGCAAAGGACAAAACCTGGGATTTGTGTTGCATTTTTTCATTTGTGTATGCACCCACGATTCCAGGTGATTGTCAACAAACCATAGATATGTTCATATGATTGGATTTGAGAAAAACAAGTGTCATGGAGTGTATACAAAATATCCATCGGATGATGTACAAAAGCCAACAATTGTGGACCTTCACAATGCCATCTGATAATCAAAAATGGACACCAACATGACCCGTGTGACCCATGTGTTGATGATTTGCATACTCAACATGGTGATTCCTCATTGGAAGTATTACCGGAGGGCAGGTTGGTGTTCTTGGTTCAAACCACCTGTTCCTTAGACCATTTTTTTTTTCGCTGCTAAAACCCACACTCCTGTAGTGAAACCAATATTTCTTCTTACGTCGACCATGTTTAATGGGTGGGGATATACATTACGAGATGGTTCACCTACCCTCTGGTTATTTAACATAGCTATGGCAGCTATGGCCCATAGAAACAGATGATTTTCCCAGCTAGAAACCTCCATTTATCCATGAGATTTTCCGAGAATCTTCTTCCCGCAACCCAAAAAAAACCATCCCCACCTGTCCGAATCGCGCGCCCGCCGAGACCTGCGAGCCGCGGAGTTCCATCCATTTTTTGCGTCTGGATGGGTTGATGGTTCAAAAATCCAAACCGGAAACATAAAAAAAGTACTTTGAGAAAAATGGGCTTTCCTGCCGATGTTTGCCTTCATGATATTATGATATTTGGTTTAAACTGTTTAAACCAAAACACACAAGCTTCAAATGGCTCCTGAGCTGTGACTCAGACTCATACCAAAATGGTTCCTTGTCCTTGGGTGTACCTTCACCGCACGGCTGCACATGTCGTGCGTCCATAGGGAATATCACCCAACCTTATGTAACTTATGTAACTGCAACTGTACCATTGTACCATGGTCACAGGAAATGTACATCAAGCTTTTGGCTACCCCATATGAAATGGTTTACATTCACCACACTCACCAGGCTCACGAAGTCGCACCTTGCTCGGCGAAAGTTTGGATTGCTGCACCCACTTCTGACCTCGCGAGTCACTCACCGGAAGGGGGAAGTCGAGGCCACTCGGCAAACGATTGGATTTATGGTACAAAATATCAACAAATAGATTATAAATGTACAATAAACGATATTGTAACCAGGTGAGGCAATCTTTTAACTATATGGTATATATGAGTCAAACTCCTGGTACCCTGGTGAACAAACAAAGCTAATATGGTCATCCGCTTCCATGTCAGGTTTTGGTCTCTCACCATGGAAGAAGTCCATGTGAAATATGAGCCTGGAGACAACAAATTGACAGCAAAGATTTGACGATGTTCCTCTGGGAAGTCTGCAATTCTGACTTCCACGTTAATTGAGCATCTCGCTTGTATGGATACTGTAACCAAAACATCTTTGAAGCCAAACGATGATGGCACAACCACCTCTCAACGTGGTACTCCCACAGTTCTGCAAGACTAGTATAAAGTATAGTCTGTCAGTTTGTGTAATCATCCCAGTAATGTAATTGTCATATCTGGTTTGATTTTGATTCCACTCTATTCCCATTCTATCTCCAGTATATCCGCAATGTGGTAAACCCCCCCACAAAGCCTCCCCAATGGGCCTGGTTTCATATTGTAAATATACCCCTTGGATGATTGAAACTGCCCAAGGTCAGGACCTCCGGGCTTTCCTAGTCTTCATCTTTGAGGACAGCCTTTATATCCCCATTCAACTACTATATTCGTTGCTTCAATCCCCATGATTTTCATGGTGAAACCACCATTCTTCACAAAATTCATCGCTTCGATGGATAAACCATGATAAACTACCATGTTTCACCATGTTTGATGGATAACTCCTCATCTTTATCGGATAACTCACCATTTTATCTTGGTTTCATCCCCCCTCTTGAAAGGATAACCCCATGAACCCCTCGCCGTCTGTCCACGCCCACCTTGGCGCACGAAGATGTAGCCTGAGCCGCTCTTGTCCACGCCGCTGTGCTCGTCCCCCGCCGCACCGATGGCGGCCTCAGGCTCTGGAGATGTCAAGAAAGGATATACCACCACACCCCCCCAAAGAAAATGGTAGAAGTTGGGAAAAAAACACTATACTAAAGCTGAACAAAATGTAAACAGTACCTCATTGTTTTTGAGTTGCTTCTGGTGGTTATTGTAAGCTAGATATGGATGACGTTGGGTTTATCAAAAGAAATGTGGGTTTTAAGAAAGAACATGACAATACGAACCATGATGCCAATGTAACATGCATGTCATGCATGTCATACATGTGTGTACATATATAACCGGATAGTATCAAGCAATATAGAACAGACATGAACAGACCTTGTAAGATGAGTGTGTTTTTTATTTTTGAACTTTTCCATGGGAGTTTGGGTTAATCTATTATGTCCATCTATTATTTTCAGGAGAACACAAACAAACTTGTGACTGGGGTGATGCTCCATGCGTAATCCAATGCATCATCATTAACTATAAGCAGGTCCACTCAAAACTGCATGTTCTCAACATTTAGTCTCTTCAAACCACATTGTGAAAAGGATTAAACCCAGCCCCTGAAGAATCTGTGGTCTTTATGCAGGTGAATGATCCTAAGGTGGACCTGGAAACTTTTGGGATCGAAGAACTTAACAATGTGAAGCTTAGCATGCTAAGTAAATGACAGCCGGACGGAATCCACAAGTTCCTAGGGTGTGTTTTGGGAGGTTTTGGGGCACAGCAACGTTTTCCAGCGATTTGGATGAACTTGATAGGAAAAAAGAACATGGGTCATGCGAGGGTCGAAAAGCATGTTCTTCTCGTTCATTTAAACGCTCTGTGATCCATGATTTGTATTGATGTCTGGTCTCCACTTGCTGCCCTACCACTTTCCATCAAGTTGGTTTGCATCCACGGATGATAAAAATCCCATAAAAATCCCTTTCTGAAAGTGGATTCTTCCAGTACTGTTCCATTCTAATGTGGATAAGACAATAATAAACCATCCCCCAAATAGGTGGTATAGATCATTCCCAAATGGATGGTTTCTTATTGTGTTGCCCACATTATTCCCATTGAAGCACCTTTTCTAGTCATGGTCGATGACATTCCGGCGACACATTGGGCGTCCGGCGATTCCCGAGGACATCGAGACGCTGCGGCCAAAGCCGTCATTGGCATCGCCGTCCTGGACTTCTGTGGTGAAATTGGTCGATTCACTTCCTGTTGTTCCAAAGAAAGCTACTTATAGATAAAAAATATATATATATATTATATATATATGTATCATATGCACAAAACAATGCAAATATCTGTATGTATATATATATATTATGAATATATTGTGTACATGTGGACAAATCGACAAATCGTCTACATTGCAGAGGTATAGCCAGGACTCTAACCCACATGTTTTCAGGTGTTTTCTGGTTGAGCCTCAATTTCTAAAGGCAAAGATCCATTCATTCCACTTAGAAAACATATCTGAACCATAAACAAACAAAACTCGGGAGATCATCATGGTTTGGATATGTTTTAATATGTGTTAATTTGTTTTGTGTTAATATGTATTAACATGTGTTATTATGTTTTAAGATGTTTAATATGTTTCAATAGTTTTAATATGGTTTTAATTTTAATATGATTTACTACACCGACCAAAGCCTGCCACGTACAACCCATGACGCAAAAGCCCTCAAAGCCTGTGACTTGCTTGGCCAAATGTTGGCCAATCACACTGCCCTAGGTTGTTATAGCTAAGTTGGCTTTGTTCAGTAGGCTTTCACTAGGCTTTCTGGTAAATCAAACTAGCTAATGAGAATTATAAACCAAGAAACCTAATTGGGTTGATTCAAGTATATAATAAAACCGGAGATGCCAGACATGGATAAGATCTTCAGTTTAACCAAACTCAACTGAGGATTGGACTATTAGAGGATCAACATTGGGAGTTGAACCAAACAGCAAAAATGGAAGTTTCACCAACCAAACAATGGAGATCTAGATTATCTATTAACCAACGGCAACAAATGGAAAATGGAAAATCGGAGTGGGAATGTATGATGCGACAATGGTGGCTAATTGTCCGCTCAATCTTCACCTACTAACACAGCCATTGACAATCTATGGTGGAATCTCAAGGCTGGAACTCAAAAAAAAAGAACTTGGACAATGAGTTTCCAAACATTGCGTTTCATGAACATGCCAACAAACCACCAGAAACCTAAACAAACGGATCACAATCTAACTTTCAGCTTCGTCGGTAAAGCTGGTATTTGTGGGCGAGATTTTGCCGAACATGTCCATCAGCCGTATCTGCATACTCCTCTTGCAATCTGACACACCAATGAAAAAAATAAAACATCTACATGTATTTATAGATGACTAAATGTTTCTCCCAGTAAAGACTACAGAAACAATACATCATCAAACAAAACTCACACGAAATATACAAAAAGAAATCAAAAAAAACTGAACAAAAGAAGATTGAACCTATCAACCATCCATTCCTCGTTTCTCAGATTACCCTGCAGTAAATTGAACATTGATATGGACATCCCACCGTTTGCAGATAGTTCCTTGGAAAGCCGCTTTCCACATCGTTGATTCGCTCACCGGAGAGGCACTCAAAATATAGACGTATAAATACCTATATGATGTTTGATTCTATTTTCTCCCAAGAATTAAGGTTTCAAAGTTTCAAATATGTACAGTATATATAATAATATATATATATATATAATTTATGATAATATATATATATATACAATATGCATATACATATATCCATATATATATATATGTATATATACATATATATATATGTATATATATATATATATCCCCATAAAGCATGCAGTAATATCCCATCATGAATCCCAAGAAACCAGTGGTCATCTACCGGGGAACTCAAAGGAACAGCAAGGCGCCTCGGCCAAGAGTTCGGCAACTTCCACCCAATGCCTCAATGCGCGACGAAAAATGTTCGAGTAGGGTAGCACACCAAAATAATCTGGAAGAGTTTGGCATAATTACATCAAATCACAAGAAAAACATCATGAATCATGATATATCATGTGTTTTTCATTGTTTCACCGGGGAAAATCTTTGGGACTGAATGAACATGAATCCATATATATATATATAATATTATATAATCATACCCAACATATGCCTTTACCCAAATGAGAGGCTAGTCAAATGTGTGAACTCTTGCATGAATTCGAGACCCAAGAAGAGATGGCATATGGCCGAATCGCAGCTAATTGAGCATCTTAAAAGCATCACCACAAACAATCTGACTGTCGATACTTACTTTGTAGATCTTTGTAGGATACAGTAAATCAATTTGGCAGGAGAATGCATTTTTCATGTATGATAAACTGAAACTAATCCAACCTATCATTCACCGAGCTTTACCCACTACTAACAGTCGAAGGGAGTGACCTCTCCACATCATCGACGAGGTTCCCTCCTTTTTGCTTGAAAATGTAGGCGGCACCATCACCCCTGGGCGTCGGGAGAGGATGCCCAACCTGTACACCATTTGCCGAACGAACAACTAAACAACTGAACACCAACCGTAAGAACAACAGGTAACAACAACAAAAAAAACAAGTCCCCGCAGGAACAATAAGAAGGAGAAGCAAACAATCAAGATATATCTTGCCTTCAGCAAGCCTGTGAGGAGCACAATGTCTTTCAGATTCTCACTTACAGTACAGAACATTTTCTTGACATAGATGTATTCCGATGAATTTATATTCCAACTGACTCTGGCTTAATGAGGTTATTATTAGATCCTCGCTTGAAAAAAATGATGTTTCTTTTTTCTCAGCGATATGCCAAACATTGAATCCCATGTTGGCGTGTCATTCTGATTTCACCAAGGAAGTGTGATGACAACCACCAACTCGTTCAAAAAAGCATTGGTAATACGGAGCTATCCTAAAATAGGTGGTATCCCAAATCATCAAAACCATTGGACCATGACTTCGTCTTGAAACCCATTGTGACTTGGGACCCCTCGGCCTTCAGAAACCCCATAGTTCACATCTCGTGTCTAGGTCCGGACTGCAACGATCTGGCGATTTCTTGAGCCATTTTGGGAATCAATCCCCCTCCTATGACCATAATATGTATTATACAACCGTCAAGGGGCTTCGCCTGGGTTTGGTCTCCGAAACAAAAACCCTCCAAACTTCCTAAAACCATGATGTATATGTGTAATACAATATACATTAATATATAATTATATATGTATATATGTATACATATGTAGATATGCATACATAACCATAATATAACAATCATCCCCCAAACGTCCAGGAAACACCAAGGCACTTCCACTTGTTGGTGTGTCCAAAGGCACCAATGATCGCCATATCTCCGGACCTCGATGGGAACATCATTCCCGATGTGAAGATGGCCATGGAAAACCTATATGATGTTTTTACATAGAAACCTTTATGGTAAAACCAAGAACTACATCATGAAACCAATGGTGGGAATACCTAGAGTTTTTACATAGAAACCTAGACTTTCTCCAGGAACATGATCTACATTCATGGTGATAAATAACCACATCGAAAACTGTCAGTGTAAAAAGGAGGGGACGGGTAACGGGTATCCTTCCTGAAGTTGCTAGGAAATGATCCAGAGGTCATCAAGCCCATGCTGGAATGAAAAACCAGAATGGGTGTGTAAATTTAAGATTCTATGAACATGGATTGATGACCATGTTGATATGGGTTAGTGGAAATCCTCCCATTCCAATGGATTCGAAAATCATGTTCCCCATTCAATAACTAGATATGGGGAGGTTTAATACCTTATTTCCAAGGATTATATGATCCCATCTGATAAAACACAGAATGGGATAACTTAGATGAAACATCCCCGAAAGTGTTTGGTCACGCACTTGCGGAGCAAGATGCAGTGAATTATTTGAACTAGTGAACTAAAAAAGATTGAATCACCAAAACGTGAGATTGATCGACAATAGAGGTTGGGAATCACATTCATGTAGTATATAGATGTATATAGTATTACAGAGGAAGTTCCGGATTGCTGGGTTCTCCGGCTACTGTACCAGCTGAACTGTGACCATAGTTGCTAACTATATCTAGCTCTCAAACCAGTTACGATCAATGAAACAGCCCCAGGATAAGGGAACCAGTGCATGACCGGTCTTAGATACTCTGCAAACAAGCGATTTCTTGTTGGTGGGTTTATTGTCCCAATTGCACGAAACCTACCTTTAAAAGATAGGCTGACCCAGAACAGAACTACGAGGGTTCACAATTCAAGTTTGGGCCGCCAAGGCCGTTTGCAGATGAGTCGAATTTGAGGGATATCTTGGACTGACAACTTAAGTTTTCATATGGGTACCGGGTTCAGACCCAGGTGCCCTGGTCAACACCAAAACAGGCAAATGAAGGTTCAACCCGCAAAAAACATGCGATGAAACACTTGACCCTTTTTGATCTATCCCCATCTGTGCGATGGTCAAAACATGGTATATTGGCTATGGTTATCCATCCAATAATGGGAATCCTGATTCTATTCTATCTATGTCCAGGACGTGAATTGCAATCGTTTTTTTTGCTTGCCAATGAAAACAATCTGTGTTTTTAGGCCCAGAAAGCCACAACATGTTGTTAAGCTGCTGAGTATTAGACCGGTCATGCCTGTTGAACCAGCAAAACATTTTAGACCCAAAAACGGAGCCACCAAGCCTGTTCCCTTGGGCCCGGACATGCCAACACTACAGCCGAAACGGTCGCCGGCTCTAGTTTCCTGGGCAGCCGATGGTCAGTTCACTCAGCCAATCCAGGCTTGCGAAACAAAACATACCCTCTGGTTATTTAACATAGCCATGGAAAATGGCCCATTTATATATGATTTTCCCATTAAAACCTCCATTTATAAGGGATTTTCCATGGCTATGTTAAATAACCAGATGGTATTTGTTTTCTGTTTCCGAACCACAAAACCAGGAACCTCTGCTTCCGAAACCATAGAAGTTGTAAGTTGGGATGTTTTCAGCCATCAGTTGCTGGCCATCCCAGGGGTCCGTCCGCCCAAGCCTTGGCCACCAACTTGGAAGGCTTTGACCTAGCCCGGCTGATCATTTAATGGATGGTTCACCAACCTTTGAGAGTATATATATTTATTATTATATTATACAATGTTATATTATATAGTATATTATATTATTTTATATTATATTATTTTATATTATATATTATATATAATATATTAAATATTATATATTATATATTAAATATTATATATTATATATTATATATTATATAATATATTATTATATATTATATATACAATATTATATTATATATATATAATATATATTAAATTATTTTATATTATATATATTATATATTATATTATTATATATTATATATTATATTATATTATATTATATATATTATATATATTATATATTATATTATTTTATATTATATATTATATATGATATAATATATATTATATTATATTATTTCAAATTTTATATTATATATTAAATATTATATATTATATATTATATATTATATATATTATATATATATTATATATATTATATATAATATATATTATATTATATATTATATATTATATATTATATATTATATTATTATATATTATATATTATATTATTATATATTATATTATTTCATATCATATATTTTATATAATATATAATATATATAATATATATATAATATATATAATATAATATATATATATATTATATATAATATATGATATATATATATTATATTTATTATTATAATATATAATGCTATATTATATAGTATATTATATTATATATTATATATTATATATTAAATATTATATATTATACATTATATGTTATATATTATATTATAATATTTTAATATTATATTAATTCATATTATACTTTATATTATATTAATCTACATTATATTAATTCATATTATACTTTGTAATATATCAATTTATGTTATATTATATACTGTATTATACAATATCAAATTATATTTTACATGTATACATCACATACTTTAATATATATATACATATTATATTTAGATTATATATCATATATTATATATCATATATTATATATAATATTAATATATATATATATATTATACAATATATATATATATATATATTATATATTATAATATGTATATATTGTATATTATATATATATTGTATAATACATATATATGACTATATATATATGATTATATTTATATGATTATATATATATATATGGATACATGTGTAATATATATATATATATATATCTGGATACATGCAATATATATTATATACAGTTGCATGTATGATGTGGATTGGCATATGTATGTACGATTATCTATATTATATATGCATATAAATTGAGGAACAAACTCGGTTGAGCTGGCATCGTCGCATCCAACGTGGCCATCCCACATGATTTGTAGACTTCTCTTTGTATCAGTAGAACCTGAGGCATTCTGTTGCCGAAAACTAAATAACTTAGGAAACAGCAACAGTTCGAGGGTTGAGCCAATCTACCTGTACCAATTATATGTTCCAATTTTTGACCCCAGAATGATGGTTCATCCCATTTTATCCCAAAAATGATCATTTAGGAGCCCCAATTGGGGGGAGTGAACATGAACGAACATCCCCGTAGTAATCCCAGCCATTTTTGGTGTTCACCAGAGTACCACCCCCTTGACCCATAGCAATTCCAGTATGTCTAGTATTCAAACAATCATGCAAGATCATTTTTAAGGTGGTTGTCCCTTCCAGTTCCAAGTTGGTTTATCACATTTTGTAACCCTCACTAAGTCTAGATATGATTCAGAATTCAACGCCCCAACCATTGCAGTTCTCACCAACTTCGCCATCCTTTAGCATGGCCCCATGGCCCCCCATGGCTGCGCTGTGCCCCCGTGCCAGGCGCTGCCGTTCCAGGTGTAGAGGATCACCGAACCGCTACCAGGACCACGGACATTGTCCTGGAGCCGATCTCGGGGGATCTGATCTAAGGCCCAGAGATCATTCTGAAGGGAATCCAGATAGGTTTAAATATGTTGAACTCCTTCTCAACATTGACGGAATTTGATGTTGATGAAATGAAAAAACGGACCTTTGCTAAATCACCAAACTCCTCCTGAGGTTTCGTTTTTGAACCCAAGACATGCGCCCAAATCATCAAATCATCGTCAAACAAATGTGAGCAAATCAATGAGCATCGAGATCCATTGCAACTGGAGACTAACCGTAACTAACCCGAACAAATAATAGGGATGCAATCAATGAACCATGACATTTTCGAACCATTTTGACTATTTCTTATATCTCAAAACAACCATCAACATTTTCCACCAACCATTTGTTTTTGAACCATAGCTCCAATGACACCAACTTCAGTGAAAACCTCTCGGCCTCAGTTGGAGGTGCATGTCCCCCAGATATGGTGTATGTATATATATATATACCATCTGGTTATTTAACGTAGCGAACTGGAGAATCACCATTTTAGTAGGTGATTTAAATCATTCAAAAACATCTATTTCTATGGGCCATCTATACCATGGCTATGTTAAATAACCAGAGGGTATATATATATATATGCGTTCCCATCACCAAAGATCGTTCATGAGCAAAATTTGATGGGCATATTCCTTCATTTACCCAAGCAAAATCTGTCGAAAGCGAACCGAAATACAACAAATCCAGCAGCCAGAGATGTCCCTATATACCCGCAGAAATCATTCTGAACTCCCTATGTTTTATTTTGAAACTTTTATGATTTGCCATATCAATCCATATCATACCTATATTGTAATATATATCATATTACAGTAAAACATAATCAATGATATATTATCCTGAATCAAACTACTTCAGTATTTTTTTACATGTTTTTTTATATCCTTTTTTGCATCACATATCGTCTTCGTGATTCATGACCCCGTTGTCTCCCAAGACGTCTCTCAGCAACGCCTCTTGCGCCCCGATCAGGATGGTGTCGTTGGTCTGACTGAGACTGGACCCGAAGTTGGCGTTCGAAACCTGAGCATTTCACCACACGAAACCGGGTGCAGTTATCAGTTGAGGTTGTTAATACAAGAAATTAGGATATAACGTGATATAACCCCTGTTTAAACAAAAACTAGTCATATGAGAACCCTAGACCAATCTTCCGCCATTTTTCTGGTGGTTCAATGAATCAGCCATGTTCGGCCAACTGATTTCGAGTGGATAGATGTAAACCAAGCGCCTCTGGAGCCAGTAGTCGATGTTTCAAGACCTCAACTGCGAGGTCTCGTTGATGGCTTTATTGCTGGTCATGGTACCCTGGGACTCTGCACAATCGCTGGTATGTAGATGTGTTCACCCTCCCCCAAAATATGTGTAGGTTTTGGTTCATTCCGGTTGAACAAGCAAAACTGGGGAATAACATGGATGAAAAAAAAGGGTGGCTTCTGATCCTGTTCATCTCCGTGATATTAAGCACAATACGAGACTCCAAAGTGAAGAGATGTGAAGAGATCCGAGACTGAACCAGGGGTTCCAAAGGGCATATATATATATATTTGAGCTTAGGGGGTTGGGATTCTATGGTTTTCATTATGCAACCAAATAAGGGAAAGTCTGAAGAAGACTCCGGGAAACAAAATAAACAATGCAAGTGGCTTAAACATGCTTAAAACCCTTATGATCATGGCAGCTAATTTATGGGATACATAATATAATATACATATATAATCATATATATATATATTATCTCTTTGATGATCGGACTAATCCAGACCTTGGGACGCTGCAATGCCCGACGTGCCCGGATCAATATGATCAATGGGGAACTACACTGCCTGAAGGAGGGATTTAGGAACCAAACATTCAGGGTTCAAGAAACAAAAACAGGTGACTTCATCAAGAAACAAATGAGCCAACTAGCAGTTGTCAGTAGCAATTCATGGGTTGTTGACAACCTGCGTAAGAGACTTTATAAACGGCTTATGTAACAGCATCAATAAATAAACCGGAGGGTATTAAGAGCGGTGTGACTGCACCAGAGTTTGGCAGCTTCTCCATGGTAGATCTGATGTCAGCATCAATGGTGGGTTGTGTTTCTAATATACTTGGTGGTTCACCCCAGCAATCGTGAATGGATTCGTTCACCCCAGTGAAATCACTGGACTAACTCTACTTGCCTGCTTTCTTTGTGCAGTTTTAATCCACTTACGAACTCGGCCGAAGCACCTAGCTACAATCGAATTGCCATCCTGTTCTACTACCTTTCGGCTTCGTCTACACTGGAACTTCAATTTAGCAGACAACCCTTGCCCTACTTCAAATCATGGGTAGATTCCATGCTCAAGGCTTCGCTACACGACACGATCTGAGATACCTGCCTGGATCAATCCGATCAACCCCCACTCTATTCATCCACATCCCTAGACCCTCAGACCCCCCCAAAAATGCTAGAAGTACTACCATTAGAGGAGTCAAACAGCCAGAAATTTCGACAAACGCAGGGTCTAGGTCTAAGTAGATTTCCACCCAAAATTCGCCCATGAGCGTTGCATGCACCGAGGCACCCATCCGCGCTTCTCGTGGCGGTGGAAGATGTACAGCGCCGCTGAGACGTTCTTCTCTGCGTTGCCGGCAGCGACCACCACTGCGCGATCTGCCATGATGCTGACCCTGGCACCAAGGCGGGTGTAAGAAGTGGGAGCCAAAGTTATATCATAATGAATGTGCATGGTATATAAATGTTGTATGTAATTGTATGTGTGTATATATATACACTATAATGATATATAATGATATATATATATATATGACATGATGCCATGGATGTCTATGTATATTGATATACTTAATGAATCTGAGATATATCAACATGGGGATTTATAACAAATACTGTTAGATGGTTTTCATTGACAGTGGCTAGTTGCAGGATTGTCCTATATAGATCTATATAGTTGGAAGCTGAACATTTGGATCAATGAGGGTATGTCTACACCTTCTATACTATGCTAGGCAACTTATGGCATTGAAAAGTTTCAGTGCTAGTTGAAATGAGGGACAGAAGATACTGCTGCCCTTAGCTGCTGCCCTGAGAGGATCGCCTCATGGATTCCTCTGCGTTGACTGTGGATTAAGTTTAGGAAGTAAGTTGGCTGGGTTGTGGCAATACCATCTATAGATATCTATAGGATATCATGATGTTATTCCTCTGGATTGTAGCACACTTTGGTTCTTTGGGATGAGATTGATGAATACTGAACCAGCAGGGGATCAACCAGCAAGCACGTCTCTTACTGTTTTTCCTGAGTACCTTCCTTTGGTCCCTGGCTCAACTGCGCAACTTCTCAAGGCTATCGCAGCCTTGATGGTCTAAGCATGAGACCTATAGTTTTACCCGGTTTGGAGAGCCTTTTTTTTGTGGAATCGCCATGCAACATCCTGGTGCTGCGGTCACGGTGCTTCATAACTATAACACAGAAATAATAAACATACAGCAGGAATACAGTAGTTACAGTAATCATGATAACGATGCTAAACATAATATATATATATATAAAAAACTGAACACTGATTACAGTGCAACTATCATGTGGTTGGGAAACTCTATTCAGACCAAACAGCTCCGAGATTTTGTTGAAAATATGGGTACCCATAGTTCAGCTCACCTCTCCCCCCATTCACCAAGGGCAAAATCATCCAACTTCAAACCTCCATTCACCATAGAAATCATCATTTATTAGAGGATTTCTCCTCTATTTATAGATGATTTTCCCATTCAAACCCGCCATTTATGATTTGTTCATAAACACACTCCATTTTCAGATGACTTTCCCATCAACAAATATATTTATAGATTTATAGATGACTCTCCCATTCAACAAAAAGTATATATCTGGTTGGTGGTTTCAACCCCTCTGAAAAATATTAGTCAAATGGGATTATTGTTCCCAATATATGGAAAAATAAAAAATGTTCCAAACCACCAACCAGATATGTATGATAGAGGGATCTATCCAGCTTCGCAGCCGTTCCCGCAGTTCCCGCCATCACCTGGCACCGAAACGCTCAAAGTCCACTGCATCCTGGTGAGACACGCAGCTGAAACAAATGCGACTGTCATTGGGTATCATAATCCAATTTCAATCAATTTCTATTGTATAGAATACAATTTCGCAACAAAAAAGAGTACTTGAAACCATCAGCTAGACACACTAGTTCTTTCCTTCTAATATTACAGCAATCAGCCCACCCATATGTGCCGAAGGATTCCTATTTCATTGGCTGCACCCTGCAGATACAGTAGATATATGTAGATATGAACAATCCACCAAGAATGTTCAAAGCTAACGATCCAATCAATTTATCCAGCTATTAATCAATCAATCAAGGCACGCGATGCTCAATACCCATTGAACCCGTTAACTTTGCGTTCTCCCTGTTCAACCCAACAGCTGTGATCAAGATCGTTAGTTTTTATGCATCTGAACAGTTCCCCACAGATTTCTAAGATATCCTTCGGTACTCAATTGAACATTGAACATTCATCATTTACTGTATATGCATTTACTGCATATCAATTTTGATTTGTAGATGATTTAACACCATCATTCACCATTTATATATATATATATATCAATTTCTAGATGATTTTCGATGCGCCTTGGGCGTAAGCTTTGCCTCTTGCTGCCATACCTGACATGGGTCCACTTGGGCCGAGCCCCTTCCCC